>CM076575.1:1653675266-1654053199 GCA_034641835.2 Pinus albicaulis
TAGCTGCAGTGCTGTTTGGTATCTCTGGTGGTGTTCCAGTTCCCATAATTCTGTTTCTAATGTTTTGATGAAGATGCCTTGATGATTTGTTGGTGGAAGTTTTCAGGATGCACAAACTAAGGGGGAGCCTTAGTCTATGGAAAGATTGCTTGGTTGCACAGATTCAGGGGGAGCATTAGCTTTGCTGAGTATAATGCAGTGTTGGCATTATGATGGTTCTGAAAATATGTTCTCTTTCTTGAGGACTTTCTGGTGCTGGTCTTAAAAGTTATATTTGTAGTTTGATGAAAAGGTCTTGTTGAGAAAATTGTAATATTCGGTCATGAAAGGACTTGTCAATTTTTGTAAACCCACTTGGTTGGGTAGCTGAGTCAAATTTGTAAACCCACTTGGTTGGGTAGTTGAGTCTCATATGTAAATCCACTTGCATGGATAATTGATGTAAGTATGAGTCTTTGGTGATAAGAAGTTCATAGAGTCATGTACTTCATTAACAAATATGTTTGAAGATTCAGCATGAACTCAGGGGGAGTTTGGCCACTTCAGCACATATCAGATCTGCAGAATGTTTCTTCCACATGAGGAGAAAAGCGGGAGAGTGTTGGTTTTTGATCCGCCCTTTGCCCTTGATGTCCAAGGGGGAGAGTGACATGGTGTTTGAATGAAGAGAAGATAATGATGTCATATTTGGGAGAGTGACATGGTACCTATCTGTTGTGGTAACCAAACACCATCGTGGTTGCCATCAAGTCCAAAGGGGGAGATTGTTGTAAATATGATGCAGAGTGTTGTCCTTGATGGCAACCCACTGAATGGAGATGAAGACATGCGACTGTTGACATGTGTTGTCCTTGATGGCAATCCACCTGATGAAGTTATTCTTGACTTGATGGACTTGGTAAATGATGTAAATCTAATGTTTGTTGACAATATGATGCTGAGTGTTGTCCTTGAAAGGCAACCCACTTGATGAAGTTGTGCTTGAGAGAATATGTTCCTGATGAAGAAAATATGATGTTTTTACAGTGAGTACAGAAGGCAATGAAGAAAGGATTTCAGCATGTGCTAGATTCTATGATGAAAAAGAGTATGTCTCTAGGTATACGCGGATTGGCCTAGGGGAAGTCACGTATGCACGCGGAAAAGAACGTGCCAAGTCGCGTATGGGCTAAAGCGCTCAAAAAGTGCAAAACCAAGGGTAACCACCATGGTATTGACCCATGGTCTTGGGTAATGATCCGCCTAATTGACCCCGTCCAGGTAGTTTTGGGCTCATGGTATTGTTTTGGCCCATGGTATTGAAAAAGGGGCTCATGGTATTGAAAAGGATAAACCTATATAAGGAGAAGAAATTCATTGTGCAAATCATGAGTGTGGGTGCAAGATGTCTGAGCTTGAATGAATACTTCTCTCTGAAGTATATCTGAATGGAAAGGGTTACACTTGAAGGATAAATCTGAATGTATGATGCACCAATGATGAAGAAGGGGATCTAGATCTGAATTTCTACTGTATTTGCTAGATCTGATTATGGAAGGCTTAGATCTGTGATGAGGCGAGCATCTAGGCGAACATCTGTCTGAAGCAAAAGGGTAGATCTGAACTGAATATCTGATCTGATGAAGTATGCTGCTCTGTAATGATTGAAGTTCTATACGCTACTTCGCCGCGGAGGAAGCGCGTATATACGCGGCTTCAGCGAAGAGAAAGCGCGTATGCGCAATAAAATATACACTGAGGTATACGCTGGTTTGTGTGGACGGAAGCGCGTATATACGCGACATCAGTGAAGTGAAAGAGCGTATGCAAACTAGGGTTTGCTGAAGCAAAGGGTATGAAATATCTGATCTGTTCTGCTGTGTTTCTGCTATCTGATCTGTGTTGATAAGTATCTGTTGGTGATGTATGTCTGTTCTTAAAAGTTTGGAAAGGGTCCAGTCTGGAAATATGATGAAATGTGGCCTGCAAGTGTTGTTCTATTGAAGTGGTTGGATCGAGTGTGAAAATTGATGAAACGTGGTCCAAGGTGGTGCTGAAGGTTGTAGCCTTCAGTCAGGGGGTCGTAGCTCGCTTCCAGGTGAGGCTGGTAAACGAGATCAGGGGGTCGTAGCTCCCTTCCAGGAGAGGCTGGTAAACGAGTCAGGGGGTTGGAGCTCCCTTCCAGGAGAGGCTGGTAAACGAGCGCAGGTGGGTGCCTGCGTGTTGGTCAAGTCTGCGCCAGCACATATGTTGTAAGATGTTTTCTCTATAATAAAATATTGAAGGCTGAGAAACTGCAGCGGTGGTTTTCTCCCGATTTGGGTTTCCACCTAAAAATCTTGGTGTTCATGTGTGATGCTTTGTGTGATGGCTTATTCTGTTCTTACTGCACATGTTTACTGCTTATTAAACATCTGATGAATGAATGATGGAATAATAGGAGTGAATATTTAATGACATATCTAGATCTATGTGTATACGCTAGTTTCATAAAGGGGATCCGCGTATATACGCTAGTTTACTGAAGGAAAGTAGCGTATGGGCTTTAAGGAATGAAAAAGTAAAAAGATTTGATTATGCAGTAAATACTGATTCACCCCCCCCTCTCAGTATTTTTCCCAACATTTGTAAGAGTAAGACCGGCTGTGACACTTAGTGTAAACAAGCAACTAAAACCTACAATACCACAGCTATGCCTTATTCATCGTGATGATATTTTGGAAGAGTTTATAAGAGTAAATCTAGTTGTGATAATTAACGAAAGGAAATGTAACTAAAACCTACAACACCACAGCTATGCCTTATTCATCGTGATGATATTTTGGAAGAGTTTATAAGAGTAAGTCTAGTTGTGATGATCAATGTAAACAAGTATGAAACATAAACTTCAGAAATCTACTTAAGCTAGAAATGAAAAACGAGACTAAAATACTTATCTAAACCGTATAAACAAGGCTGATCAGGAGGCAGGGGCCCTCTACCACCGGAGTAGCATGCAAAATCTACTTCAATATTGACTCAGTGATTTCAATAAAGTGATACTTCTTGCATTAGAGAGAAATTACTTCAAAACAGAGTGTTTTCAGACTTCTGAAATCTAGCAATCAATCAAAAAATATAACCTTGTACCTCGATTTCCCGAGCCATATTTATAATCAAAATTACATAACTGTCTTGAGATAACCTAGGGATAATTGTCTTTCCAAATAAAAACCAAACTAGGACTCTGATGGTGGTCACGTAATAGAATTAAGGACATCTGGACTGTCCTTGTCCTCTTAGGAGTCTCTCTCCTAGTTTGAGTTCCCACGTACATAACTGCCTATAGAATTCTGTTCAAACTTCGTGGAGAGCAAAAAATGATGAGGGAATGATGTGGAATATGCCCATATGTGTTTTTCTCCAAGATGACACCTGGAACCTGCATAGACATAAAGACAGCTGCAGAATCGGAAACTAGCTACAGAATGTCTATATTCTGTAGCTAGATCTAGTTCAAACAGTACTACAATGACAAAATCATAAAAACATAGCAAGTTAGTCATGATATTCATTCTTAAAGCAATTTTAACTAATTTCATTGATCATTTGAGCCTGTGATTAATAATGGAAAAAATAAATGGAGTGGAATGTGGTGGAAGAAAGAACATTCTTGGAGCTCAACAGTTTACTTGAAAATGATGTACGAAAATCATGCATGAATTGCATGATGGAGATTGTGGAGGACACCTCTACTGGAAGGCCACAACAAACAAAATTCTTAGACCCGGTTACTATTGGCCTACCCTCTTCCCAGACACTCAAAAGTTGGTCATGGCTTGCCATAAGTGTCAAATATTTGATGGCAAAAGAAAACTTCTTCCCTTACCCTTACATCCTATCAGAGTTGAGGCACCTTTCCAACAATGGGGTTTAGACTTCATTGGGGAAATTCACCCATCCTCCTTAGCTCAACATAAATGGATCCTCACAGCCACTGACTTATTTACCAAATGGATAGAAGCTATACCTTCCAGAAATGAAAATGACTCTGTCATTATCAAGTTCATTGAAACAAATATCCTATCCAGATTTGGTTGTCCCAGAAAAATCATAACAGACAATGATGTTGCTTTTAAATCTAAGAGGATGGTTGATTTCTGTTACAAATACCACATAACCTTGGGCCATTCCACTGCTTACTATCCCCAAGGAAATGGATTAGCTTAATCTTCCAACAAAAGCCTCATCAATATCATTAAAAAGCTGTTGGAGCAAAATTAGAAATCATGGCACAGTAAATTGGTTCATGCCTTATGGGTTGATAGGCTAACTACAAAGAAATCAATAAACATGTCTCCCTATCAGCTAGTCTATGGTATGGACTTAGTTTTTCCCACCTCATTAAGAGTTCCAGTTATGAAACTCCTTCAAGAAGTGCAGATTGAAGAGAATGATATACAGAGAAGAATCAACCAGAAAATCCATTTACAGCAGACCAGAGAGGAAGTCTATGAAAGAACACAGTTAGTCCAAGAGAATATGAAGAAGCTGTTTGATAAGAGGACTAAGGAAAAAAATTTCCAAGCTGGAAATGTCGTTCTTAAGTGGGATTCAAGAAAATAAGAGAAGGGAAAACATGGAAAATTTGAGAACTTGTGGAAAGGGCCCTATATTATTCATGCTGAGAGGGGTCACAATGCATTTTTCTTGAAAGAATTGAATGGAGAAGACCTATATGGAGGTCCTGTCAATGGCCGGATGCTCAAGCATTAATTCTGCCAAGAATCTTAAGTTTCAAAGACTTTTATTTTTAATTATAAATATCATAGTCTAACCATTTCATTCAAAGGTAGAAAAATCAAAAAATACGAAAACAAACAAAGAAAGAAAAGAGGGCAGATTGTGAAAACCAAAAAGGTATAGCCCCATACCAAAAAGGAGAAACAAATCTGAAAGTGTGCAAACTCAAATGCCACTCCTAAAAAAAACACACTTCTAGTTAGTCAAACTCCCTAATCTTGATTAATTAGCCTTTAAATTTTCTGCTGATACGATAGTGAATTCGATTTTCCAAACTGTTTAATCTTGGCTTATCAATAGATAGATTAGGATGGAAATCAAAGGTTCAAACATGCTCAAAATCTGAACCTAACATTTCAAAAAGAGAATGACTCAAATCTGTTTTGTTTTCTGAATCAAAAAGGATAAAAATCTGGTTCTAATTAGCTCAAAATCTGAACTAGAGAGCAAATATAGCTCAAAACAAAGATCAAAACAGAGCTGTGAAAAAGGATGAAGGATGTGCTTTAAATTTTCAGATCCTAAAACTTCATCATTTTGTTTTAATTTTTCTGCAAATAATAATCTATGTGCAACTTGTTTTTATGCCATAGATGAACATCAAGTTAGACTGTTCAAACCTAACTTGTATGTTTTTTAATTTCTATTGTAGAATTTAGAAAATAAAAATCTGTTGGACAGTTTAATCCCAACAGATGGTAGAATAGGTAGAGAAGCATTTGAATTGAACTATTTAATTTGAGTTTAGGGAGAAATAAGGAGTAGAATTAGATTAGTTTTATGCTTTCAAAAGAATAAAATGTTGTGAAAAGAGTTTTCCAATCCAAGTGCACTCTAATGAATAGAAAATGTTAGATCAGTAGGATTGGGTAGGTAGCAAGCTTGTTGATGAAAGAACCATTATTTTTTATGACTGCTAATATGTTTCAGAGAAAAATAAGATCATCCACAGAAAGGAAGGCAGCCCAATGGAGGAGTCAACTGATCAACCTCCCAGAGAAATCAAGTCTGAAATTCTTGATGCCTTCAAAAAGGCACCATCCCCAAGTGGAGCCATTGTTAGCCACCCATAAATTCTGTCATATTAAGTGGTGGCTAAATAAAGTTGGATAGCCTTCAAGAAACAATTTTATTACTAAAATTTCTAATGCTTAAAGTCTTTTGATAATATCCTATCCTTTGGATAATCGTCACTGTTGTTTCCCTTCAGAACTTAGAAATCCTGCTGATTTCCAAGCCAGAATACTGTTGCAAGAATCATTTCCCTTTTCCCCTTTTCCAAAATCTAACCTCATTTCCTATCCCTCTATTTCCCATGAAAACCCCTCATTTTCATTTTTTTCCCATTTTTCCTTCATCAAAATCCACTTTTAAAAGGTTTAAAACCCACTTTTAAACCCCCGATCACATCGTTTCCCATGCGCCCATGGCCCCGCAATCGGGCGCCTATCCGCTTCAAATGAAATAATTCCCGGCCAAAGTTAAAACCTTGGTTATATATTAAAATTCGTCAGTTTTATTATTTTATTTTTCCGCTGGTTTAAATTTTAAACCATTCCGCACCGTCGATCTGATCTGAAGATTAGATAGTGTGGAGTCTGTCTCCCTGTGGTCCCTGCTGTCCATAAGCCGATTGCCCAAAACCGGCGGTATCCATCGTACCGCCTTTGGGAGAATGTTGTTTTCCCCCGATCACCAGCGATTCCATACATCGCATGACACACGTCCCGTGTACTTTTTTAAAACCGCTTGCCCATCGCGCGTTATCATTTGGACGTGGATGCCCAGCGATATTGTTGTCCACCGTCCGATCTGGGGTGGGCCATCCAACGGCTATCGCTCACTGAGGATGCCTGATCGATAACTGGGCTACGGCGCGCCATCCAATTAATCTCCACCGTTGATATGATCTGCAGATCGACGGTCCATATTCCATCACCTAGTCAACAATTCTCCATTTTTTACTTTCCCCCTTGCTCCCGACCGTCGATCTCTGCGCGATCGACGACTCTGATTTAATATTTCTTCCGCCTTCTCCAATCAATCCTGACTGTTGGATGATGCCATCCAATGGCCACGCTTCCTCCACATGCCTCCGCAGCAATAAACCTATAAATGCATGGATTTAATAATTTTTGTTTGTATTTTGCAGGGTTTCGAGGTTTTCTCACCATTTTCGAGGAAAATTCGAAGGCAGAGGATGACGATCTTCTTGCCTTCATTTCACCAAAGGAAATCCTTCGCAGGGTATAAATTCATGTTTCTTCAGTGTTTTCCTTAGGCATTGATGCCAAATAACCCTGCACAGCCCTGTTTAATAAAAAAAAACCATGGATCGGGCACAGTCAGAGAGTATCAGTGATGAAGACCAGAATTTACCACAATATAGGATTAAAGGACATATTTGTGGGGATTACGCTAAGATGCTTATCAAAAGCCTAATTCCCAAGTAAAACACAGTTTAAAGACAAACTCAAGGGTTTCTTCAATAGAAAAGCATCCATCACCACATCTGAGGCAAATTGATTCTTCCCAGCTGCTGAAATGCCACCTGTGCCTCAAAGTATTTAATCAGATGCCGAATTTATTGATCAGGATTAGATATTTGTCTCAAAACGCGGCAGAAGAGTTACTTCTGCAAGGAACTTCAATGCAAAAAATATCTGCAGAGTTACTTCAACGCCACACAGAGCCTCAAAGGTCAACCAAAGCTCCCACCAAGCTTAAATATTTATGTAAAAACATTTAATATAGAGTACACCCATGTAATTTTCTTCATTGAGCCCCCCAAAGGCCAAGAAGCCATTAAGTATGTATTAATTGTAATTAGAGATATTTTATTAGATCTCACCTCCTCATTCTTCTATATATACCTCTGTAGAAGATGAGTGAGGGGTTGGTTGTTGTTTGATCACAATTTGTAATACTAAAACTCTTTGAAATAAATACATAGTCCGTTGAAGTTGAAGGAGAAATTGAAGTCTCGGAAACCTTGTTGATGTTGTTACATGCTTGTTCTTGAGAAGGCTCTATCATTGGATCCATGAGCTTGGCTGTTGGTGAATTATTCTGAAATTTTTTATGTTTTCCCCTGTTTTCATTATGTTCCATAATTTCTTACTACAGTAGGTTGAAAGTATTAGGCTAAGAAATGACTCCTGGAAGCACCTTAGACCTATTCATCCTTCACTGTTTCATGTTTTCTTCTGTTGAAGTATTCTAGAGTCTTTAATCTCTCTCTTTAATCTTCATGCTTGTTTATTTCCTTAATAGTTCGAACATTTGGTTTCAACATGATTTATGGTTCTCCCTGCTTGTCTGCTGCCACTTAAAAACTGTTATTGAAGTCTCCCTTTGAAGTTCTTTTCTTACAGTGAATCAAAGAGGTCGGTTTTGATCTTGCCCTTTGTCCTCACTTAAACAGTTGGCTTAAAGGTATTTTATAGTTGCGATCATATATGTGTTAGGTTTTCCCTCTTCTATGACTGCAATTATCAATGAATATTTTATGTTTTCTAAATCATTTGAAATAAAATATATGAGGAAATAGGGCATTCCCCGAATCTTAGATTTTCATTTTAAAAGTTGTTTTGAAATCATTATTTGCTTAAAGGTGTGATTTGTAGAATTTATGGTTAGCCCTATCTATCAAAGAGCTCTTTATTGTTCAAATTATGCTTTTGAATTCCCTTTGTTGAGAATTAAACCTCTCTTTCCAAATTATTAATGTTCATCTCATTCCAAAAACAAAAGGATCCTGTGGCCAAGTTAGATTTTCCCTTTGATATCCCATATCCATTGATGAGTTTGTTATGACCTCTTCTTGACTCCATTGCCCAATGAACCAAATGTTTCTCCATTCTGTGTATCTTTCCTAGACCTTTCATGTTCTACTGTATCAATTCAACACAACCAAACAAACAAATGAATACCTAAACTTAATAACTAGTCTAAAAACCAATACTCAAAGCACACACGATAAACCTTTGCAAACAAACTTTTGAGAGATCCCTCTCTGAGAACAAGAGGTCTAGATCCTGTAACTATAAAGATTGGTTCTGATGTTGCCTTGTCTTTTGATTTGCCAAACTATCAAAACACGGGACACCAACACCTAGGTTGACAATTGAATGAGAAGCATAGAGGTTTCCTATAATATTCACCATAATGAACCAACATTTTTGGCGTCGTTGCCGGGGAGAGTGTTTAAGAGCAACATCCTTCATTCCTTTTTCTCTGTAGGTGCTCTTGTTTTATGACTAGGAAGAAAAGGATAGAAACAAATCAAAATCATCTGCAAAATTCTACAAAACCCAAAGGACCGGTGATCCTTGGTAGAACAATATATATAGATGAAATCATTAAGAAATATGAATCCCAGGCATCCTCAGGCAGCAGCCTCACCATCTGCAACCCACGCCAAGATTCAAAGTGAAACTGAAGGGTATGAACAAAGCCTTCAGATTGCTAAACACATAAGTACTGACCCTTCAAGAGAGGGAGGTTCTTGCAATTTACAAGAAGGAGAGGGAGAAACTAGTGGGGCAATACAGGTAGAATGTCTAGAGCCTGAATCCCCTAAAAAATTGGTCGAGACTAAGACGCTTGGTATTCCAGATCGAGGAAGTGTTGTTAAGCCTCCTCTGCACTCACCACCCAATCCTGCTAAGATTACTCCTCCAAAAAAAGAGATCCCCGAATATTACTGACATATATTTGATCAAATGGAAAATAATCAAAACCAGAATCAGAGGCAGACATCAACATTGGAGTATCCTATTGTTGACCATGCTGCTAACACCCCTATGAAATCCATTCCCCTACAAAACATCCCTACCTTCCATGGGTTGACCTCGAAACAACCTGATGCGTTTCTATTTTAGTTCGACGTCTTATGTAGGGGATATGGCTATACCATTGACCCACAGAAACTAAAATTGTTCCCCTCTACTTTGAAGGGGGTTGCATTACGTTGGTTCATGGGACTTAGTGGGGGAACCATCAATAAATGGGACGAAATGAGAACATTTTTCTAACTAAATATCAAGATTAATGCCGAACTCAGGAATTAAAAGATGAAATCTTCAATATGTTTGCGAAAGGCAATGAGACATTAGAAGACTGTGTCGAAATATTTCAATATAATCTACAAAGGTCCCCATATACTGCATTATCCAAAGTCACCTTAAAAGCAACAATGATTAAGGGGATGAAAGATGAATGGGTTGAAACACTTAATATAATGGGAAAAGGGGACATCTACTAAGAAGAATATGATGAAATTATTTCACTGTGTATCAGGTGCTTTCAGGGTAGTATGCGAAATAAGCCAATTGGGCGAGACTCAACAAGGAAAGATCTCAAGTAGTCTGGTGGCAACATAACCAGAGCAGAATTTGGTAATCTTTTGGAAGACTTTAAAACTGAAATTTCCGGTACTTTGGCAACACAGCTTGATGTCCTACAAGCCAAATAGAAGCAAGCTATAGCAGAATAGAACTTGGTCGCCTTCTACCCACGCTATCGGAATAAGCACAGTCAAAGGGAATGCCCCTTAGACACAATTCAGACCTATGCTATCTGCACTAAGGATCATGCCACGAACCACAACCCTTAACTCCCAGGACTAAAATTAGTTTACAAAGAAGCAGAAGAAGAAACAAAACTAGTCTACCTGATGAACCAGTGTCGGAAATGGAAACCATGACCATGTATGCCTCAAGACCTGCCTCCGTTCTTTCCCTCTCCACAATTTAATGAAAAAAACCCCACAACAGCTTGGTAGAATCAATCGCCTTTCTCCACTTGGCCGTCTTCGTCATTTCCTATACCACATTGGCCAATGAAACCCTCTTCGAGGAATAATTAGCCAAGCTTTCCTTGTTCCCCTCCTTATTGGAAAAACAACCCATATCAAACCCAGTGGCCATCATCCCCTTCTCAAACCACAAATTGGCCTCAAAATTGGCAATGAACTCTGGGAATGACCCACCCACCAATGGGGATAGGGATTCAAAATCAACCTACACTACCAGCTTCGTACCCTGTCCAGCACAACCCTCAACCTATCATCCATCCTCAATTACCAGCCCAACCCAATCCTAACCCCAAAAATTGGCTGGTTCAGCTAATCCAGATTATAGAAAATCCAAACCCTGAAACTGAACAGAAGAAATGTAATGAACTAAGGCTAAGATCAAGACGTATTATCTCAGTAGCACAAGGTACGACCCCACTGCAATTGGAATCTGGAGCTCCAAAAAAGCCTAGAAAAACAAATATAACTGGAATAGAGGTGGAGCAAGAAAATGAAACAGTTGACCAAGAGAAGCCTGAAAATCTTAGGATTTCTCCAAATACTTTCTCTGAAAGGTTATCACTACCTAGAAAAATGGCCTCTCCAGATTTTGATATTCTGGGAGAATTGAGAAACCTTTGTATCAAAATCCCTCTTCTACAGGCCATACAAGACATTCCATCTATGCCAAGGAAATTAAGGAACTGTGTGGAAAGAAACAAGCAAAAAGAACAAAAATTGTACCTACCATTCATGTGGTAGGAGCAATATCTGACTTATTGTTGGGTAAGGAGGCCCCCATCAAATATGATGACCCAGGGAATCCCATAGTAACTGTACAAATATCTGGCCACTCCTTTCCAAACACATTGGTCTACTTAGGGGCGGCCATTAACATCTTAACAATAGGGGCCTGCAAAAAGCTATGCATATCAAATTTAGAACCCACAGCTACGCTATTGGAACTTGTTGACAGTTCTGTTATCAAGGAAGAAGGAATATTGTAGGACATCCTGGTTTTTGTGGACTCACGGGAGTATCCGGCTGATTTCTTAGTTATTAACCCAAAGAATCGGATGGACGGACACCCCTTAATTCTTGGGCGGCCTTGGTTGGAAACAGTTGAGGCTTACATAGGCTACTAGACAGGAAACATGGCCATTGCTAGGGGATATTCCATAAAGAACATTATCATTTACCTACTTGCCAAACCAAGTTTACCCACGATACACATTCACAAGAATTCACATACATATTGGGAGCAAAACATCTGCCCACCTCTGACATTTGTCGAAGCTCCTGAATTTAAGGATCAAACTAAAGATGATGTAATCAATAAATTTATGAGTCAACCATCTACATCTGGAAAATTAAAATGATAAATGTTAAAAATAGTTCTTGAAGATGAAACACAAGAATATCTCTTGGAAAACCTTGATGATCAACATATACCCACAACTGCTGTATGCAACAACATACCTGTTGATATTGAGCCAAGGAAAATTTTGAATATCAATGGCAATATAGATAGTGACCAAAGGCGGAAGCTCATAAAGGTGTTACAAAAGTATCAGGCAGAATTTGCTTGGGACTACCTAGACATGAAGGGCATACACCCTCAGCTATGCACCCATCACATCTATACCAACAAGGAGGCTCAACCTATTCAACAACCCTAGCATAGGTTAAACCCACATCTTAAATATGTTGTAAAAGAGGAGTTGCAAAAATTGCTGGATGTGAATTTCATTTAACCTATTTCATATAGAAAATGGGTCTCCCCTATGGTAGTCGTCCCTAAAAATAATGGGAAATGGACAATCCAATTGAATAGCTATTGTTCAATCAGATTGAACAACCATGTTTTTGCATTTTTATTTTTCCTTGCTATTCAAATTCTTTGAGCGAATATTGTTCAATCCAATTGAACAATTGTTGTTCAATCAGATTGAATAGACATGATCTTGTGTTTTTATTTTTTCCTTGCTGTTCAAATTATTTGAACGACTGCTATTCAATCCAATTGAACATATGTTGTTCAAACGGATTGAACATGCATGTTTTTTCATTCTTATCTCCTTTTTGTTTAAGTTTTTTAATGGCTATTGTTCAATCCAATTGAACATTTGATGTTCAATCGAATTGAACATCCATGTTTCACGTTTTTGTTTTACTATTAAAACCTTTGAATGACTGCTTAATTGAACAATTTTTGTTCAAAGGGATTGAACAGTTGATTTTTTTTCCTCTCTTTAAAGAAACACGATCCTTGTTTCTTTTTTCCATATCCTCTCCTCATTCCACACCCTAGATATAAAAGACATCTCTGAGTAGGAATTGGCAGTTGAAGAAGAGGAAAGCCTAGTAAAATTACTAATATGATGATCCTTTGACACTATAATCTCTAACCTGGAAGATGAAATTGTACATATATGAAATGAAGGGCTAAGTCATTCCCCGCTCAAATGTGTTATCACACAATACATAGTCTTATAATGGTATATCTTTCTGCACTCTCAAGTAATATTTCCCTTCGACATAAAGAAATAGGAATAAGGGGTATTATTTGTATTAGCATTCTTTTTACTTCTCACACCATCCCTAAATCTTAAGGAGTTAATGAGCCTCCCTTCATGTATAAAGAATAAATATTATGTTTACATGAAAATTTTTAAGAGAGGATAGGGGGTCTTATCACGAGCCAACCTACCATGTTCATAAGGGTTTAGCATGTGACATGCCCACAATGGCCATCACACAGGGTAATGACCTTCTCAGCTGCTTGAAGGACAGGAGGTCTCATCATGAGCTGGCCTGATCACTCTGTTACAATCCTAGTGAATGGCACTGTGACTATCTGGCCATCATACCAACATAGTGGCCTCCTCATAAATAAAAATTCTTACTTTTCAAAAAGAAGTACTATTTTCATATGAAAAATTTCAAGAGAGGACAGGGGGTCTCAACACGAGCCAGCCTACCATGTTCATAAGAGTTTAGTAGGTGACATGCCCACAATGGCCATCACACCAGGGTAATGAACTTCTCAACTGCTTGAAGGAAAGGAGGTCTCATCATGAGCTGGCCTGATCACTCTGCGACAAATCTAGTGAGTGGCCTATGGCTATCTGACTATCATACCAAAACATTGATCTCTCCACAAAATTGGTCTAATAACTACTTTTACATAAAGGATCTTGTCTAATTTTTTGGGTTAAAATAACAACCCTGTCGAGGCTATGAACACCTGCTGGTAGCAGTGGCTCTACTTATGGTATGAGAGTATGTTTCAACGATAGCCAATTAATCTTACATATACCTTATCTCCTATTTTTCTTCGATTCTTAGTATACACCCACTACTCGAATTAGTGATAATACTATTCTACCACATAAGTAACAATAAACGAGCTATGCTTGCATGTTTGAACTTCAGGATGGTGACACCAATCATTATCTATCTCAGTCATGCTTCTGTCACACTTTACCATTAAAGAAGGACATCTTATCATAATAATAACTATACTATTTTCTTCCCCTCTTTGGTCACTTCCGCATGAGATACACTTATGATAACTTCCAATTCTGACCTTTACACTGCATCCGCTCATAATTACTCAATAAATCCTCTTTCCTTGAGCTCCAAAGCCACAAAATTTGTTCTTGCATACATACTATGATTACCGAACCCTAACATTTCCCCCGTATCCATTCATGATTGATAAAATCTCTCTTGTACTTGAGGATGTGGACACCCTTACTTCGATACAGGGGGTGTAATTATCCATAAATATCAATCATGCAAAATTCTTGCACAAATTTCGTTGGATACGCTGATAAGACCAAACGGTCATTGCAATTAAGGTACGAAGTTACCTGCAGAAGGCTACAATTTCCCTTTCTCTTGCATAAAGTGTTCATTCTAACCAACAGGGCCAAAAGAGGACACAATCAGAAGGAGAAATTAGCTCAAGAAAACGCATCAGCCATGGGAGGAAACTCTCTCCGAAATGAGCCGACAACCTTCCCAATTTCAGATGCAGCTCGCACTATCCTCCAGCAAGCTGGTTGGCTACCATATTTACACAAATTACAAGGATTTGATATAGAGATAGTAATTGAGTTCCTGCAAAACCTACAGGGGGGATAGACCAGGCTCAGGGGAAGGATTATACCAGTCATAGAAGATATTATTATTGAAGTTTCTGGAATACCAGCAGAGGAGAGAGACGGACTGAAAAACACCTTTTCTTACGAGAGGCAGTGACAACATACCAAGATCCAGAAGAGCCATTAGAGAGGAAAGGGAAAGGAATTAACCCTACCTCTCTACATCAAGCATGGCAGGAACTAACAACATTCAGCCAGAGATTCATCACATGCGATGGACGCCAAGACATGGTAAAACCCTGTCAACTCAAATTATTAGTTGTGCTTAAACAAAATATTTCAGTTAATCTACCTGCTTTCTTAAATTCTATATTACACGACATTGCTGCTTGAATAAGAAAAGATAAAAAACCTCAAGAAGTTGTCAGTCACCACTAGTTAATCAAGTTAATCACCATGCATGATTTGGGCAAGCAGCAGATATCCTAGGACAAATTTGTTAAACCTTCCATGCAGGCACCTAAGGAAAACCCTGTCGGGACCGAAAATGAGCTCCCTAGAATGAAAATTCATAGAAGGAAAATAACCCGTGCCTCAACTTCATAACAAAGCAAATAAAGGCGGTCCAAAAGAATTCATTTACAACAAGAAACCTCAGAATTCCTAGAGGATGTAGGGCCATCCTACTCACTACCCTCAAGCCCTCAAAATATACCCTTACAATATTATGAGGAAGAGATGGCTCGAGTCCTGGAGTAAATGAGGGCATCCCATGAAACTAGAAGCCTATCTGAGCAAGATTAAGAGCAAGAAGAACTATTAGACCAATCTGCCACTGCCAGTAGCTCTGGTCACACCGAGATATTACCCCATCAAGAGGAATCACAAAATTTTATGGCCTTGTCTCCTCTTGAGAGTGATGGATCGAATAAGGAGGAGCATGCATAAGGGGTATCTGAATCTAAAAAAAAATTAGGAGACATCATCCCCTTGGAACAAAATGCAAGCATGGAAACGTTTCCTCTAACACCTAAGGGAGTATTGTCTCACCCAGCCAGTACCCTCATGCAGAAGAAAAATCCAGAGTACAAGTAGAAAACACCATCATATACAATCCGTAAATTAACACCACCATTCCTAAAAATAAGGTTGTTGCTCCTCCATCCCCTGCTCAAACCAGACCCGAAGAAAATTAGTTGAAAATAAGTTCAAGAAATTAAGAAGAACCTACAAAAGGTTAAGGAAAATGGTAAAACATTTGAGGAATTAGTTGAAAGAGGTAAGCAAGGCCCGGAAGCCTAAGAAATAATTGACCACCATAGGAACAAAAACAAAATTGGTCACTAGTTTGTTAGACACTACTGATGCTGAGATGTAGACTGAGTTAGTAGACATTGTCGAGGCTGAGATGCAGACTGACTTGGAAAGCACCACTGAGATTGAGGTACAAACAGACCTAGTGGACACTACTAAAGCCTTTGTACAAACTAGGAAGGAAGTCATTGAAGAAAAGGAAACTCAAATGGAGGAAACCCCCCCCTATGCTCCTCTGGTTGAAAGAGCTGTCAATAAACAATGGTATAATGAATTAATTTGAACACAGCATGAGTTAGCACAGTGCAAAAAGGAAGTAGTGCCTACACAAGAGTATCTGGAACTGTTAAAGAAATTCAAGAACCTTTCTACAATAGAAGATGAAACATTTTCTCAGCTCAAATAAGAGAAGGAAAAGGTAAAAAGGGCACAGTACTAGGTGGAACAAGCCAAGAAACAAATCACCATTATTTTTTCTTTATACTCTGATGCCCTAACATGCAAGGCACCAGCCACCAACTATGCCCTATTCCTAGTAGAATGATATTTACTGCTGAATATCAAGGCCGTCAGGGCAAGGAAGCCCACAAATTTCAAAAATATAGAGGAGTTTTTTCATTGCTACAATGATCAAGATGAATATGTCCAATTCCTTTTGTGTGAAATTTACATGCACAACTTCTTTCTAGAGGAGGAGAGGGACAACAATCCTAGTCCCTTTATAGGGCATATTCAGTTCTAGGCCTTCCTCTCTTTTGCTAAGAACTAGATTAGGTGGGCAAAAGCCTATAACATTTTCCAGAAAAGAGAACACGGTCTAGACCTGTGGGTTAGAGGGGAGCCTACTAAACCCCTGCATCTATTCATCCAACACAAGAATTTCATGTGGAGAAAAGGGGTAAGGACTAACCTGGGACCCATCCATAGAGACATTATACACCATGGGTGGGAGTATTTTGAAGAAATTTAGGAAGCAGACCTGGTAGCAACCAAACAAAGGTAGATGGCATCCACGAACAATGTGAAAAATAGGGAGCCATTTGGCTACAGAAACTTCAAAGTGGTTGCCTCCAGATTCCTTTTATATATAAATCTAGTCTTTAACATGGGTCTTGCATGGATAGGGTGCAGGTATATATGCCTTCTCATTTGGTACCCCCCTAGGGGTTATGATCATGACTAAAAATTTCCAGAAGGGCACAAAAACGCTGCCTTTGCAAGAATTAGACAAAAATAGGATTTCAAAGCATACAAGGAAGAAGTCTACCCTGCCTATTCTCTGACCTTGTTGCACCTCAATCATTTTTTTACACGAGGACCTACAAATAGGTAAGTGAGAGAGTATGTTGGGTCAAAATTAAGGTATGTCTTTACCCTACCTTTACTTTGAATTATCATACACTTTTAGGAACATTTCCTCATCTTAACAGTAAAGGAAAGGAGGACTAATGCAAAATCAGGAAAAATGGACTAACAATAAGAATCATGTTTAAACAACAAGGATTTGACTTATTTCATCTTTATTCACAGGAAAACAAAGCAGTTGAATCGACGATAACCAAAAACTAGATGACAAACAGAGAACATAAAATTATAATGACCCTTAGGGACTAGCGGAAGGCAGAAATATATATCCACATCCGAAGAACTCAAATGATAGCCACGAGCAGCGGGATGTCATTTGGAAAAGACCATTCCACTGAGTGAAATCGCCTTTAAAAAGGCCAAATATGGACGAGAAAGGGGGATCTGAATAGGAATTCTCTTCCGTAATAAACATATTAGCACAGAACTATCCAGTTGTATTCATGTATTAACCTTTTACTTAATAAAGAATTTTGGCATTTTGAATAGTCATTTCCTGAGTTTTCCATTGTGTTAGACTTCTGGTGGTTTGGGCCTAGCCCTGGGAGTTTCCGCGCTCATATCTGTGCTATACGTTAATTATGGAATTTATGTTCAGTTATCTGATGCATCTTGTCAGATATATTTCCACTTGTTAACTTCTATGCCTATGATGCTGCAGTTTCCTATGCCACTAAGGCAATTTTTTGCTCCTATTTTCTAGTTTATACTAATTGCTTTATAACTGTTAGATGTTTTCATCATTTTCTCAATTCCTTTATATTTGTTTGTGAGCTTTAGCACGATTTCTGTTTAATGCTTTATATCGCTAAGAATTATATCTTTCCATCAGTACTATATGACTACTTGTTGTACTTAATGCAGAAGAATGTTAGCTAGTTAGTTTGCAAGAGAATTCCATTGCAAAATTAATTAAGCAATTGTTGTTCAATTCGTTGATTTTTTTTTTCCATTCAGTAGGACTGTTGTTCAATTCATCAAGTGTGGCATTCAATCATAGGTTATTCTCGCTAAGCTTATTTAGACAGAATAGTTAGTGGCATTTTACAATTCCATTTATTTTTTATTTGATTGAACTTTAAGAATTAGATAATCTTCTTCATGGTAATATAGAGTATATATTCCTGATGTCACTCACATATACTGTGCTTGTGCTCTCGAAATAAGAAAAATTACCCTGGGTTGAAAATTGAATGAGAAGCATAGAGGTTACCTATAATAGTCACCTTAATGAACCAACAACAGACTCCAAAATCATCAACAGACTACAAGAAAACAAATTTTGAAGTTTTGGTTAAAGATATACATCCAATAAGATCAAATTTAGTTTCATAAACAAGCAGGAGAATGATCTACTCTACTACGGCAAGCAAGGCTTTAAGTGTAAAAAAACTAAAAAATTCACTAGAAAATATCAAAGCACAGTTAAAACTAGAGAAGACATCTTCACAAGCCAATGATAATAGAATAAAATCACTTGAAGAATTGGTCAAGGAGGTTGGATATGATCCAAAGATCATCAAAGAATTTGAAGAGCTTATCAAGAAGAAGAATGTAGACATATTTTCATTAAAGAAACAACTAAAACTACCTCCAATAGAACTTCCACAAAATAAAGAAGTTTTGGAGAATGAAAGTCAGAAGGATGAAATGATGAATCTCATCATTCAATTGACAACTCAACTGAAAGAGATGGAGAATGAAATGGACAAATTAGTGAAATAAAATAAGGCCAGTATGGAAGCAATTCTTGTTACTGCCATTCCTATAGTCTCAACATCAACTTCAGTGGCCAAAACACCTCCATTACCTATAGCAGTATCAGTTACTACAACAGCTCCACTGATAGCATAAGTTCTAGCTACTATATCAACAATAACATCAGCCCATCCCAATGATGAGGCAGGTAAATTGATTAAGGCAATGCAAGACATGTAAATCCAAACTATTTATATTAATAGACTTAAAGAACAAGTAAAAAGTCCAGAATATGAAGATAAATTGGCTCAAGTAATGTATAAAGCCGAAACACAGAAATCCAACAGATTGACTAATAGAATTCATAAGCTAGAAAAGGAATTGACACTGAAAGAGAAACTAGCCCAAGAAAAGAAAAAAATTTGGGCCAATATCATTAACTCTATTAATGATATTTGACCTTCTATCCAAGTTACATTTGAGAAAAAATAATTGATAAAGGAAGGAAGTGATGTAATCTAGAGAGTCAAAAAAGAACTAGGAAAGAAACCAGAGGAAGCTACTGAGATTATAAAGTTTCTTAATTCCAAAAACAAGAAGGAATTAGAAGAAATTGGTATAACAGATAGAATAGAGAACATTCTATAAGTGAAGAAGGTTCTTTCCAAGAGGAATTTGATGATACAACTTGAAGACAAATGCAAAAAAAAGGAGCTTGCAGTGAACAGGTTCATGAACAAATTTGATGTTTTGAGCCAGAAAGGTCTGCCTAATCCATTAGTGACCAATGAAAAATTGATGAGGCATGAAGACTATGTTAAAAAGATCAGCGAAGTAGCTAAAGAGACTTCCAACATTTCATCAATGAAAGGAGTTCCCACAGGCAAAGTTATCCTTCAAATTTTAGAGAATTTATTTTTCCTTCAACATGAGGTAAATCACCTGTTTGTGAATAAGCGTACATTTTCCAAGTACACTGAGGCTGATGAGATTTACAGGAGAATGGTAAAAATCAAACTTCCATATGTAGAAGCCTGGGAAAAATGGTGTGATTTACTGTGACAGGTAAAAGTAAAAACATGGTAAAAGAGACGAGGTTAAAGGTGAAAATAGAGAAAGTAGATAAATAAGTAAGGTAAAAGAAGAATTCACAGGTTATAGATAAAATACGGAGTTTAAAGATAAAATACAGAGTTAAAGACAAGTTAGCGAAAAAGAGAAAGCCAACATGAGAAATAAGACAACAAAATATCAAAGAAGCAAATAGAAAATCAAATAAACAGGGACAAATTGCATTTAGTTAAATAGGTGTCTCTATCTTCTTGCATGAAGATATTTTATTTCCCTTAAATAAATACTAATTAGTTGATAGGATATTTTGTATTAATTTTTGTATAAATACTTTAGCAATTCAAAATATTGAGGGTGGATTCCTGAACATTTCTATAGTTGAATTGATCTACTACCAGAGGGTTTATTGTAACTTTTCCAAGTTGACAGACAGGACAATAATAAAGACATTATTTACAGGATTCATGTGTTGAGCTACTTCAGTGAAGTATATTTCAATTGTTCATGTTATTTTCTTAAGTATTCCATAAGCTTGCATGTTTTCCAAATTTAAATGTTATAACATGAATATTATTGTAGAATTTGTTTAAGTATGCTTTGTTCTAAATTTTTATTCATTTTAATGTTTTCTTATGATATATGGATATGAGAATCCTTAATTTCTCCCCCATTTTGATTGACCTCTTTCACCTTCCTTCATAATCCATTTTAAGGAATCCTTAAATTCTCCTTGATCTCGATTGAAAACCGCTTCACCATTCATCCTCAAAGATCTGATTTTTCTCAGCTACCTTGCCCTGTAACACTGCTTTTATCATTTGTTTCTGTGTTTTTTTCTTGATACATTGACTCCATAGCCGAATGGAAAAAAGACAAACATATATCCATATAATTAGTAATTCCACCAACAAATCAAAATCAAACCAAATAAATCTTACATAACTAGCCTAAATCAATTAAAACAACAAAGTTAAATCATTAAGAGAGAGCCCTCTCTGAGCATTAGGAAGGCTAGATCCTAATCTCCAAAGTGGTTGATAGTTACCTCTAATATTTCTTTAAACACACATAACAACCCTTGGAAATTATTGGAGTGATAACATACTGGCGACCATACTAGGTAAATAAGTCCCTAGTTTAAACCGATCTTAAAAGAAACAATTCTTTTCATTTTTTGCATTAAGATTTGAAAGGGTTGTTAAAATTTTTCATTGAAAATTAAAATTTTGGCTTCCAAAAGAACATACTATACCAGGGCTCATCCTGATTCATAACCTGCTATAATAGTTGATGATCCTGACAAAATTTTAAGAAAAACAAAAAAAGTAGAAAGTCCAGGAAGTAGTAATTAATTAATCAAAGAAAATTCACTCCCTAAAGAATTATCAAGCATTCAGGGTATTTAATTTGATTTATCATTTGAACACTCCTTGTTTAGAACCAAATCTGAAAATTCAATTTATGATAGTGTAATAGATCCTAATTTTGTTCAATTCATTAAAGAAAAGAAGGAAACTATACAACTAGACTTAGATCAACAGGTTCTAGAGACTTTTGATAAAATTGATAGTTTGACTGCAACTTTGATTAAGGATATATATGAAGCCTATTTTCAATAGTCTGTTGAATTAGCTACCCTAACTGATTCTACCCCTAAGCGTTCTACCATTCCTTAAGAGACTGTAAATACAAATTTATTTAGTACCACCTCATCTATAATATCCACCATTATCATTCGATAGAACCATTCATCCCCAAGCTTCCTCTTCAACCTAGAATTTTATTTCCATCTTCTAGTATTCCAAGTACATCTTCTAGTGTTCCAAGTACATCTTCAAGTACTTAACCTTATCTACGTGTACATCTTCTAGTATTCCAAGCTCATCTACAAGCACTTCAAGTTCATCACCAAGCACCACTAATTTACCACCTAGTCAAGCTAGAATATTAGCCATGGCAGCCAATTATGCCCCTTTGGTCTTACTAGCTTAGTTACATGCCATGCCATAGGATTACTAGAGTAAAATATTTCAGTTTGATGGTATAGGTCAATATACTGCTCAACAACATGTAAAAAAAATTACTGATTACTTTGAATTACATGAAATTGATGAAGTTGATGTACAAATAAGATTGTTTGCACAAACATTAGCAGGATATTATAAGAAATAGTTTAAAGCTTTACCTGCCAATCATATATCTAATTTAGATGCTTTCCACAAATTGTTTATTAATAGATGGGAAATAAAGAAAAAACCTTTACAAATATTATTTGAATATGAAACATTAGAAGAGCTCCTAATGAATCTCTTCAAGATTATTGTACTAGGTTCAATAGCATTTACAATTCCATTCCTGCAAATACCAAACCTCCATCAGAATTAGCTCTAATCAAATTTCCATATGGATTTGATACTGATATGTCCTATCAATTGAGGGAAAGAAACCATGAAACCTTAGAACAAATGCAAAGTAATGCAGTTAGTGTAGAAGCTAACTTACTAGCTAAAAGAGCTAGGATGAGAAATGAAATAAGAGTAATTATTAAGGAATAACCATCCACATCAGACATTAAGATAGAGAGTTTAGATAAATGTATGGAAAGAATAATGGATGGATTAGAAAACATGGAAAGAAAACCTCTGTGGGATAATCAACAACAAGGTCCTTAAATCAGAAACCCAAACTTTAGGAAAGATCCCAATACTGGTAAATCAAGAGAAGAAACACCTGATCAATTGATTAGACCACCTTTCCAAGGAAACTATGTTGAAAGTTCACATGAAAACGAAGAATATCGGGACACCCAGATAAAATTGATGGGAATAAATGATGAAAATACTATTTTTCTTACCCAAGAAGAACAAGAATTATACATGTTACAACAATTACAGTTAGAATATGGAGAGTCCTTTGACTATAAACAAGGCTATGAGTTTGCAATATATGAAGTTCACAAACAATATAGCCTTAGAACTAAGAATAACATAGAAGCCCCTACTAAGAAAACAATCCAAACTCAAACCAAGAAAACAGTAGAAGCTCCTATGTACAAAGTGCTACAAATTCTCCCTAGAGAAACTCGGAAAACTTCCAGTCCAAAGATTGTAGCCAGTCTAAATATTGTAGACATAACATAAACTGATACTCAAACATCAACTGCTGCTAGAACTTCAACTCCCACTCAAACTGTTCCAGATAAGAAAATTGAAAACAAAATAGTGGAAACACAAACTGAAATACCAATTGCTTATAAAAGCGATAATAACACTCAAACTATAATTGGTAAAGAGGAAATCATTCAGTTAGGGAAAACTCAATTACCATTCAATATTCAAATGGAGATAGTCAAACTAAAAATTCTAGTTCTTTTAATAGAACTGGTGAAAAATGATTCATACAAAGCCCAAATCACTAAAACACTGAACATAAGTGAAGGAGAAGACGTTGTTAAACTCAACATTGATAAACCAGAGTTATTATTTGGTCCTGAGGTAAATGGAAAACATCAAGAAGTTGGTGTCCCTCCATTCTACATTAGCTTGAACATTCATGACAAAATCTTACACAATGCTACGTTAGATTCAGGAGCATCTCACAACTTAATGCCTAAGGCAGTAATGGAAAAAATGATCTTAGACATCACTAGACCATACAAAGACCTATTTTCCTTTGATTCTAATCAAGTTAAATGTCTTGGCCAATTAAATACTTGTGTGTAAATCTAGTCCAATACCCAGCTAAGAGTATTGTCATGGATATTGTAGTTGATGATATCCCTCCAAAGTATGGAATTTTATTATCTCGCTCATGGGGAAAAAAATTATAGGGATCACTATAGTTAGACATGTCATATGCTACATTTTTTGTATTTTTTCTGCCAAAAAATCTTTACAGAGGAAATTTTATGAAATACATGGTCAATAGTGCAAAAAAACCACAAAATTATCCTATTTGTTCCCTGCATTCTGATATGGACTCTTTTATCCTATGCAATTCAGACACTAGAAAAGACAAAATTACTGTTGTGGAATATAAACATGACAATATAACTCATGAGTCTATGTGGCACTTAGATTTAAATGGTTCTGTAAACAGTTTAGGAGTAGGAGTTGGAGTATGGATTTATAACTTAGAAAATGATCATTCAGAAGGAAATTCTTTCAGATTGAATTTTAAATGCAGTAATAACATGGCAGAGTATAAAGCATTAGTGTTAGGATTGCAAATTGTAGGGAAAATTGGTGCCAAAAGAGTATATTTCATGGGAGACTCAGAAGTTATCATAAAACAAATTAGAGGAGAGTATCTTGTTAATAATCCTAGACTTATCCAATACAGAGAAACCTTTATTGACTTGATAATTTTTTTTCTTGAAACTGACTTTGTTGTTATTCCAAGGAAACAAAATATGAAAGCTCATAGTTTGGCCACTTTTTCCAGCACATGTAGACTACCTTTTCAGCTAAATCATCAGTACACTGCAAAGGTAAGACATAGGCCAACAATACCTGATAATTTGAAATATTGGCAGATGTTTTCACAAGACTCTCAAATCTATAATTTTATGAATGCTGAGGGAGAATTTCAAAACTGTAATATAGATACTAATTGTACATTGGATTATACAATAAATAGCGAGATAGATGTAAATGATATAGATAAAACTGAACCAACTATATTTACTAAAGTAGAAATAGATAAATTAGAAATAGTAGAAATAGAAGAATTAACCAATGATGAATCAGAGATTTTAAACCTTAAAGAAAAATTTTTTCCTAAGGGATTAGCCCCATTAGAAGATCTTTTTGATTCCAATGATGTAGCTAGAAAATAAAAAATGGAACCCTTAAGATCAGACGTAGAAGAATTTAACATAGTAGCAGAAGAAAAACCCAAGCATATCAAAATATCCAAAGCATTACCTCCAGCTGAAAAGCTGAAATACATAAGTTTGTTTAAAGAATTTCAAGATGTTTTTTCCTGGAGTTATGAAGACCTCAAGTCTTATGACACCAGCATTATACAACATAAAATACCCATCAAAGAAAATTAGAAACCCTTTAAACAAAATCTTAGGAGAATTAATCCAGTTCTTATGTCATTAATTGAAAAAGAAGTTAAAAGGATGTATGAAGCACAAATCATAACACCTATTAGATATTATGATTGGGTCTCAAATTTAGTTCCCACTAGAAAGAAAACAGTAGAGATCATACTCTGTGTTGATTTCCAAAACTTAAACAAAGTCTCATTGAAATATAACTATGCTCTTCCTAAAATGGACCACATTCCACAAAGGGTAATAGGGTCATCCAAAATTTCATTGCTTGATGGATTTTCTAGATACAACCAAATCCTAGTCCAACCTGAAGATCAAGCAAAGAGAACATTTACCACTCCCTAGGGAACTTTCATGTACTTGAAAATGCCCTTTGGAATGATGAATGTTGGAGTTACATTCCAAAGAGCTATGGACATAGCTTTTTCCAAAGAAATCCATGACTTTCTAGTCATTTATCTAGATGATATCATAGTATTTTCCAAAATAGATAATGAACATCTAGATCATTTTAAAATATTATTCATTAAATATACAAAATCTGGTATTTCCTTGAATCCTAAAAAGACACTCTTTGGATTAGAAGAAGGTAAACACCTGGGACACATAATTTCAAAAGAGGGAATTAGAATTGTTCTAGCTAGAATAGAAGAAATTTTAAACATCAGTAATCCTAGAAACATCAAATAATTACAGGCATTCTTAGGTAAAATAAAATTTTTTAGAAGATTCATTTCTAACTTAACAAAAATAATTATAGAATTTAATAACATGTTAAAAAAAGATTCAACACTTAAGTGGACAGTAAAGGCTAAACAATATTTTGAAGCAATCAAAAGAGCTCTCATTAGAACACCTGAGATTAAGAAGAACCGTGCCCTACTGGATAAAATGGGGCGTTCCGCGCTTTCTCTTCATTTAAAATTATCCAATATAATCATTCCAGAATTATGGCAAATAATTGATGCTAGAGCTGCTTTAAAAGCTGAAAGGGAGGGTGTATTGGCTAAATGCAGACATGACAGGAAGTTGGAAAAACTGAGAGGATTGTCCCAGTTCAGCTACACTATCTATGGCGATAAAGAATTCATACCGAGCACATCTTCTGACGGGATGGAGCTATCAGATGAATTAGTATTTAACTCCGTTGATATGAGCAGTAATGGTGTGGATCCTATTTGTCCTGAGAATCCCGTCAATCATCTGGTTTGGAGGAACGAACATAACAACATTGACAGAGGGTTTCAAATTATATATTCCGAGTCTTTTGATAACAAGGGTACGGATCTGTGCAGTGTTATAAACAATTTTGACATGGTTGGTAACGCGAACTGTTCAGGAAACGTTGAAACTGGTGACTGTTTGAGCACAACAGAGAGCATTAACGGTTCACACAGCGCTGAGATCAGTAATTTTTCAAACAGCGGACACGTCCCTGACAGCAATAAGGTTGAAAGTTACGGCTTGCAGGATGATCCATCGGTAAAGATAATCCATTACAGCACGGATCACCTTCTTTCTCTCAGAAATTACAACGCACCGCCTGAATCGTTGTCCCTGGCATTAAGAAACAATGAGATCTACGCTGACATGATGGAGTCCTCTACTACGATGGAACCAGTGATGAACGAAAAAACAAAACTTCTTAATGAGGCAAACGCAGACAGCGTTAATTTGAATACCACGGTTTTAGAAAACCCGGACCGGATTTCCAAAACAATTAATATCTATAGCAAGGAGACCTCGTTCACCATGAGTTCCAACTCGTTAAAAATCGGTGTCAATGCAATTAACACGTGTAACCTCGACACCTCGGTCAAACCCGGTGTTAATCGCTACAATGACAAGGTTTCCACCACAGACAGCGTTAGTTTAAATTACAATAATGGATTAGAAAACCCGGGCCGGATTTCCAGAACAGCCAGTAACATATGGAGCAATGACACCTTGGTCACCACAAGCCCCAACTCGGTCAATTTCGCTATCAATAACGCTGTCAACAGCGCCTCCAATACGGTTCACAACTGCAGAATCGTAGCTGTCACTGATAAGATCGTTGTCAATAAAGCTTCCAAAACGGTTAGAACTGGTAGCATTGATACCTCGGGTTCTAAAATAGTTAAACTCGATGTTAATTCCTGTAATGACAAGGTGTCCACTACGGTCAATAAAGTTTTTAATCATTGCAACACCGTGGATTCCACTTCGACCATAAACAATGTCAGCAACGCTGCGGGTTCCACTTTGGTTGATCCATGCAAGACCTTGGATTTATGTGGTATGGATGTGGACAGTTTGTCATGTAATGAAATAAGCCATGAACTTCTCCATAATAAGCACAGTAACGAACTTTTCCATAATAAGCGCAGAATCGAAATAATAGGAAGGCCACAAATCAAAAATGACAAAAATAAAAAGGTTGTGAATTTGTCCTCCTTAGAGCTAGATCAAGTTTCCATCGATATTCTTGGCAAGGGTTTGGGCTTTGCAGTTGCTCCCAAACACATCCCAAATGAAAGCATCTTGTGCAGTATAGAAGAAGGAATTCAAGGGTTAGCTCTTGATGATAAAGAAACATTAAGACAAGAGTGCTCCCTTATTTTGAAGAAGGCGAAAACTCCGAAAAGCAACTTGAACAAGGAAGAACTTAATGCTCTGAAAACCCTACGCAATAATGAAAACATTGTGATACTTAATGCAGACAAAGGCGGTGCTGCTTTTTTTCTAGATAAGACTCACTATATAAGGAAAATGAAAGAGCATCTTGATTGCAGTAGCTACAAGAAACTTAAATCCAACCCCTTGCCGAAAGTTTTAAGAGAAGTCAAGAAAGCGATTAAGAATTCAGGGCTTGACGACAAGTTAAAGAAGAAGTTGACCCCTACATGTGATGTCATGCCCAGAATCTATGGATTACCCAAAATCCATAAAGACGGTATCCCCCTCAGACCGATTGTCAACACCACAGGATCTCCCACCTATGAGCTAGCAAAATATGTCACTAAGATCCTAAAACCCCTTGTTGGGAATGCAGATTCTTTCATAAAAGATTCAAATGATTTTGTTAAACTCATCAAAAATCAAAGAGTGGAAGATGGTGACATTTTGGTTAGTTTTGACGTGGTATCCATATTCACCAATATTCCTTTAGATGAAGCAATCCAGGTCATCAAAGAGGTTATTGATTCATCGACATCCAAGCTTGCGGAAATCTGCCTTCGAACCACTTTCTTTAGCTTTCAAGGAGAGTTCTATGAGCAAGTATCAGGAGTCGCAATGGGTTCTCCACTATCCCCCATTGTCGCCAACTTATATATGGAACACTTTGAGAAAAAGGCCCTTGCCTCATATCCCTTAAAACTAGACTGGTGGAAAAGATTCGTTGATGATACTAATATAAAGTGGGCCCATGGAAAATAAAATATGGATAAGTTTTTTCATCACTTGAACTCCATTTCCCCAGATATCAAATTTACCATGGAAACTGAAGAAAATAAGTGCATTCCTTTTCTGGATGTTCTTGTTATTAGAAATGATGATGGTACCCTTGGGCACCGTGTATTCAGAAAGAAAACCCACACTGAGAGTTATCTCCATGCCGATTCCTACGATCATCCAGCTCAAAATTTCAGTGTCCTTAATACCCTTGCTGTTAGGGCCTTGAGAATATCTGATGCTAAAAACCTTAACGAAGAAATCAACCACTTATCATCTATTTTTAAGGGTTTGGGGTATAAAGAAAGAGATATCAAGAAGGCTTTAAAAAGCGCCGAGGGCGCAATCTTGCCCTAGAGACGGCTTGAACCCCAAGATAAAGGAGGGAGGGTTTTTCTTCCATACATTAAAGGTGTCACTGATAAAATCACCAAGGCTCTAGGAAAGAACAACATTTTCACACAATTTTCAGTAGCAGGAACTATTAGACAGAGAATGCGATCAGTTAAAGATGTTATAAGTCCAGGTCAGCTTAAAGGAGTGTACAAAATTGATTGCTCATGCGGGAGAAGTTACATCGGTGAAACTGGACGTTCACTCCAGAAGAGACTCAAGGAGCACAGAGCTGATATCAAGCATGAAGGACTTCGCACTTCGGCCCTTGCGGAACACTCTTCAAAAACTAAACACCAAGTACGTCTTGAAGATGCAAAGATCATTGCAATAGAAGATCACTATTACAGAAGCAAAGTAAGAGAGGCCCTGGAGATAAAAAAACACCCTGAAAACCTCAATAGGGATGGGGGATATGAAATTAATGACAGTTGGCGACCTCTTCTTCGACAAATCTGCTCCTCAAAAACACATTCCTCCCAAGTATGAGTTTGTAGGTATATTAATTTCAAGGTTTGTCTCCTTTCTTTAAGTAATGGTTAACAAATAAGGAATTTTCTTTTAATAATTATTAACGTTAATTAATTTTTATTTTATATAAATAAAAATTAATTAATTTTTTAAATAATTATTAAGTAGAAAATACTTATTTGCTTCCCTTATTTAGTTTACTAGATTATTATATTTTTTAGATTAGAAATTAACTTATAGTTAACTAATCTATAAACTTTAATAAACAGGTTAGTATATTTAACTATATAATTTCTGATTTATACCATAATTTTTTTTTTAGGGTATTAATTAGTTATTTATTTTTATAAAATAAAAATAAATAAATATTAATACTCTTTAAAAATTTCCTTAGTTTATTTAATTAATTTATTAAAAAATAAATAAAAATAAAAATAAAATTTAAAATAGATAGATTGATTTTTATTTTAACTTGTTATTTTTAATTTTAAATAAATTTTAAAAATAATAAACTAAAATTTCAAAATAGAATAAATTACCCTTAATAATTATGAATTATAATAACCTTAATAAATTATATTAAACATCATTTGAATTAATAAGTGATAGGATTTTTCCATATCTTTGAGAATAGTAAACTTATTAAATATAATATATTTAATTAGTTTGTTATTTTTAGTATTAAAGCTTTGAAATTAAAAGGCTTATTAATAAAATAAATTTAGTAAGTTTATTAATACTTTTTAGCATTAGAATCGTTATATTATTATTAAAATTAAAAATAATAAATAATAAATCTTTGAAAAATTTCTAAAATTAAGATTTTATAAAAAATAAAAAAATTATAAAAATTAAGATTTTATAAAAAAAATTATAAAAATCAAAATTCTAAATTTTTTTTTTTGGTCGATCCTTTCCTCTCTTACCTTCCTCACTATTAATGTATTATGACCCTTCTTATAAATCTTCATTCCAAAGTCCTGAAGATGGATCCCAGTTGGGATTTGAAACGTCGACAATTGTTTCATAAGACTGTGGATAATCCGGCAAGCTCTCCAGTAAAAAATAACCACAGAAACTTGAAAACCAAAACACCTGTCCTTATAAGTCCTAATTTCAAAAAATATTTATAATTTTTTCTTTTTCTTTAGATCACACCATTGCAATAGTCTTGTGGCAAATGAATGATCAGGGTTATGAACAACCCATTTATTTTTTCAGTAAAACCTTAAGAGATGCAACACTAAAGTACAATATTATGGAAAATAAGAACTTGCTTTAGTGAAAGCTATTAAGGATTTCAGAGTGTATATTTTATACTCTCACATAATTGCATATGTTCCAAATTCAGTTGTAAAGGACATTCTAAATTAGAATGGGCCTGATGGAAAAAGAGGCAAATGGATTGCCACTATATTGTTATATGACATTGAAATAAAGCCTACAAAATTGATTAAAGGCCAAGGTTATTCCAAAATCATGGTTGAATCGAAATGTTGGACCTTAGATATAAATTTCATTGCAGCAATAGATGATTAGGAAGATATGGTGACTCCATAGTTCAGTGAATATTTTTTAGATTCACCTTGGTATGCAGACATTATATTTGTTTTACTCTACTTACAAGCTCCTCATAGTTTATTTAGAACTAAAGGAAGATTCTTAAAATTAAAAAAAATTAAATATTTTATCATAGATAATGCTTTATTTTGGAAAGATAATGGTGGCATTCTATTAAACTATTTATTGAAAGATGAATATGATTAATTTATGCAAGAATTTCATGCAGGTGACTGTGGAGGATACCCTTACTGGAAAACAACTATTGATAAAATTTTGAGGGCAGGTTTTTACTGGCCCACACTTTTTGGAGATGTCAGAAAGTATGTGACCTCTTGTCATAAATGTCAGATATTTGAAGGGAAGAAGAAACTCTTACCATTACCCCTCAAACCTATTTCTTTAGAAATTCCATTTCAACAATGGGGTTTCGAATTCATTGGTGAGATTCACCCCACCCTCCTCTGCCCAACATAAATGGATTTTGATAGCCACTGATTACTTTACCAAGTGGATAGAAGCCATTCCTTCTAGATAATCCATAGACTCTATCATTATCTCTTTAGACTCTGTCATTATCTCATTCCTTGAAAACAACATCCTATATATATTTGGATTCCCACAAAATCTCATTACGGATAATGTTTTGCCTTCAAATCAAAGAAAATGGTTGATTTTTGTAACAGATACCACATCACCCTTGCCCATTCCACTGCCTATTACCTTAAAGGTAATGGAATAGAAAAATCCTCAAACAAAAGGCTGGTTAATATCATCAAAAAGCTGTTAGAAGATAACAATAAAACCTGGAATAAAAGGTTAGTTAATGCCCTATGAGAAGACAGACTAACTACAAAGAAATCTATTGGTACCTCTCCCTATCAATTGGTATATGTGATGGATGCTATTTTTCCATCCTCAATGGGAGTGCTAGTGATGAAAATGATTCAATAGGTACAAGTAGAACCAAATGACATCCAAAGGAGAATAAATTAGACAATTCACTTGCAGCAAACCAGGGAAGAAGTTTATATCAAATCTCAAGTTATCCATGTAAAAAAAAAAAAAAAATTGATAAGAAAACTAAAGAACATAATTTTTACATAGGTGATAAATTACTCAAATGGGATTCCAGAAGAGAAGACAAAGGGAAACATGGGAAATTTGATTTCCTATGGAAAGACCCATACATAATTTATGGTTACAAAGGTAACAATGCATTTTTATTAAAAGAGTTAGATGGAACAGATCTACCAGGTGGACCAGTCAATGGTAGAACGCTAAAGCACTACTTTTCTCCAGACAAACCAATTGTTTATTTTTTTTACTTTTCTCATTATAAATACCATAGAAAAGTTTAGATTGGATTGGATGATTGTCTTCTAAAGTTGAACCCCAAAGAGAAGGCCCTAAGCTTTAAAAGGTATAACATCATATGTTTGAATAAAGGAGATCACAAAAATAATCTCCAAGGCAAGCAAAGTCAAAGTTCCAAGGCCACTGATCAGTAAGTTCTTGAAATCTCACCAGGAGATGCCATTCCCAAGTGAAGTCACTGTTAGGGTCCTATAATAATAGGGATAATAATTTTGAATTGACTCATTTAAAGTTTTGTAATATTGTACATACTTTTTCTTTCTTCAAATGTTTTCCGATATTAAAAAATGAAAAGAGGGTATGTCTTAAAAGAAAAATCAAAAGACCAAAAGAAAAGAAGATCAAAAAAGAATATAAAGTATGAACCCCACAAAAGAAACAAAAATAGATCGTGAAAGTGTTGCACATTCAAATTCCACTACTCTTAGTTTACTTTATGCAAATAAAATTGTGTGCAACTTGTCCAAAATTCCACAATCCATGATGATCAAATAGTTTAATCTTGATTCATTCATGGCTTTAAATTTCATGTAATGATAGTTAGTGAATAAATATCTGGCTAAACCATTTAATATCGGTAGATCAATCGTTAAGTAGATAATAAAAATTTTCTCATCAGTTTAATCTGAGCCATTGGAATTTATAAGGTTAGAAGTAGATTAGTTTGCTTATCAAAAGAAAATAAATGGGTTAACAAGCCCAAAGGCACCCAATAAAAGAAGTAAAAATTGTTAAGATAAATAAAGGGTAGGTAGAAGCACTTTTACAAATCATGGAAAGCATCAATTGGTTCATCTCATATTACGAAGATCCTTCTAAAAACACATTCCCCTAGCTAAAATTCCTATTTCCACTCTTGGAAGTCATTTTCCCTTGTAAAATACCCCTTTTCCTTTATTCTAACCTTTCCCCCCTTATTTTACCACTTTTTCCTTCCTAAAACCCCTTTCCCTATTTAAAAATCCATTTTCCCTCTAAAAATCAAATTCCCCTTTACTAAACACCACTTCTTCATAAAAATATGCAAAAATCAACTTTGCATAGTTTAAAATGTTTAAAATGTACCGGGCCCCAGTGTAAAAACCCTTCCTCGATATTATTTTAACTTATTCCTAATGTATTGTTAACATCCCACATATATAGTTTACAACCCCCATTTTTATTTTTATAACCTATAATTTGTACATATTATATTAATTCCCTGCTTATTATATATCCCTACCCCTCTATATTAATATTGGGTCCCACTTTAATTAACCTCGTTTATTATATCACCTGACCACCATTATAAATATCCCAACCCACATCTAAGATTAACCCTTCGCATACATATTAAACCCTTTGGATATACTTTTATTGACCCCACCTCTCACAAATCCTCAAATAATCTCGCAACACCCGTCAACAGTTCGATTAGCACTACCGAGATCTAACCACTCCCAAACCCTTTCACACTCTCCACTGTCTTATGTTTAAAACCATTTGGGGGGGGGGGGGGTGTGAAATGGGTGCTTTCGCACCCCGACCTCTTTTCTACATGGCACTCCCACGTTTTATCGCATCCCTAGTCCTGAAACCACATTACTTCTTTTCATCATGTGATAACCCACCATACCACTATTCTGTTATGCAACGAAGCCAACCACTATTTGAATTCAACCTCATGCCATGTAATTTACTACTTCAGGTCAAAATCAATAAAAGCCACCCTAAAAACAGTTTTTCACCATTTCTGTTGAAAATTGCGGAGAAGAAGCCAAAAGAACCATTGCTGACCTATTATGAATCCAGTCTAGACTAGAATTAAAGCTTATTTATACTAAAACCATTGAAGACTCATAGTTAAATCTTTGCAGACCAAGAAAACCCCTGTTGCGGCCATAACCCCTTCCAAAGACTGAACTGAATCTTTTCCAGGTAATCCTAAGCCTCCTGAGACCATTTAATTAAGCAAAGAAAGTAATAATTGATAATTGAACAAGTTAAATGGCCTCCCAGAGCATAATATCTGTTAACCCTCTGCAACCACCTGTAATGGATATTGAACACACTCCTCTAATAGACAAAGACTCGAAAATCAGTGATACAGTCACTGATTTCAACCTTCTAGAGCTCCACTGCTAGAGACATGATAAATTCATAAACCAGGTTGATGATATCCACCTCTCGGATTCAAAAATACCCAGGTACATTTTCCCACAGACCTTTCATTTTCCAGAAATCATCAAACTCTTCTAGATTAATTATTTTCCCAATGAAAGAGCTCTAGCAACCCCATGCTAAGAGATTTTATTCATAATAACTACATAATGCATAAATTAGATGTTACAGATTCAACCCAAGCTTGATGAAGCCCCATTATCTATTGAAATCCTCACTGAACTATATCTGAAGCTGGACTTTCCCAAGAGGTGCCAAATATTCCAAACCTTCCTTCCTCCATTAGTTGAAACCCCAAAAAGTAACCCTCCATACTCAGCTTCCATTTTTTCAGAGAGAACCAGGCATATTGTCACAATGTTGTCTTTTATTTTAGGGTAATTTACTGATGAATATGTATATGCTTCTATCCTAGGTTTTTTGTCCATATTTTGCCCAGGACAGCCTCCAGCTTCAACATTTAACTTTGCTCAATATCTATCAGATGCCATACATGAGAAATTGGTTAAATTACCAGAGGAAGGAGTGTTTAAATATTCATCAGCTTTTTCCATTTATTCTTATATTTCCAATCAGAAAGGTTTGTAGTTAGCTTCCAAAAATTGGACAAAGAGGGTAACCCCCAATCTCTAGTCTTCTGGACATCCTTGATCAGAAAGGATTCCATAGAATTCAGCTACAAAGACTTCATTGATTCATTTTTTTATCCAGTTTTTAACATGCTAAGTAGTAACATTCAACCTAGAGTCAGTGAAGATATAAAGAAAGTATTGCAATTGTTAGAAAAAATTAGGACAGGAGACTAGTATTTATACCAGAACCACTGAAATTAGGGCATATGGATGCTAGCTTATTCCATACAAACTTCCAAAATACCTCCCAATGAGTTTATCTGCAATGGAATACATCAGACAGATCCTAAAATTAGACGAAGTTAATTTCTTGTCAACAAATAAGAAAACTTAGTTTAAGATTAAGAACCAGCTTGGTCCTTTTATTCGCAATAATAAGAATATTGGTCAACAAGCAGATAAGTGTTTACAAGATTTTAAGTTCAATAATAGTTTCAAATGGAAATATGATCCTTTAGGAGTCATCAGTAAGTTAAGAGTCAAATTCAAATTAACTCCTTTTGTTCATGAGTCAAAACCAGAGGTTGAAAAGTATTCCAACCAGTCAGAGTGGTTGGAAAATAGTTTGAAAGAGGTGGAGAAACAGGCTGGTACTAGTTCCATCCCGCATACTCCATCCCCAAAAGACAGGAACTCAAAGAGAGTAAGAGAGGAAGGCTCTTATTTTGCAGAGCCTACCATTGTCACCAAATTCAAGCTAATGTAGAGGAAAAAGGAAAAACTGAATCCAGTGATAGAGAAAGAATAAATAATTGACACAATTGAAATCATTGATACAGATATAATTTTCAGGGATAATGCACCTCCAACAGTTTCAGAGGAAACACACCAGCCATCAACCTCTAGTGCTCATATCATTCAGAAGTAGCATAGTGCATAGGTTTCATCCTCAAGAAAACCAGTGGATAAAGAAAAATATATAATGGATAAGTATAAGGAAATCAAATTGAAGAATGAGGCATTGAAAGCTATGACTTATGCCTAGTATTGGAAACAAACTCCTAGTGACCAGAACAGGTTACTTTCAGCCTTGGATTACAAAACTAGGAAGATGAAAATGACCTTTTTACAGCCAACAGTGCATGCTCCAAAATCATCACTAGACTACAAGAAACAACCTTTGAAGTTATGGCTAAATATGTACATCCAATAGATGAAATTGGGTTTCATAAAAAAGAAGTAGAAATGATCTACTCTACTATGAAAAACAAGCCTTTAAGTGTACAAAACTACAAAATTCTCTAAAAAATATCAGAGCACAGTTAAAACTAGAGAAGGAATCTTCACAAGCCAAGGATAATAGAATAAAATCACTTGAAGAATTGGTCATGGAGGTTGGATATGATCCAAAGAACATCAAAGCAACTAAAGATATTTTCAAGAAAAGGAATGCAGACATATCTGCATTAAAGAAACAACTGAAACTACCTCCAACAGAACATCCACAGGCTAAATACGTTTTGGAGAATGAAAGTTAGAGGGATGAAATGATGAATCTCATCATTTAGTTGACAGCTCAACTGAAAGATATGGAGAATGAAATGGACAAATTAGCGCAAGAAAAGAAGGTCAGCATGGAAACAGTTCCCGTTACTGCCATTCCTATAGTCTCAACATCAGCTTCAGTGGCCATAGTAGCTCCATTACCTACAGGAGCATCAGTTACTACAATAGCTCTAGTAATAATAGAAGTTCCAGCTACTACACCAACAACAACATCAGCCCATCCCAATGATGAGATAGGGAAATTGATTAAGGCAACGCAAGACATGTCAATCCAAACTACTCAGATTAATAGACTTAAAGAACAAGTAAAAATTATAGAAGATGAAAAGAAATTGGCTCAAGTAATGTATAAATATGAAACATAGAAATCCAATAGATTGACTGATAGAATTCATAAGCTAGAAAAGGAATTGACACTGAAAGAGCCACTAGCTCAAGCAAAGCAACAACTGTGAGCCAATATCATTAAATATGTTAATGATATTTGGCCTTCTATCCAAGTTATATTAGCCTCTGCAACCTAATCCAATGGCTCCAAAACATCAAAATGTTGAGATTCAACAAGATGAGGAGCTTAGTGAAAATCAATCACCTTCACTAAGTGGGCCCATAGGCTATTTTTAGGTGTAAGTATATTTTTAGACTATGTCTATTTTTAGACAGGGTGATTATATTTCAGAAGTTGCAGGATGCTATTTGTGGATGGTTGTTCAAGTTGGAAAAACAGATGAAATTATATTTTTATAATATTGGGTGAAGTCTGTTTATAGATTGTCAATCTAAAAATAGATGCATGTCGGTTATTATTAGCTCTTAATAATGATCCGAAAATAAACAACTTATTCTCTTGGAGCACTTTATTTCAGTGAACAGATTTGGAAAATCAGTGGGCTGGAGGAATTATGCAATTCCTAGGGTTGACTGGTGGTTCATGCATGGAGGACCCAGTTAGAACTGAACTGGAAAAGTTATGATAGAGTTGGAAGAGTAGTTCATGGAGCTGTTATTCAGTTTAACTCAGTTATTGGAGTTAAAATCAGTTGAGATAGTTATATCTAGTCTAACTGAATGATACACTAGTGAGAGTGGAGTGAATTAATTATTTAATTAATTCACAAATAATAACTCACTAATCAACTGAACAGATACAACAGTTAACTACGGTGCATGTTTGTTCCAGTAGAGACCCAGTGGAGAGGTAGGTGAAAGGGTGAGATGGACTATCCATTGTGACTATAGTGATGCATTGATTGCATCACACACACATTGGATTTTCCAATGAGGATTGTGTAGTCAAGGCAAGGCAAATTCGAATTCATTCAGGGGTCTTCTTCCGCAAGGATTGCGCAGTGGAGGCAGGCTATCGGGTGGCAGGAAATCAATGCATGGATTTGCACATTTCTTCTTGTTAGTGTGTGACGATTGTATTGTACTGAGAGCTTGATGTACTAAGCTTTGTATGAGATTGTTACATGATCTCCATGATACATAATATATGATAGTTGGGGTTCTTAGCTTCAGGATTTCCCATTAAACCATTGTGTTATGTGCGATTGTTTTTATTGCTTCATGTGCTTGCAATTGAGTTTTAAATTTCCGCAAAAGATTAACAATGGAAGGATTTTGTATTTAGCAAGAAGATAAATATTGTTGGATCAGGAGAATCTAGATACATGCATGCTTATGTTATATAATTTCTACATGGTATCAAAGCAGTGTTAATTCTTGAATATTTCAATTGTGAAGAATTGTTGAGTTTGTGTTGGTGGACAATTCGAATTTTCTTCATAACATTCTTGGTGTGATAGTTGAGTATTCATTGAAATGTCTTTCAATGGGTTGCGATTGGAGTATGCCCTTGTGGGTAGCTCGAATTACATAGCCTAGAAGGATAGGATGGAGGTGGTGCTGGAAGATAATGGACTGAAGGAGTTCATCGATAGCGATGTTCCTAAGCCGGGTTCTAGCAATACTGCAGGAATTAATGCATGGAAAAATAAGGTAGCAAAGATAAGAAGAATTATGTTGGAAGGTGTGAAGGACCATATTGAGTGCATCCTTCATGGGAAAGCCACTACATTTTCAATGTGGAAGGCTTTGACATATTTTTTCCAAAGTAGCAGTGACCAGAGGAAGTTGGCACTGAAAGATAAGCTCAGAAAAATAAAAATGGAGAAGGACAATAGTATTCCAAAATATCTCACAAATTTTGTCCATTGTAGGGATGAACTGGGAAGTGTGGGGATTACTGTTGATGATGATGACTTGGTGATCTTGGCTCTCCTTGGGCTTCCAAAGAGTTGGCATAGCTATGAAGACTCTGTGAATGGATGGGAGAAACTGTCGGGTTGGGAGCGACTTTGGTCAGATCTTGTGCAGGAGGAGATAAGGCGAAGTACCAGGGATGGCTCTTCACCGAAGAATGAATATGAAGAGAATTTTGCTTTGGCTTCCAAATCAAGGAAAGGGAAGGTGAAGAAATTCCCTCCAAAATCCGAGGGTAAAGGCAAGAATCAGGATTTGTCCAAGGTGAAGTTTTTTCACTGTCACGAACATGGGCATTTCAGCACTAACTGCCCACAACAGAAGAAGAAAAAGAAGGTTATTGGAGCTGCAGTGGGTGAGGCCTTAGTCTTGCAATTTGAAGTTGATTTCTCTTTGATCACATGCTTGGTTACAAGCATAATGGGATCGATGTGGTATCTTGATAGTGGTGTGTCTTTCCATATGACAGGAGACAAGGAGTTGTTTAGTGATTTGGAGGAGAAAGACCTCCAAATGCATATAGACATGGGAAACGATGGTCGATACAGTGCGACCAGAATTGGGACCATTACCTTTGAGAGGGAGTCAGGTAAACCATTTCTGTTGAAAGATGTTATGCATGTTCCAGGTCTGAAGAAGAACTTGGTCTCGGTCACAATTTTGGAAGGCAGATGTTATGACGTTGCTTTTAGCGATGGAAAAGCTTTCCTGTGACATAAAAAAATGGGTCAAACCAAGAGGATAGGGATTCGAATTAAGAATCTCTACAAGCTAGAGGTAGATGTCTGCACTGCAATGATGGGTAGAGCAGAAGAAGTGGTGAGCTAGGATGAGGGCGAATTATGGCACAGGAGATTGGGCCATCTTCACTATGGCACTTTGAAGATTTTGCAGAAGATCTCTACTGGACTTCCCAAGGGTACTCTTGCACAGTCATATTAGTGAAAGGGATGTACTACGGGTAAGTTTGTGAAGACCACATTTCATGAGAAGGAGAACTGTGCTTCGGTGATCCTTAAGAGAATTCACATAGACGTATGAGGACCTTTCTTGGTTGTTTCAACAAAAAACCACAGGTATTATGTTATTTTGTTGATGACTATTCTCATAGATGCTGGATCTTCTTCATGCAGAAGAAGAGCGAAACATTCTCAAAATTATGTGAGTTTAAAGCATTGGTGGAGAAGGAGTTGGGGAAGCAAGTGAAGGCTCTGCAGAGCGATAATGGTGGTGAATATATCTCAGGTGAGTTCAAATAATTCTATAGCAAAGAAGGAATTAGAAGAGAACTCATAGTGCCTCATAACCCATAGCAGAATGGTGTCGCGGAGAGGAAGAATAGAATTATTGTGGGTGTTGCATGAGCTATGCTGCATGACCAGGACCAACGATGCACTTGTGGGCAGAAGCATGCAACACTGCAATTTATGTGCAAAACCATTGTCCTCATAGAGTACTTGGCATGAGTACATTTGAAGAAGATTTTACTGCTAAGAAGCCTGATATTTCTCATTTGAAGATTTTTGGTTCATTTGTTTACATTCATGTGACAAAGGACGCCAGGAAGAAGCTGGAGTCAACTGTAGAAGTTGGGATATTTTTGGGGTACACAGAAACACCCCATAATTATCGTGTGTATTTTCCAGATAGTCAAATGACTGTGGTGTGATGGGATAGAAAATTCAATGAGGTGAAAGCCATGAAATTTTCGCTTGAGAGGGACCTACATTTGCATGCAGAGGAGGAGCTACTTGTTCCCAAAAATGAACCTCTAGATATCGATCAGCCATATGAGGACATTCATGGAGTAGAGGAGTCCACTCATGCAGAACCAAACATCAAAACTAGGAGGAAGTGTACCATAGAAGCTGAGAGACTGAAGGTTGATGCGACACAGAATGTAGGAGTCCCTACATCATAGTGCAGACAGAGATAGTCACCTAACCGATTTACTGGATACATGGATCTTATGAGCAAGTGTGACGTGACAGAGCTATCTTATTTTGAAGAAGCAGTGCAGTAGCCCACATAGGTAGATGCCATGGTGGAGGAGTTTGACTCCATTGTAAGAAACAGTGCTTGGGAGATTTTTCCAAGGCCGGTGGGTAAATCAGTGGTAGATTCGAAATGGATCTACAAGGTAAAGCAAGCTACTGATGGGAGTGTCGATAAGGCAAGATTTTTTGCCCAGGGCTTCTCACAGATTGAGGGGATTGATTATGAAGAAACCTTTGCACCTGTCGCACGATATTCTTTCATAAGGACCATCCTTGCTCTCTTAATGTAGATGGGTTCGCACATTCATTCGATGGATGTGAATACTGCGTTCCTTAATGGGATCATTGAGGAATAAGTGTACATTGAGTAGCCTAAAGGATTCAAAATATTCAGCATCGAGTCGCATGTGTGCAGGCTCAAAAGAGCATTGTATGGGCTGAAACAAGCACTTCATGCTTGGTACACTCAGATCGACAGTTATTTCATCGGACTTGGTTTCACCAAGAGTGAGGCAGATGAAAACCTAAACCAAACTGTGGTGGAGGGTAAGATTTTAATAAATTTTCTTTATTAAAATTATCCATTTCTTATCAACAGTTGGTGGGTTCGCTCATGTATTTAGTTAATACAAGACCAAACATATTCTATGTGGTGAACCACCTTTCATAAGCGATGGTTAAGCCTAACAAGCTCTTTTGGAAGCAGGCAAGCATGTCCTAAGGTATCTCAGGGGCACATCTGAGTATGGCTTATGGTATAGACATACAGATGAGGTGAAGTTGCATGGCTTCATTGATGCAGTTTGGGTAGGAAACCCAATGGAAAGAAATAGAACATTAGGAGGGATTTTCAGTATCGGATCTACAATAGTTTCATGGTACAGTAGGAAACAAAGATCAATGGCACTTAGTTCAGCGGAAGCAGAATACATGCAGCAAGTCAAGCTGCATGTGAGGTTATCTGGATGAGGAAGTTCTTGGTCGGTTTGTTCGGTTCACATTTAGATCCTACAGTGATACATTGTGATAATAAAAGTTGCATTAAAATCTTGATTAATCCTGTGTTTTATGCTAGATCTAAACATATCGATATCTAGTATCATCATATCAGATATTGTGTATAGCGGAATATCATTTTTCTTCAGTACATTCCCACGGAAGATTAGGATGCAGATATTCTGACGAAGGCACTCACCGGGATCAAATTCGAAGACAATAGAGGTAGGATCGGGGTTAAGGATAATCCATATCTTGTTGAGAGGGAGTGTTGAGATTCAAAAAGATGATGAGCTTAGTGAAAATTAGTCACCTTCACTAAGTGGTTCCACATGTTATTTTTAGGTGTACGTCTATTTTTAGACATGGTGATCATATTTTAGAAGTTGCAGGATGCTATTTGTGGATGGTTGGTCAAGTTGGAAAAATAGATGAAATTTTATTTTTAGAATATTGGGCGAAGTCTATTTATATATCTTCAATCTAAAAAAGGATGCATGTCGGTTATTATTAGCTCTTAATAATAATCCGACAATAAACACAACTTATTCTCTTGGAGCACTTTATTTCAGTGAACAGATTTGGAAAATTAGTGGGTTGAAGGAATTACACAATTCCTAGGGTTGATTGGTGGTTCATGCATGGAGGACTCAGTTAGAACTGAAGTGGAAAAGTTATGACAGAGTTGGAAGAGTAGTTCATAGAGTTTTTATTCAGTTTAACTCGGTTATTGGAGTTAAACTAGTTGAGATAGTTGTATCTAGTATAACTGAATGATACACTAATGAGAGTGGAGTGAATTAATTAAAAAATAATAACTCACTAATCAACTAAACAAATACAACAGTTAGCTACAGTGCATGTTAGTTCCAATGGCTACCCAGTGGAGAGGTACGTGAAAGGGTGAGATGGACTATCTGTTGTCACTATAGTGATGCATTGATTTCATCACACACACATTGGAGTTGCCAATAAGGATTGCGCAGTCAAGGAAAGGCCCATTTGAATTAATTCAGGGGTCTTCTTTAGCAGGGATTGCGCAGTGGAGGCAATCTATCAGGCGGCAAGAAATTAGTGCATGGATTTGTAGACTTCTTCTTGTTAGTGTGTGACGATTGTATTGTATTGAGAGCTTGATGTACTAAGCTTTGTATGAGATTGTTACATGATCTCCATGAGACATAATATATGATATTTGGGGTTTTTAGCTTCAGGCTTTCTCGTTAAACAACTGTGTTATGTGTGATTGTTTTTATTGCTTCATGTGTTTGCAATTGAGTTTTAAATTTCTGCAAAATATTAACAGGGGAAGGATTCTGTATTCAGCAAGAAGATAAATATTGTTAGATCAAGAGAATCTAGATATATGCATGTTTATGTTATATAATTTATACACAAAATCTACCAATAATGACTCTTCCTGAGCCAAAATTGTTCGCAAATTGCCTCAATTATGGCAAAACCAATTTTTCCTAGTTTTTCTCCATTAATTTTGGAAGTCTGCCAGTTAACTCCACTAAATGTGGAGATTCCTCTGAATTTGGCGGGTCCGCCAAGAGTGCCGCCAAGTTAAGCATGTGATTAAGGTTCAGATAAGCATGTGTTAAGTGGGGATAAAGCGTGTTTAACTCTAACCCACACTTATTCTAAAATTATGGAGTAACAACAAATAACCATGGATTCACATAACAAATCTTAGCTTAATTCGTATTTAAAACTCCACCGAATTTCTTGTCTTGGCCCCTCGTATTCACGCGCGGTCATTTGGGAGGGGGCTGGCCCCCTCTGGACCCCCATATTTGCTGCTGATAATATTTAAATAAATGTGACAACCCATATGGATAAGGACTTCAGTGGATGGCATAGCGGTAAGGTGATGGTGCCGTAGGCAGGTGCTCGTGGGTTCCACCCCGACCCCCACCGTAATTTTTGTTGAATGTGGCATATAGTTCGGACCATGGTCTTGAATTTGGTTATAATGATGATATTTCGATATATATATGTGTGTGTGTGTGTGAGTGTGTGTGTGCTCGTTTGATATAGTTCCAACCTTTGTTCAACTTTGTATAAAATTAACGATGCACCCACATTTCGACCTTGTAATAAAAATGTCATGCTAGCCACCCTTCCAATTGGGGGGGGGGCACATGACAGCCTTTGGCTATGCCACGTGTCCCTCCCCATTGGCCTAAAATTCACCCTTAAAAATAATAAGCCACATAGAATAATTCTAAACTTAGGAATAGGAGAAAAAATTCAACTTCCCCAAGCAACATTGGTGAATCTGATTCCGACACTTGTCATAGCGTCACTGGTTGAAAATTGGAGAATATTCCCTGAATATTGTTGATGTACTGACTGGACTGCCAAGTCATCAATTTGTCACTTTTCTACACAACCTGTTTGGGAAAACAAACAACAAGTCATAACATACTCATACGAACTCGAATTTTGATGAAACTAGTTGCATTGGAATCCTAGTGACAAGTTCTCTCTGGTCGTTTATGTCTAAACCATTTATGAGAATTTTCATTTTTTAGCTAAATACTAAGCTCCTAATCATTCCCCCCCACTAGAATCCTTTTGGAGCCCATAATATACTATTAATTGTTTAGCAGGTGAGGGTACAACTCCCTCACCCTTTCTGTCTCCATCCATTTGGCATTTGAAGGATTTTTTCCCTTGAGTCCCACTCTAAGGTATTCAACATTCTCTCTTCTTTAAGTTTTGATTCTTCTGTCAAGTGTGAGATCTTGCTGAAGTTCATCAAGATATTCTGGCAAGAGATCATCTATTGATGGAAATTGAACATGCTATCCTTAATCATCAATCAAAGGAGGTTCAAAAAATCTCAAATTCTCAGCATTAATGATGAATATATTTGCATATACGAAGGCAAATCTAGCTTAAATTCATTAGTACCAATCTTTTCCAGAATTTTAATTGGACCATAATACATTGGATTGATATTTTTACATTCCCCTTGTAATATTTCTTTGCTGATATAAAATAAAACTTCATCTCCAACCTGGAATTTGCAATCAACACGGTGTTCTTCATGCCTTGCCTTGTAGTTGCTTTGACTCTTTCCAAAATTTTCTTGCACTGTGTGATGTATCAACTCAATTTTATCAATGAAATTCCTTTCCTTATCTATGTCACTATGACTATCTATAGTGACATATTTTTCAAAGATGAAGTCCAAAGGCAATATTTCAAGTACCCAAAACATTTCTCAAAGGGCGATGTGTTTGTGGAAGAATGCTTTGCCCTATTGTATGATTGCTAAATGTAATGCAACTATTCATCCTGCAACTTACGATGCCTGCTGCAATAAAATCTAAGAAGATGAATAACTGTCATTTTTACCACCTCGGTCTGACCATGTGTTTGTGGATGAAATGTTGTACTCTTCTTCAACTTTGTGTCCATCGTGTCCCATAATTTTGACCAAAAATTCCCAACAAATCAGGAATCTCGATCACTTATAATAGAAGTAGGAAGACCAAAATGAACCCATAAATTTTGAAAGAAAATATTATCGGTTTGTTCAACTGTAATTTTTTTCTTACATGGCATCAAAAGACACATTTTTCTGAACCTATCTACCACAACATACAAGTAATCATGACCTTTCCTTGATATAGGAAGACCACCTACAAAATCCATTGAGATACTCTCCCAAGGATGTGAAGGAACCGGAAGTGGAGTGTACAATATAATTTTCTTATTACTAGGCTTACTTGTTGCACATAAATAACATCCTCTAATAAAACAAGATACACTATCAATCATGTGTGGCCAATAGCAATACCTTTGGAGATTCACTATTGTCTTGCCTACACTGAAATGTCCATCAATCAATTGATGTGTGCGCCTCCCTTATGATACTATTTATTTCTCCTTGTGGTACACATAACTTGCCCAAGTGATACAACAAATTTTTATGCACATGATAATATAACTATTCATTTTGGTTTCCTTGACTCAATCTGTTGGGGCCCTTGTTTTGGAGATCAGCAGATTTTGAGTGCCGGTGAGCACGTGGTGGAATGCAACCTCGGTAGGAAGGGAGGTGTCAAGGTTGCAGAGGGGTAGAGGACAGGTGTCATGGTGGTTGCGGGATCGAGCATAGACAATGGAAGGGCACAGAAGGAAACAGGTAGTGAACTCCCAGTGAACGAAAAGAAATGAAAGACAGCCGAGAAAGGAACAGGGAAGAACTGTCAGTCACGCAAGCGGAAGAATAAATAAGCAACCAGCCAAGGGAGGAAGGGGTTGGTACATATGGGATAGGAAGCAGGGAGCCACAGGAGAGCTCCATCGGGTTGTATTGTTCTCCTCTCTTCTGGATTATTGTAGTTTCTCTCTGTCCCTCGGGATGTATTGTATTTTTTTCTGGTCTATACTCTTCTGTAGCAGAGCTTTGTAATGATTTGCCTCTGACGGCTACTGACTAATATATCAAAGATGGTTGTTGTGCTATGTGATGTTGATAATGAATGAGCGTTGTTCATAACTGTGTTTAAAATTTTGGTTATTATTGGTTTAACTGTTTCCCTGAAGAATATATGTTACGAAATGTTCTGTCATGGCTGTTTAATTCCTTAGTTTAGCTTTGGTTCACTTGTTTGGATGTTGGGGAAATGATACCAATCTACTCTCAATCACAGTAGGGTCACGAGACACCTCAGGTGAGACTCTCTGCCCTTCGGAGTAGAGTGGAAATGCTGGCGTGAATCTAGACTACGGCAGAAAACCTTGTTGGCCCTCAGTCTTGAACCCGAGTCTTCTCTTCGAGACCTATTTTCTCGCCAAAAAATGGTTCTGTTGCCGGGACCTGAAAATACATTTGGCAGCTAGATCATGGTATCTTAGATCTTAGAAAGAGAAATACGAAGCTGGTGGGATAACCAACTAGATCATTTCATAGCCCAGCAAGCGGAGCTGAGACGATAGAAAGAAAGGACGATTAAAGACTTAGTCCTAGTCCCTGACTCTGCTAGTGATACCTATGAAATATTCAGGGGAAAGTTCCCATAATAACTCTACAACTAGTTTCCGAGGCTTCAGACCAAGACCGTCAAGGGGAAAATTCACAAGATCAATCGCAAGTGGGCCCATGAAGATCTGGTGATGCTTCATCGGTTAGACACCGATCTAATCTGAGCTGTAGATTTTTGGGTGGAATCTACTTTGGAAGGATACATAGTGGAGCTTGCAGCCGAGTGCTATCATTCTTTCTCAAAGGGAGAAAGTACCTTCAGATCTGGGCTAAGAGGAAAACTACTGAAGGATATTCCCTTGTGGAGCAAGGCATTAATGGTAGACGAAGGACTGATGGGATTCCAGAAGGCAGGGATGGAAGCGTAAAACCCTAGTGCCGGGGGAAGGGACTGAAGGAGAGATGTTATTAGAACCATGAGAAGGGGAGTAGGAGTATGGATGTCAAGGCTGCCAACAAGCTCAGAGAGCGGCGAGAACATCGAAGGGCGCATATTACGGAAAGGTGGCTAGAGAGGGTGATGAGGGAATTGGAGAGACAAGGAAGTAGTCGAAAGGGAAAAGAAGAGGTGCCTCAAAAGAGAAAGGGAATGGAAGGTCAGGTGGGTCCCCAGGATATAGGAGGGGTCATGAAAGAAGTACGTCTGATGTATAGGAGTCTAGCCCAGGTGGAGCAAAGAAGGAATTCTGATGAAGAAGGTACAGACGCGCGCCCAGAGGAGGTATCCGATGCAGAGATGCATGTTGATGGAGAAACTCTTTCAAGAAAGGTCGATGTCCATATCTCAAGGTATTCCTAGTCCCCACAGTTCTAGTAGCTCTAATCCCAACCTTCCCATGGTGCTCTATAAGCCCATAGGTGAAATGTTTTTTAAGCTACGTGAATTAAGTAGATTGCATCATAGTCAGTCTCCAATTGGAGCACAAGGTAGTAGCGGGATTGTTGATGGCCCTGTCTCACAACCAGGATCCAACGACTTTGTTTTAATACAACCCAATCAAGTAAGAATGGTAGAATCACTTACATGGTACCCATAATTCTCTGGAAATGGGAATGATGATGTCGTACAACACTGGTATCTCTATGAGGCCATCTCGAGGGCATGACAGATGCCAGATGTTGGAAATTTGATAGAATTTCAAAGCACTCTTAGGGAGAGGGCCTTACGATGGTTTATGAAATGGTCAGAGGCCCACTCGAATCCAGCAATGGCTGATGTAAAGAGGGATTTCATCAAGGAATTCAAACTACCTTAGACAAACCAATAGGGTTTGTCAGAGATGTGGGACATCAAGCAGAGAGAAGGAGAAACTACTTGGGATTTGATGCGAAGGTTGAAGGACGCCATTGGGACACTCAGCTACCCAATCGACCCTAACCATCAGAGGGATTCGCTCATCAAGGCCTTATTACCCTTGACCTAAACTCCACTAACCCAAAAAAGGATCGACACATTGTAGGATGCTCTGGAGCAGGTGATGAAGATAGAAGCCATGGCAGGTTATCCGCAAGAGTTCAAAGGGGGTGTAGCGGTACAGGACCCCTCCATACTGGGTTTGCAGCATCAAATAGCTAGCCTGAAAGAGAAACTTAAGGAAATTCAACCCATACGGCCATCGAGACCCAAAGTGTGGTGCACGCACTGTCTCATGGAGGGACATGTAGCCATAGAATGCCCCCGGTTGTGAGGCCCAATAGTGGGGACATCGGCGACAGGAGCATAGGGGGCCCCACCTCTAGGAGCGGTTGCGCAAATCAACACCCAAGGGATATACCCGCCACAACATCCATATACGGGGTTCCCTACACAACCAAGTCTAGCCACCAATGAATATTGTGAGGTATGTAAAATTATGGGTCATCAACCACGCATGTGTCTGATCCTACAGAAGTATTCCAATGTTCCAAATAATGTATACTCTGAGTTCTGTGCCTCAACAACCCACAACACAAAACAATGTCGGGCACTAGACGCACTAGCAGAGCGGTTGGACTGGCCATCATACAGAGTAAATGAAGCTCCCTGAGGAAGAGGAGGAGGCATGCTAGGGGGCCGAACAGGAGGTAGAGGTCTGGTATGATGCTATAACTGCAACCATGAAGGACATGTGGCTAGAGAGTGTCCACTCCCTAGGAGACCCTGGTGCTCACAATTCCATGTTAACTCACACGCAACAGAAGACTGCCCGGAGCTCATCAAAATATGGGAAGAAAGGGTCGGACAGAGGGGAGCGAATCTAGTGAATGCAGAACCCAGGCTAACGGGAACTCAACCGATGAAAAACGTGGCCATAGTTACACGAGGCGACAAAAGAACTAGGAAGGATGCACACACTATGGATCCCATAAGAGTAGTCTGGCCAGCATCCCCAAAGCTCTTGTTCAAACCTGAACGACAGAAACAATTCTTCCAAGAAGCAGCAGAGACGTTTGCCCAGCTGGGGGGAAATAAAGGAATAGAGCTACAGAAAATTCAAGAAGACAAGGAGACACAAAATACTAATGAAGCCTTAATATAGGAATGGTTCCATTTGTTCCTGAATATTTTTAGTAATGCACCAATGCTGGAGCAGTTGAAGCAAAACCTGGAAGGGGTGCTAAAATAGAACACAGGAGGAAAAGAAGCAGCAAAAACAGACCAGAAATATGTTAAGAGAATAAAGAGAAAAAAACGCAGGATGGGGAAGGAATTCCGAGTAAACACACAAGTGGCGGGATTCCAGATTAAGGACACCATGCTTGATCTGGGATCCGATGGAAAAATCCTGCCGAGGAAAACTTGGGAAGCGCTTGGGAGGCCAAGATTGACATACTCTTCGATCCAGCTTCGGATGGAAAACCAGTATTGCATTTCCCCCATCGGCCGAATGTAGAATGTTGAGGTTGACATTGCAGGGGTGAAAACGTTTACGAAGTTCAAAGTCATTGACATCATGGGGGACAAGGATTCGTACCCAGTACTGTTGGGGATCGATTGGGCTTTTGAAAACTATGCGGTAATTGATCTAAATAAAGAACTAATGATCTTCGAGGACAGGGAAGTCAGAGTCACTCAACCGCTCGACCCCTAGCAAGTACCGAGGTATACCAAGACTGTAGATAACTAGGAAGATGCTCAGCTCTTAGACCATCTCTACCAGATGATCGTCGAAAGAAGGGAGGACTACATCAACCCAACGGTAGAAGGCTCGGTAAGCTAGAGAAGTATTAAAATCTTGGAACTAGGATCAGAAATGACATGGGATGATTGGCAGCAAGGAGGCTATGAAACAAACACAAGAAGGTGTGTCAGTGTTGCAAGAGTCATTTGGAGTGGGGATAAAATTCAGGGATACCCAATATTGTTAGATATGATGCTATAAGTGTTTTCATAGAAAAAGTAGAAACCAAAGTGCCAGAAGACCAGAGAATACCCTTAATAGACGTGGCATTGTAGTCCATAGCTGCAAGATGGTGGAGTAACGATTGCGACTCATTGATGCGATGGGATGAGGTGGCGGCAGCAATGAAAGCTAGATTTCAAGAGGAAAAGGAGCCCAAGCAGAAGGACCGGTACCAAGGGGACGAAACTCCCAGAAACCATCTGAAAGAATGTGAAGCATAGTGGCAAGTTGACGGATACCCCGAGAAACTATGGGTCCACAAGTTTATCCACTCCTTGGATGTGATCCCAAAAGCCTGGTACTTAACGGAAGAAAAGAGAAGAGGGACCCAAGATTGGCAGGGAGTTGTGGAGAAATTCATAAAGTGTTTCACCTTTGAAGGAAAAATAGAGCAGATTACACAAGCCTTGCAAGCTATCAAGCATGTAATTTTCTTTCTTGATAATCTATAGACAGACGAGCAGTCACCGTGGTACCAGGATATCCAGGAAAAGGTGGCATGTCAGAAGATTAATAGTGAGATGGACGACGATAATCTGGAGGACCTCAGACACCTGTATTTTGAAGAAACAGAGGGGGAGAGGGAAATTAAGGAGGAACCCACTACAGAAGGTATCCACCTCCTGCCACTCAGAACTAAAAAGGTAAACATTCGGACAGAGGACAAACCTATGCTGGCGACCATTGGACACTACTGGGATGAGCAAACAACAAAGGAAATATTTATTCTACTTGAGGAGTATGAGGACTTGTTTCCATCATCAGTAGTAGATCTTAAAGGCATAAAAGGAGATATGGGGTAAATGAGAATAATATTGAAGCCTGATGGTAGGCCTCTCAAACATAGACCATATCGGTTAAACCCAAGAGTGAAGGAAAAAGTGAAAGTAGAGATCGAAAAAATGTTGAAAGCCAGGCTCATATTCCCCGTAGAATGGGTAAGCCCCATTGCTATATAAATAAAAAAGGAAAAATAAGAAATACGAGTCTACGTGGATTACAGAAGCCTAAACAATGCCTATATCCATGATCCATTCCCTACCCCATTCAGTGACGAAGTGCTCGACAACGTTGCAAGGAATGAAGCATACTCATTCACGGATGGCTTTTCAGGTTACCACCAAGTGAGAATAGCAGAAGAGGACAAGACAAAGACCACTTTCACTACCGAATGGGGCTCCTTCGCATACAACGTGATGCCATTTGGACTGAAGAATGCACCCGCAGTTTTCTCTCACATTGTGTTAGCGGCATTCCTAGAATACATTCACAAGCTCCTGGAAGTCTATATGGATGACTGGACTATGTATAGCTTGCTGAAAGACCATGTGAGCCTGCTAAGAATAATGTTTGATAGGTGTAGACAACTACACATCTCATTGAGTCTAAAGAAATTCATATTTTTCGTACCATTCGGAACATTGCTGGGGCATGTGGTTTGTAATCAAGGTGTTTGTGTAGATCCGGCTAAAGTCACAGTGATTGTCAATATGGAGGCTCTGGAGACCCTCAAATAGCCATGGTCAATTTTGGGATACACAGGCTACTACCGACATTTCATCCACAATTACGACAAAATAACAAGGCCCTTGGAAAAACCGCTAAAAAAATCATAGCAATTTCAGTGGATGGACAGCTGCAGGGAGGCACTGGACGTGTTGAAAGAAAAATGGGTAAGTGCACCAATACTAGTCCACCCAAATTGGGACAAACAGTTCCATGTGCACATTGACGCGTCTGGCATTGCACTTGTTGCAGTTCTAGCTCAGGCGGGGGACACCTCAGTCGATCATCCAGTGTATTTTTCCAGTCGCAAGTTGTCAACAACAGAGCACAACTACACGATAACAAAGCGAGAAGCACTGGAAATGGTGTACTCATTCAAAAGTTCCACCACTACCTATTGGGAGGTAAGTTAAAATTCTTCACAAACCATTCCGCATTAAAATATCTGGTAAAAAAACCAGTCTTAGAAGGGAGGATTTGCCGGTGGCTCCTACTTTTCCAAGAATTCACATTCGAAGTAATTGTAAAGCATAGAAGGCTCAATGTAGGGCCTGATCACTTATCCCGACTAGAGAGTGGCGAAAGTGGAGGTTCTCTAGATGATCAGCTACCAAATGCTGATATTTTCAAAGTAGAAGACATCCCAGACTACCTAAATGAAATAACAACTTACCTCACCATGGGACAGTGTCCGTAGGAGTATACTACAACACAAAAGAAACATCTGGTCGTTCAAGAAACAAAATATCAGCTGATCGCAGGGCAGCTATACAAGATGGGGTTGGACCAATTTCTTCGAAGGTGTGTTCTGGATCATGAGCGGGAAGCTATATTATGGAAAAGCCACAGTGGTGTTGCGAGAGGGCATGTGGGAGCAAGACTACCAGCACGCAAGGTACTGCAAGCAGGTCCCTGGTGGCCAACAGTGCATAAGGACAGTAAAGAGTATGTTTAAAAATGTGATGTATGTCAGCAAACCGGACGACCCTCCCACAAGGATGAGTGACCGCTCCATCTAGTGAGGACACTCCAGCCATTCGAGAAATGGGCAGTTGATTTTGTGAGACCCATTGTGGCACCTGCAAGAAATTCAAGGGCAAGGTACATCATAACAATGACCTACTACTTGACCCACTGGGAAAAAGCTGCGCTAGTAAGGAATTGTACTGCAGATACTGCTGCTTGATTTATTTTTGAAAACATAATCAGCTGATTTGGGTGCCCCAGAAGCTTAACCAGCGACCAGGGTACACATTTCATCAATGAGACAATTCAGTCTCTTCGGCAGCAATTCCTGATACAACACCACAAGAGTAGCCTATATCATCCACAGGCAAATGGAACAGTGGAGGAATTTAATAAGATACTAGAAAACGACCTAACAAAAATATGCAACGCAGAACGGGATGACTAGGATGAACAGATACCAGCAACCCTGTGGGCATACCGCACAATGATGAAACGACTACATAACCAAACACCGTTCCAGCTGGTCTATGGACGAGAAGCGGTCATCCCAACAGAATTCACGGTACCAAGCCTTCTGATTGCCACCTCACTATAGCTATCCGAAGAGGAATATTTAAAGGAGAAACTACACGAGCTACAGGAGCTTGAGGAAGGGTGATATTTCTTGTAGAATTTCACGAGCCGGTAGAAAAGGCAAGGCAGAATGCTTGGTATGATTGACACATCAAACACAAAACATTCCAAGTTGGAGGCAAGGTCCTACTCTACGATAGAAAGTTCCAGAAGTTCCCAGGGAAATTACAGATGCATTGGCTGGGACCATTTTATGTCATAGAGATCAAACTGTCAGGAATAGTCTGCTTGGAAAAGTTAAATGGACAGGTTCTACAAGGATGGGTTAACGGTGCACGTCTGAAACCCTACTATGAGTAATCTCCTCATTTCAATTTCAATAACTCTCGCACCCGAGAGGAGTATGTAGGGTAGATTAGGGTAAATAAGTCTCTCGCACCCGAGATGACATAGATATATTTACTTTAATGCAATACACATTAGCTCAGTTGCGGAGACTGCAATGCAACCATTAGTGGTTGGGGGGGGGGTAGTGTCCAGTGTGGCATCCATGTCAGGTAGGAAACGTGCCGAACAACAATCCACCATCATTCAACATAGTACTAGTGTTAGTCCGTAGGATTGCCAGGATTTAGAAATAATGGACATAATTAGAACTATCCATATCGTAATAAATTTTCCATAATTAGACATCACCCCCAGCCGTAGCGTCCGCCCACATCCCAAGGCCACAGTCAGCAAGTGTCAGAACCCACCTCAGCAGTTAAAATATCACACGAACGTAACCGTGGGAGAAGCCAGGGAAACATTAATTAGTTATGGGGTCTCATCAACCTCACCTGTGCTAGTTACTGACATAACCTGCATGAAGAAAAGTGCGAGAATGCCGGAGAAATCCGAGTTAGAGTTAGAAACCTCCGAAGGAGCAAAGAAAGTTGAAGAAAAACCAGAGCAGAGAAGGTGTCCAAAAGAATAAAGCCAAGAGAAGGGGCAGAGAACGATTTTTCAGGTGTATCAATGGAGAGCAAAGATGAAAAAAGTAAGTCCAACAGTAGTAGAACAGGAGCTGGATAGTAGGATTCAAAAAATGGAATCCCTCGTCGGGAAGTATGATAGTGCAGCTCTAATTTACGCAGACCTCATGGACTCCTTTGAGTTCCCTGCACTCAAAAGACAAGTATACATTGAAAACTATACAACAGAAGTAGGACGAGCGACAACAAAAGTATTCCCTAAATTTCGAGGTATCCAACAGTCGTCAATATTGAATTTGAGGAACTTGTCAGTGTTTGGGACGACATTCATTGCTATGTAGTGTACCAAATTATTGCTAAGTATAATTTAGAATGGCTCTTTGTGGCTGGGAAAAGAGATTCCAATCCATGACAAGGACATTCACAGGCTGACAGGGCTCTCACAGGAAGCCAGGGACGTCTCTTCAACATTCCAGACTTTCTCCAAATGAGCGAAGAATTCTGGAGATACGGATTACTACGCAAAGTATGGCAGCTGAAGCGGAGAAAAGGGGGAAAAAATTGAGCTAATCAACAAGCCATAAATCAGGTTCACATGCTACCTCATTGCTAGCAAGACAATGAGGCATTACATGAAAGGGGAGTGTACCTTAGACACACTTTCAGTCGCAGAGCACTGCGTCCAGGGGACAGGCTGAACTGGTGTTGCTTCTTGCTGAAGGAGATGTTCGAGGCATGAAAAAACAATTATAAGAGGGCAACAGGATTTATCTACGGATACTTGATATTAGCACTGGCCATGTGGAAGTGGAATTTCACCATCATCAGGATATCGGTGGAGATAGCAGAGGATTAGCTGCTAGCGATGAAGTTCACCCCATGGAAGGTGTCGGGAGATCCCAGCACCAAGGAGGTAAACGCAGAGGCCTTCAGAAGTTGGTATGGCCTAATGGTTGACGTGGTTATGAGCCAACAGAGGATCCCCAGAAACCTTCTGGATGGATACAACGAGAAAGTCTGGTTTAGGGTCACACATAAGCACACATTCCTTAGACCCACTTGTGTGCCGAAGGCAACATTCTAGATGAGGCTATTGAAATTCCAAATAGATGAAGCAACTTTCCATACCGAATTTTGTTCGTGGCCAGGGGTTGCAATGGAAGTCAGAAATGGGGTGTACACGTACATCTTCGATGGGATGCTACCACACCAGTTGCCAGGAGAGAGTACGAAGGAGGCAACAAATAGGGTGTCAAACTTGTAGCTCCTCCCAATCATTCAGCAACTAAATACAAAGGTACGTAGCTTTAATGAAGTGGTTCAGGTGATATCAAGTAGTGCCACTCCATTCCCAATTTTTTTAGAATTCCAAGTCTCTCAGTAAACCCCGCTTCTAAACTTGACCTCCATCCCCTCACCCATTCCAAATTTATTGTTTAGTTCACCAAGTCCAGCAACCACACCGCTGGCGGGAAAGAGTAGGTCTGTGAAACCCATAGCAGCACCCAAGGCTAAGAGGGCCAAAGTTTTAGAGTCAAGTCCGGTGGTCGACCTCACAGGGGAGGATCCACCTTGGCAACTGAGCACATGGGTACTAATCCAGCAAGAACTAATAATTGAGACAGGGGAAGCAAGCAGGTTGCCAGCCCCCATCCCATTAACCCCTTCGATTTCCTAAACATATATATCTCACCACCTTGTACTGACCCACTACCACCTACCACCTCATCCGCCACCATATCTAATCCAGTTATCCAGAAACTACTCAATGGGGACCATAGGACAGAGGTTACCTCGAGTATAGAAGTGGTACCACCAGCCAACCCCATCGTGGACCCCCAGACCACTTTTACCAATCTAATCACTTAGATGGAAGAAATAGTTGAAGACACAGTTGGGCCACTCCTTGAGCCTACTCTGCTCCAACAGCCCAACCAAGCAGAGCAAGGGGAGTGACCAGAATTGAACATGGCAGACTCTGCACCCCAACAAATGCTGTCGTAGTCACCTCAAGGCCAATCAACAAGATCAGTTGCCAGTGGGAAACCACGTGAGGGACATCTCAGCTATACCAGTTCATCCAGAGGGCAGCACAGCAGGCAAAAAGGCTCCACTTAGAGCTACAACAGAAATGTGAGCAACAGCAGCAACAGATAATCGCGCTTGCTGAACAGCGTGAGAAACTTACAATGGAAAAAGGGCAGCTACAGAACCAACTGGACATAGTGGCTAGGGTTTTCAGGGATGTGTGGCCTACAGTGAAGGCCCACTACAGTCAGATACCAGTGGATGTGCAAGAAACGACAGTAGTAGAGCAGGCAATCCACCTTAGGGTGGCATACTCCAACCTCCACTAGGAGAATATAGAGCTCAAGGTGGCATTGGCAGCATGACCCATGCTGTCCGACCCAGTAGTTGTGTACATGGCACAAATCTCAGAGAAACAGGGCCAGGTAACAAAGATGCAGGAAGTCCTCAGTATTGCAGCCAGAGATGTCTACGACCTCCTGAAAGGTCTACAGGAATGCTCAATGACCCTAACAGTGAATACACAACTGATTTTGGCCCAGCTGCAAAAAAAATCCAAGGAAATATAGGAAGCCATGGACCCAACTAGGCTAGACCAATTGTATGCCTAGGCGGATGTGCTAGAGGTCCAGATTCAACAAGTAGAGGAGATGTCAACGGTAGCCAAGCAAGAAATTTGAGATCTTTTCCAGCCCGTACAGATCAGCACCTGAATGATGCAGCAGGTGGCCTCTGAGGTTGGGAACCAGGTCAACACAGTATTTGGTGCTGTACCGGCAAGCTTCGGGGAGGAAGTTTTCACCAAGATCACGGCGGAGACAGATGCATTGCTGCAAGGGTGGTAGCATGCTGTGGCAACTTTCCAAGAGCTTAAAGCTTCAGCTCTGAAAAAGGTCCCAGAGTTGGGGCCCTTGTTTGGATAGCAAGGAGAAGGCATGCAGCCGGAACATGGCATAGGTTCAGGTAGCCCCATGGAGGTGGAGACGGTTCAGGACAATTGACTCGGGATGAGTCAAAAGGATCTGGTCGGGGCCGTTTGGGGCCCTTTTTTTGGAGATCAGCAAATTTTGAGTGCCGACGAGCACATGGAGGAATGCAACCTCGGTAGGCAGGGAGTTGTCAAGGTTGTGGAGGGGAAGAGGATAGGTGTTGCAGCGGTTGTGGGATCGAGCATAGATAGTGGAAGGGTGCAGAAGGAAACAGGCAGTGAACTCCCAGTGAATGAAAAGAAACGAAAGATAGCCGAGCAAGGAATAGGGAAGAACTGTTAGTCGCGTGATCGGGAGAATAAATAAGTAACCAGCTAACAGAGGAAGGGGTTGGTACAGATGGGATAGGCAGCAGGGAGGCACAGGAGAGCTCCATCAGGTTGCACTGTTCTCCTCTCTTCCGAATTATTGTAGTTTCTCTCTGTCCCTCAGGATGTATTATATTTTGTTCTGGTCTATGCTCTTCTGTAGCAGAGCTTTGTAATGATTTTCTTCTGACGGCTGCTGACTAATATATCAAAGATGGTTGTTGTGCTATGTGATGTTGAATATGAATGAGCGCTGTTCATAGCTGTGTTTAAAATTTTGGTTATTATTGGTTTAACTATTTCCCTGAAGAATATATGTTGTGGAATATTCTGTCATGGCTGTTTAATTCCTTAGTTTAGCTTTGGTTCACCTGTTTGGATGTTGGGGAAATGATACCGATCTACTCTCAATCACAGTAGGGTTACGACACGCCTCGGGTGAGTCTCTCTGCCCTTCGGAGCAGAGTGGAAATTCTGGCGTGAATCTAGACTACGGTGGAAAACCTTGTTTGCCCTTAGCCTTGAACCCAGGTCTTCTCTGCGAGACCTGTTTTCTCGCCAACACAATCTTTCACACATCTTGAAAATCACTATCATATGCATATTGTTCAATGTAACTTTCATGCATAATTGAATTTTTCTTGAGTATAATAGATGAATTTACAATAGGCCTAGACAGCATATGAAATACCTTATTGTAGATTTCATTTTTGCACCTGATAAACAAGTGAAATTTTTGTAGAAATCCCATCCATTTGAAATGTCTTGATTGCTGCAACTTTGACTGTGATTGTAAGTACTACAATGGCTAATGGTCGGTATGGATAATCGTGTCTTTCCCCATAAAATAGTTCTTCCATTTATTTACACTTTGTACCAATGCATATAACTCTTTGTCATAGGTGGGATAATTAGTCACAACTCCATTAAAAATTTCAGAATGAAACGAAATATGCTTACCATGTTGCATGAGAACCGCTCCCATAGCATAATCACTTGCATTTGTTTGGATCTCAAATGGCTGTCTAATATATGTAAGAGCCAATATCGGTGTTGAACTTATATTTTTATTTAAAGCATCGAATTATTTTTGCTACAAATATCCCCAATGGAAGACTTTATTAACACTTGTCAATGCATGTAATGGAGCTGCAATGGAAGAAAAATTAGCAATGAATTTCCTCCAATCATTAGGGTAATTTTAAGGTCTATAATGGGCCTCCTAAAAAAATGTACAACCAAAATAAACTTTCTAAGAACCAATAGGATTCAAGATGATAATGTCAACCATGGGGGATGATTCACCTTTTTTAAATTAAAAGGGTAAAAAGATTAAAAAATAATAAAATAATAAAACTACTTTCTCAACTCATATTTTCAACTTATCTCCCCAAGTTTTCACTCAAATTTCGAGCAATATTACTCGTTGGATGAAAAATTTAATTTCTCATCCAAGGAATACCCATGTTGCATACTTTTGATAGACCCTGCCACACAAAAATGAGAAATACATGAAAAAACGTGATTGCAATCACACTTTTCATGTATTTCTCTTTTTTTTGTGTAGAAAGATCCATCGAAAGTATGAAACATGGATACTCCTTGGATGAAGAATTAAATTTTTCATCCAAAGAGTACTCTTGCTCGAAATATTAGTAAGAACATTAGAAGATAACTTGAAAATATGAGTTGAAAAAATAGTTTTTTCTTTTTCCCTCTAAAATTTGATGATGTAATCAAATCTTGTTTTATTATTTCCAATATTATTTTATAATTTCCTTAGGAGGCCCATTTTTTACCTCAAAATTCCCCTAATGATTGTGCTTCCCCAAGAAAGCTTCTTACCTCTCTAATTGTATTAGGCTTGGGCCAATTCAGAATGACCTATCCTTTGGAAGGGTCTATCTTCAACTAATGTCCTCCAACAATGTGTCCCAAATACACCAAATAAGTCTTTCCAAACTCACACTTTGACATCTTTAAAAATAATTTCTCTTTTTTCAAGACATCAAGTACCTTGTTCACATGCATGACATGTTCTTCTCTTGATTTGTTGAATATAGCTATGCCATCTAAGTAAACAATGACAAATTCATCTAGAAATGGTCTAAGTACATCATTCATGTCTCTCATGAAATTAGCTAGAGCATTTTTTAGACCAAATGACATAATTGACCACTCAAACAATCCTTATTTATTTTCGAAAGAATTTTTCCAAATGTCCTCTTCAGGTATTATCACTTGATGATAACCACTTTACAAGTCTAACTTAGTGAAATATCTTGCATACTTCAATTTATCTAGCAAATCATCATTGTGTGGGAGTGGGTAGCGATTAATTACCATGATTTTATTCAGTGCACAGAAGTTGATGCAAATATGCCAAGCCCCATCCTTCTTTGGTACCATAACAATTGGTGAACCACATGGCGAAGTAGATGGGCATAAGATACCTTTTATTAGCAATTATTTAATTTTCTTCTTTATTTCCAAACTATCCATAATTGACATGAGATACATACTAATGATTGGAAGTGGAACATCCGGTTGTAGTTGAATCTCATGCTGAATTCCCCTCTTGGGAGGTAGCCCACTTAGTTCATGAAACATCTCTCCATGCTAAGTTACCACATCAAACAAATAATATTTTAATTTTTCATCACATCCTTCAAAATATTCATAGTCAACATCATCCTTTTTCTTGATCATGAGAAGCACAAAATTTTTACTTGCATTAACTAACCTCTTCATTTTCCCTGCATTAACTAAAGAAATATTCAGTTTCTTATGATGATCTCTCACAATATACTCCACCCCATCCTTAATAAAATGATATTTGTTCTCATGGAGATAAAATATCACTTTCATGTCATACAAATATGGACTTCCCAAGATAATCCTGGAAATGTCAAGTGGAACCACATCTAACTCGACTTCATCAACAAAGTTTGCATTAATAGAAAATCAAAATATGAATTTCCTTATAACCTGTAAATTGGAATTCTTAACTATCCAACCCAAAGGGCATGGTTTAAAATGTGGTACGGTTTCAAGGTTAATATTTTTGACTAATTATTCTGAAATCAGGTTTTCTTGTGACCCACTATCAAATAATGCATCAATCTTTGTATGATTTGAAATCGCTCTAACATGGAACAATTCTATCCTTATGTCTTCATTTGGAGTGTTGTTGTGAATATTTGAGGAATTAGTACTTACTATGGCTTCCTTTTCTTTGTTAGCCATGGCTAAAATCCTGGTCGCATCTCTTGAATTAGATCCAAGATCTTGTTGGGTGTTGGCATACATCTTTTGTTTCCCTTTGTTATTTGGTTTCTTTGGCCTTAGTTTAGGATATAGTTTCCAACAGTGGGCTCCATCATGCACCTCTTTGGAACAATGGTTGCATGTCGTTTTCTCCCCTTCTTTCTTGATGCTTGCATTCTTCTTTCCCTTCCATTTTCCTCCCTTATCTTTTCCCTTACCCTTGAATGGATTATTGTTACTACCCTCTTCCTGAATGTTCTTTCCCCTTGCTTAAAGATGCATGACTTGCACACATACTTCATCTAAGTTGTCTAGGCTAAACATAAGGATAGTATGTTTCAAGTAGGAATGTAAAACCCAAATGTATTTCAAGATTGCGTCTTGTGAATTCAAGTTTACTTCTAACAACAAAGCCCTCTTTCTAAACTCCTGAGTGTACTCTTGAACAATTTTCCCTTTGAGTTGCCTAAAATTTTTCCAACTCATTATTGCTTTTTTCATATAGGCTAATGGATAAAGCTATTTTTTAATAGAATAAATTAATTCAACCCAAGAAATGGATATCTTACCATGAATTTACATTTCCGCTTGAGTCTTTGCTTCCCACCAAACTAGTGATGTTCCTTCTAGCCTTAATGAATCCAACAAGATCTTTATGTCGTCCTCTTGTATATTTTGAATTATGCAGTATACTTCCAATTGACAGATCCAATTGTCTAACTTCTCTACATTTACCTCACCATTGTACCTAAGAAGTTCAAACTTGATTTCGAACTTGAGTAATGGATTTTTTCCTTTTGGGATTTTTGAATGAGTGTGGGTGGTTTTTGTGGTGGATGTGGAAGATGAAGATGTTGATGAATATGATGAGGATGAGGATGGTGGATATCGAGGTGGATTTCCTCCACTACCCTTTGAACTCTTCGCTTCATCCTTCTTACCATCTAAAGTTCCTTCTCACCATCTGAAGATCCTTCTCCATGTGGAGGCTTAGAACATTATCCTGCTCTTTCTGCAGTGAATGCATCAAACATGATTTTAACCATTATTTGTATGTATTTGAAGTCTCTCTTGAAATCATCTCCTTCTGAATGTCCATGAGGCTCTCAAACTCCTGACATAATGGTTAAGGATTCAATCTCAACCTTTGATGCTTGTATCTCTTCAATCACTTCAGCTTCTTGTGAAATTTGTATCTCTTCAATATCAACTATTGGAGATGGAACTTGAGGTGCTTCAAGTGGAGCTTTTAGTGGAAATTTGGGTGAAGATTATGCTTTCTTAGCTCTCTTTCTCGTTGTCCTAATCTTAGGACTAACAAACAATAGATTCCCTTCTCCTCTCTACAACTTCAACCTTGTAAGTATCACAAAATTGCAACTATTAAAACCCTTCTTCCACAATATCGAGCAAAGAAATAAAATAACCTCTATGTTATTACGATTCTTTCATCGTAAAAGATCACTTTAGCTATGCATATCAAGTAGCCCTAACATCAAATATGGCTGCAAAATATCTTTAAGTTTGCTGCATAAAATTAGATCTAAGCATAAAAGATATTAAGCAGATAAGATATAAAATGGCTCCATGCATCCAATGAACAAGACAAGAACAATGTATAAAAAGAATATTATATTATATTAAAGAATGGGGCACCTGAGAGGAAAAAAATAAAGGTGTTTTCCAGTTCTCCTCAGTGGGATGGGTTCTTGGAAGTCCTCAGTGTTTCATATCTAAAATTCCTCTCTTTGGTTAGTGTGGAAAATCCTAACAAACATGGAACTCAATGGGAGTTAAAAATGCAAGCAAATGGAAATGGTGACCGAGAGTAGATCTAGTGTGATCTAATGCAATGGAGGTGACTAATGAATGGGGAAAACCCTCCTATTTATAACAAAATATTGGGGTGTTCTAGAACTCGGTGCATGAATAAAATTTTATTAATCAAATTCTAGAATCACCCTTTAGAAGTATTTTATTATATTTGTTGGAGGGAAAAGGGCTTTTGACTTGGGTCAATTCCTTTATTTATAAATAACAAATAAATAAATGATTTATTTATTATTTTAAGGGAGATGAGGGGAATATAATTAAATAAATAATGGTTTATTTAATTATTTATATGTGATTTAGTCAAATTTAACTAAGAATATTATTTAAATAATGATTTAAATAACTTATTCTTAGGAAATAATTAAATAAATAATGATTTATTTAATTGATTACCTTGTTTTGGGTTAAATATGAACAAGAAACGTAAACAAATGTGGTGAAAGCAATTTTACTTGGGGTAAAATTGGTCTTACATGGTGTACTTGGGTTCATCTAACGATAATGGGTTAGATGACCAAAAAATGGTGTAACACTCTAGCAACCTAGCGCTCTGATACCAACTTGATCTGAAATTGATTGCTAGTTAATTTTGTGCTAATATCAGTTTCAGAATTAACATGAAAGTGCTTTGGTTTTCTTACCATATAAGGGTTTATACATGTGCTTATGAGTGACAATTCATTAAAATTGATGAGATTAAGTGTATTTCATGAAATTTAAAGCATGGAAACTAAATGTTGAACAAAAAAGTAATAAAACACAACAAGGAAAGAAAGAGAGACAAATACACAAGTTTTTGATGAAGGAGTTCACCCCTCCTAGGCTACATCTCCTTGGTCCAGCTTCATAGTGTGGGTCTTTATATTAGCTTCAAATGTGAAAAAATGTTTTTATAGTCTCCTGTTGCCTCTGCAACCTGCTCCAATGGCTCCAAAACATCGAAATCTACCAAGAATGACTCTTCCTAAGCCAAAATTGGTCAAAAATTGCCTCAATTATGGTAAAACCAATTTTTCCTAGATTTTCTCCACTCATTCTGGAAGTCTGCTAGTTAACTCCACTAAATGTGGAGATTCTGCCAAATCTTGCAGGTCTGCCAAAAGTGCCGCCTAGTTAAGTGAGTGATTAAGGTTAAGAAAAAGATGTGTTAAGTGGGGTTAAAGCGAATTTAGCACTAACCCGCACTTATCTACAAAGTATGGATCAACACCACATAACCACAGATTAACATAATAAATCTCGTTTTAATTCGTATTTAAAACTCTAACGGATTTGTTGTCTTGGCCCCTAGTCTTCACATGTGATCATGTGGAAGGGGGATAACCCCCTCCGGACCCCCATACTTGCTGTCGATACTCTTTAAATTAATGTGAGAACCCATATGGTTAAGGACTTCGGTGAAGGGCCTAGTGGTAAGGCAATGGTGTCGTAGGCGGGTGGTTGTTGGTTCGACCCCGACCCCCACCATAATTTTTGCTGAATGTGGCATATAGTTCGAACCATGGTCTCAAATTTGGTTATAATGTTTATATGTTGATATCTATATATGTGTGTGTGTGTGTGTGTGTGTGCACCCGTTTGATATGGTTCCAACCTTTGTTCAACTTTACATAAAATTAACAATGCACCCACATTTTGACCTTGTAATAAAAATTTCATGCCAACCACCCTTGCCATGGGGGGTGGCATGTGGCAGCCCCCTGCTGCACCACATGGCCCTTCCCCATTGTCCTAAAATTCACCCTTAAAAATAATAAGCCACCATAGAATAATTCCAAACTTAGGAATAGGAGAACAAATTCAACTTCCCCAAGCAACATTGGCGAATCCGATACCGACACTTGTCACAGTGCCACTGGCTGAAAACTGGAGAATATTCCATGAATATTCTTGAGATGCTAACTGGACTACCAAGTCATTAGTCTGTGAGTGTTCTACACAATTTTTACCTAGTTGGGAAAACGAACAACAACCATAACTTACTCATACGAACTCAGATTTTGATTAAACAAGTTGTATTGGAATCTTGGTGATGAGCTCTATCTGGTCATTTAGTTCTGAAGCATTTCTAAGCCCTTTCATTCTTTTTAGCTAAATACTGAACTCCTAATAATATTTTCCTATCTCTTTCTAATAAAAACCTTCTCGAACCATTCTACATCCTTCTCCTCGCTGGTATTCTTTGCGGTGGCGGGCAGGGAGTTCGGAGGGAATTCTTGGAATAGGTGTGGCACCACCTACACCTGAAAGGAATATGATCATAGTCTATTTCTTGGAAGCAATCCTCTTCCTTCCAAATCAGGTTCACTCCTTCCGGTAGCTCATTCAAAATGTCTAGGTATACACAGATTCGAGCATAAGAGACATGCCACATTTTTTTGGTTTTCTCAACCACCTTGACGAAGGATCCTAATGCATTTTGTATGTCTTCCAGGATCTCTGGATGCCAAAATTCCACCAAGAGGGAGTAGAGCCTCATCCAGATCGGAGCCATTGATATATCTTCTTTGTTGTATTGAATCGTTCCTTCCATAGAGTTAGATATAATCCTGTTGAGTTATAGAAATACGAGCCTCCATAAAATACCTTATTTTTGTCTTCTAGGTTGAGGAATATTACTGTGAAGAAGACTTTTGCCCCTATTGTAGGTCCTAGTGCCATTTTGGTTTCCAAGTTATATTGATACACCATATTAGGGATTTTTCCGGCGGCCATATGCCCACAAATTTTCCTATTAGGGTGTGGTCCTTCATATATTGGATATGAGGTCCCATCCCTTCCGATTGACATGTACCTAGGATATTTCTGACGATTTCGGTAGGAATTGGCCAAGACGTCGTGGCTCCTTTTCTTGCCCTCCCTCCTTCACATGTTCAAAGTTTTGCTCTTTCCTAGACCCTTCTAGAACTGTGCCCTTTTTTTCTGCTATCAAATGATCCTTCCCCTACAGATCCATTGAGGGGACCCTTCCCTTTTCGAGCTCCCTACCATCGTTCCAGGCCCCGCAAGCCCAGAGGCTCTATCTCCTTCCATTGTCGCCTGCTATAGTCAACTGCCTTCGTTCTCCATGACCTAGGTTTACTCGAGGAAATAGTATTGTTATTACACATAAATATTAATATTAAATTTTTTGTAAATGCAATAAAGTTCAACCCTGAGATTCTTTTCCATAGAAATTGTGCCTAGTTTTAATTATGTGCATTTTAACATCTCAACCAGGGAAAAGTTTAAGGATAGAAATTTATCTTAACGTTTGTAAATATTGACGAATATTACTAGTCCCTAATATGCAAATTGTAAAAGTCTTGGTGATACTTTTGTAAAAATATCTATATTTCTAATTATTTTAGATAGTCTCTATAAAATTTTGCGATTTTTAAGGTAAAATATTGTTATACTATAAAATTTGGGTGAATCATATTCTAAAAAAATGGAAATGCACGAATTTTTTTTTTTTTGAAAAAACATGGAAAATTAGCCAACCTGCGAATATTAGCCCCTAAATTTTTCCCTGATCTCAACACCAAATCCATGCATTCCAATATGATCTTCAAACAACAACTACATGTGCTACCAAACTATGCTAAAAACACAACAATTTTTAAAAACATAGAATTTTAAAAACTAGACCCAAAGGAAAACTCCAAATTTCACAATTTGCACTTTCGTCAAATGCCAAATTTATGAATTTACAGGTGTATTCCTTGCTTAAATTCAAGTCTGTTTCGATTTTCTTCTTTGGGTATTCTTGTACTAAACATGTTGTGCTCTCCTCAAAAGACCCTTTCATAAAGAGTGAGAATAGACCTCTAAAAATATACCATGTGGTGCTTCTACAAGCGTTCAACCAATGTTAGTCTCACAAATTTCACATGGGGGTTCAACATTTTATCAACATTTTGGTGGTAGTGGATAATGTCACCTAATGACCCATGTGCTCAAAAGGGAAAATACGCGTAGTCTAAACACTCAACAAATGCGCTCATAAAATATTGGTTTTTCCAGTAGATTTTTGGTTAAATTCAACTGAAATTTTTTTTTGCAGTTGTCAAGTTATGGAATTTTGGGTGCCCCATAGGATTTTGATGATGTTCAATCAATTTCTAGTGTTAAAATCATGATTAAAACACTAAAAATATTGAAATCCAAAAAATGTTGGATTTTGACCAAAAAATATATTATGAGCGAAATTATCACCTCAATAGACAATGTCAGGGAAAAAATGTTGGGAGTCTTATGCAAGATATTATGCAATATTTAATACTATTTCATGTGGTATGTAAGTATTCACATTTTAAATGTTTTAAAATTTTATGATTTTTATACCGCCTGTCACAACATTAAAACATTGTGTTTCAAGATGGATATTGGCCATTGGAAATATTTATTTTGTTGCAATGCAAGGAAGAGTGTATTTATATTTTTTTTATTGTTGGTTTGTGTGGGGTTTAGTCCTCATCAAGTTAAAGTTTTAAATATCATGGGGCTGGGTTCATAGTAGGAGCCACTTGTTAGGGATAAAAACTAACGTAGTAGCCTTTTAAGCTCAAGTGAGCCCTGCACAATCCTAGTGAAATTATCTAGTATGGGGACATATCATTCTTTCATCGAACATTGTGGCATAAAAGGTGTTCCATTGGATGTGAAGGAACGTATAAAAATCCATTATTTCATCCAATATTTGAGTTATCCTTGGCCTAAAATCAACTTAGTTGATATATATACTAGGGTTTCAAGAATGGATAGCGTTGAAGGGTTTAGAAATGTAGGGTTTGCAACAATCGCGAGCTTAAATATGGCGAGCTTCCCATTCCTGGTGAAACCAATGTCAGGGAAATTATTTTGTTTGGAGGTTTTGAATTCAGATCTTGTTTTATTTCTTGTGAAAATGTTACATGAGAAGATGAAAATTCCTTATGAATGCTTTCAACTCATTCATGAAGGACTATAGCTTCAAGAACAAAAGTTCCTCAGTGAATACGACATTTCCAAGGATGCCACAATTTACATAGTAGCAATAATTTGAGGTGGAGCCAAAGAGGGAGGGGCATAGAACTCATTCCCACCAAGATCATTTAAATATGTTCTAAAATGAGGGCCTCCCTTTCCAAACCCTAAATATCTCTCTAGATCTAAATTTTTGGTGGAGAAGATAGCTAAAACCCCTTCTCTTGATGTGAAAAATATTGCATGTGGTTTCCTAACTGAAAATTATGAAAAGAAAGTGTTTATCTGTCATTTAAATGGTTTTTGGCCTTGTTAATTAGCTCTCAAGGAGTGGGTTCACCAGAACTGGCCTCGAGATGTCACGGCACATTTCTACTCAAAATAAAATTTTATTGATATTTTTCAGAAGTTAGAGGACTAAAAAAAGGTTTTTGACCAACAACCTTGGTTTTGGGTCAATCTGGTGTCTCCCTTCATCCTTGGTTTACATATTTTAATCCTATATCTATGTCAAATTGTGCAACTCTAGTATGGGTGAGGTTTCCCAATTTTCCCATCCATATGACACATCCTGATATCTTAGAAGATTTGGGAAATTTGTTAGGCTGCTTCGCCTCATAAGGGATTCTGAAAGGAATTCACACATTTATTCAAATTTGTGTTGAAATCATAAAAGGATAGTCACATAAAATCCTCCTTAAATGGGGAAATAGGATTTATTCCCAATAGGTGGAATCATTTGAAAATTCAACTTTTTTTTGTAGATCTTGCTAGCAGCCCAAACACCTACAAAATGTTTTCCCATATTCACAAGGAACCTCTCCACACCTTGAAGCTAAGAAGAAAAATCGTGGTTGGAAATATCCAAAAAACCCAATGGTTCTAAGTCCATTGTGGCTCACATGTCGAGTAATTCTTAGAATCAGAAGAGTCCTAATTTGCAAAGAGTGGGAAAAATGTACCTACGAATCAGGTCACCATTTAGATAGTGAGAAGGAGCCACCAAATATATATGTTTGATCACTTGGAGATGCAAACGTCTCATCGAAAGGAAGTGGTTGTCTAAGAAAATCACCATTTAGATAGTGAGAAGGAGCCACCAAATATATATGTTTGATCACTTGGAGATGCAAACATCTCAATGAAAGGAAGTGGTTGTCTAAGAAAATCCTCACGTTGGATAGATGTTTGGAGAATGAAAGCCAAGAAAGATAAGTCAATGTATAATCCTAAAGCCTAAATCTAAGAATAAGAAATGTAATATTGTGTAGCCATTCATTTTTGATAGATGAACAAAATTATATATATATATATATATATATAATAAATAAATAATATGCAATATTTATGTATACAAAGCTTGTTGTAATAATAAAGTAATAAATTCTATACAAATTGTAATATATTTAATTTAAAAATTTATATAATATTTACTATTATGTTAGATTTATATGTTATATATTATTAATTATTTATAATAATAAGTTAAAAACAAAAAATTATATATATTGAGAAATTTATATTATTTCTCATTTATTGTTATAAAAAAATTGAAATATCAAAATTTATATTATTGGTTATATATTATTATTATTCTAATTCAAAATTTATATGATTTTTCATTAATCATTATTGTTATAAAAATTAAAAATGGTTTAGAAATGATTAAAATTGTAGATTTAAATCTTTGATTTATATAATTTAAATATTTTAAATTCACTCCATACAAATTCTTGAAACTCTTAAACTCTTAAGTGTATTATCCGAGTTGGATAAAATTTAATAAGTCATATAAATTACAATATATTTCACTAATAAATTTTAAATATTAGTATATTTTAAGAATTATAGAATAATTCTTAAGTGTATTATCTTATTTGGATAAAATTTAATAAGTCATATAAATTAGAATATATTTTACCAACAAGTTTTATATATTTACATCGAAGGTGTTTATTTTTGAATCATTCATTGCTCACCATAGTCGATCTTTTTATTTTCTGCCGTTGATTCAAGTAAACAATTTTCACATTGTCCATGATTGGATCTATATAATAAATATTTAAAAAATATACAAAATCCCAAAAATAGTCATTCCTTTTAAAATTAGCAATGTATTACATATTTACACACACAAGTTCTTTCCTTTTCCATTTAAAAATCTTCTTAGGCCTTTGAAAGCAAAAGTTAAATTAGAAAATGGTAAAGTTTCTTATTTCATTATGATTTTCCATTTTTTTTAATATTTTTTTACTTTCTCTTTCCCATTTTCTAAGCTTTTCAAGTTTTTGAAAAGAAAAATGAAATTAGAAAATGGTAAACTTTCTTATTAGAAAATTAGAAAATGGTAAGTTTTAACCATTTATGTTATAGATATTATTGTGATATAGTACTTCTTGAAGATGACCAGCTTCCTCCATGTTGTTATTTTGTATAGATATCAACTAGTCATGGCTTCCCCAACACCCAGATCTCAACTACTATAGCATAGATGGTGACCTAGTTTTACTTGTTGGAGATTCATGGATTTTCCAAGAAATCTCCATTGTGCTAAAACACTAGTGACACTAGTGCTCATTTCCTTAACTACTGGCTGCTAGTAATGTTAGAAGACGTTAATTGACTTACCATGCTTGCTTGTGGTTTTTGTAATGATAACACTTTGAATGTTGTCATTTAAATTTATTTTCTTTTGTATTGTAGACTTAGGATGATTTTCCTAGGTTATTAATTACAAGTTGTGTTAAAAACCATACAAATTCTACGGATAATAATAATAATAATAGTAGAGAGAGATTGAAGTCTTTGGACGGCGTCAAAGTATTATTGAAAGAAATTAGAAAAAAATAAATTGACATTATACATCCTAAAAAATTGTTTTCTTTATGAAAATAATACCTTTCATTTACTATTTTTTAAATTTATTTTGAATTAAAAACCACACTTATCATTTCTTTTCAAAACTTATATTCCTTTCCAAACTTGAATTTAAAATACTCTTCTAATTTAAAAAACTTATGTATCTAAAATTCTTCATAATAAATATAACCATATTTAAAAAATATACAAAATCCCAAAAATAGTCACTCCTTTTAAAATTAGCAATGTATTACATATTTACACAGACAAATTCTTTTTTTTCTCCATTTAAAAAGATTTTTAGGCCTTTGAAAGCAAAAATTAAATTAGAAAATGGTAAAATTTCTTATTCCATTATGATTTTCCATTTTTTTTTTTTTTTGTCCTTTCTTATTTTCTCTTTCCCATTTTCTAAGCTTTTCAAGTCTTTGAAAGGAAAAATGAAATTAGAAAATAGTAAACTTTCTTATTCCAATACCATTTTTCATTTTCTTTTCTATTTTTTTACTTTCCCTTTCCCATTTTCTAAGTTTTTTAATTATTTGGAAGAAAAAATGAAATTAGAAAATGGTAAACTTTCTTATTCCATTATGATTTTTCATTTTATTTTCTATTTTTTTACTTTTCCTTTCTCATTTTCTAAGCTTTTTTTAAAAGCAAAACTGAAATTAAAAAATGGTAAATTTTCTTATTCCATTATAGTTTTCCATTTTCTTTTGTATTTTCTTACCTTTTATGTGTAAATATTTCCATTAATATCATCTATTATTAAATATTTCTAACCCTCTCGGATCACTAAATTCGTTTCATATGCAATTCTTCATTTCAAAATGAATGTTTTTTCTATTTTATTAATTTCAGGCCACATGATGAAATAATATTAAATTAAAACAAGATTGTACATTTCAAAAGCAATCGATTTCAAACTGAGTCGCACTTGAAATTATTATATAATCTTTATCACTATGTTATTATCATCACAGTTGCAAGTTGACATTATATATATATATATATATATATATATATATATATATATATATATATATAAGTTTTCTAATTTGTTTTATACAAATTTTATATAATATATTATTTTAAAATTTAAAATTTGGAGTTTTTGTTGCCCTGCAGTGTGATTTGGTAAAATTATTTAACAATAAATTTTTAAATTAGAAAATGGTAAACATTATTATTTCATTATGATTTTCCAATTTTTTATGTATTATCTTACTTTCTCTTTCTCATTTTCTAAGCTTTTCAAGCCTTTGAAAAGAAAAATGAAATTAGAAAATGGTAAACTTTCTTATTCCAATACCATTTTATGTGTAAATATTTTATGTGGTTACATTTTATATTTTTATTTATTGGATTGTTTATTTTGTAAATTCTAAACAACCGTATTCATGTCCTCATAATCACATGTTGTTCTAGCCAATTTCCAATATTTACATGATTAGCACATGGCTTTTAGCCTTTTGATATTGCATTAGCAGGATTATGTGCAGGTCCCACATGGTTGTGGTTAAAATTTACATTAGAATATTTTTGGGGTGATGCACTCCCAATCCTTAAATTTGGGACACGCCAAATTGACATATTTTGGTGATAATTCATTTGGACGTTCTATGCATAACCACAAGACAAAATTGTTACTTCAAGCACAACAATGAAAGACAAATATTCCCAAACCTTGATGAGATAAACTACCTTCATTGTATCTTTGCAACTTTAGGACCAACTACTAGTAGTATATTTTAAGAATCATAGAATATGTTATTAATTTTTACTTTATTTTAAGAAATCTGGAATTTGTTATTATTAATAGTTACATAATAGGTAAAACAAAATATTAAATTTATATAAAATACTTTAATATAGCATTTATTCTTTTTCTAATTATTATTAGTTATTAATTAATTTTATATATTACTATATCTTAAGAACACTAGAATTTGTTACTCATTATTACTCTATTTTAAATATTTTAGAATTTGTTATTAATTGTTATATAATAAGTAACAAAATATTAAATGTTATCTAATCCATTTGAACCTAAAAATCTATATAGTTTTTATAATTTTGTTTCCATTAATATTATTAGATATTAATTAATATATTAGGTGAAATTATATAAAAAATAGTTATTATATTTTATTTAGTTAGAAATTGTTTTTAGTTAGAAATCACATGGGAGATTTGGGAGTTTTGAGGTTTTTCGAACCACTTAACGTAATTTAAATAAATACAATTAACTAAAAAAAGACAATAAACTAATATTGAAAACTAATAATAAAGAAAAATGAAATTTTTAGAAACATGGATTTATAAATTATTAATAATATGATTTTATTATTTAATTATATGCATAAATATATAGCAATAATAAGCAATTAAAAGAAACCAAAGGAATTTCAAATCTACTATTATGAATCTCAATTAATAAAACCATAAATTAATATATCAATGAATAAAACTATACAAATTAATTTGATTATTCTTGATACAAAACAATGTTTTTTTTATTGCGAAGTCGGGAGAAGAACCAAGAATTGGGGAATATGAATGTTAGGGTTTAATCATGCCTCAAACCTGTCAGGAAGATTTGCAGAAGGGGTACCAAAACTGTGCAGTGGCTAGGGGACAACATGTCTGCATTCTCGGGGGGGGGGGCTTGATCCCCTCCTACAGAAATGTGACAACAAGAGAACATAGTATAAAACAAGCAGGACGTCGAGGGGGTTCAACCGATAATGCAGGTCTAGTACTAGGAGCAGAATGGAAGGCTAAGATACAAGGACAATGCCTGCCACGGGCTCTGAAAAAACCAAGTTTCATCGTTCTTGTAAATAAACTAGACGAATATAGGATTTATATGAAGGATCATGCATTAATCTGCAAGTTCATCGGCATTTGGCCAATAGAAAAATATCTTCTGAAATGGATACAAGAAAAATGGTAGCCCAAGGGACATATTGATTTAAATTTTTTCCCTAGAGGGTTTTTTACAGTCATCTTCACTAATATTCTTGATAAAGAAAGGATCTTTGAAGGAGGTCCTTACTTTTATTACAATGCTAGTCTATTTTTATGGCAATGGGAGGAATGCTATAACCAAGATCAGGAAAACTTCTTGGCTCCACCGGTCTGGGTTCGACTCTTTGCATTACCGATGGATTTCTGGGACACTAAAATTTTAGAAGGCATTGGAAATTCCCTTGGCAACTTTGTGAAGATTGCAGAAACAACGCATTGAGGCTGGTACACTTATTTTTCCCATATATGTGTGTACATGAACATCTCTGAGCCACTTCTAGAGTCCATAGGACTTGAATATGAAGGAAAAACATGGCATCATATTTTATATTATGAACATATTCCATTCCTTTTCCGCAAATTCCATGAGTATGGCCATCTTTTTAAAACATGCCCATTGAATAATCCTACTCCGATGCAAGGAAAATATCTAGAGGTAACTGAAGTGTCACCTGAAAAAGATGACAAATTCGTAATAGAGACTAATAAAAAGAAGCATAATAAGCAGCAGGTTAGCCAAAATAATACTACTAAACAGAAGAAAACTCAAAACCGATATGACATATTGCAGGAACAGGGGGAAATTTTAAAGGTAGGGGAAGAAAGCCCGATTGAAGGACAAGGAATGGCACCACAAAAAAATCAAAATGAAAAAAGAAAGGCACCACAAGAATCCACTGAAACAGAAGAATACAATCTAATCGAACAGTCGCCAATGGATATAGAACAAAACAAGGAGGACTTAAGTTCATAGGAAGTAGTTCAAAAGCGTCTCTTGCATGAATGGAGGAACCTAGATGATCGATTTATTATTGATGATCATAAGAAATTGTATAAAGAAACTTTCGAGCAATATCTAACAGCTCAAACTCAGAAGCAGGTAAGTACCCCTAAAAGCATGCCTTCCAAAGAAGTAAGTACTCAACCAAAAGGAGGGAAAAATAAAGGAAGAAAAAACCTGCATAACTCGATCCAACTGGTAGGGGAGATGTTAGTTAACTCTGGAAAGATAATAATGTTAACAATGGTATTCAAATAACTCCATAAATTTAATCCATGAAAGTGATCTTCTCGAATATTAGAGTCCTAAATAGTGGTAAACGACGATATTTAAAAGAAAAGTTAAAATCATAAAATCACGTAGTGTTGCTGCTATAGGAAATGAGTCTCTAGCCAAAAATTAGAAGACATTGTTAAATCTTAGAAACCTCATTATGAAACAATGGTGATTGACTCACAGGGTAGTGCAGGGGGAACAACCATACTCTAGAATCCTACAGACATAATAGCAGATGGATGGATTGGCCTGCCCCGCCTTCTCACATGCCTGTTTAGAAAAATTGGAAAGAAGGAAACGCTACTTATATCCTCATTCTATGGGCCTCATATTCCAGGAGAAAGAGAGGTGTTTTTGAATAGTATAAGGACTCTCATTAACATGCATACAGAGAAATACTGGTTGTTGGGAGGGGACTTTAATATGATTAAGGACCTAACTGAAAAGAAAGGAGAAACAAAGAGAGAGGAGCCATAAATGGAACTCTTTAGAGATTTAATCACAGACCTCAAGTTGGTAGATATACCTACTATGAGTGGAAAATTTACATGGAATAACATAAGAGGAGTAGCGCATCAAGTAACATCCAGATTGGATAGGTTCCTTGCTTCAGAAGATTTAGTCAGTATGGATGTCTTCTACGAAGCATCCATTCTCCCAAATTTTGGGTCAGAGCATTGACGGATAAGCATGGAAATAGATATGAAAGAATGCAAGAAAAACAGACCATTTAGATTTGAATATTTTTGGCTGAGGGATCCTAACTTTGTGGGAAAATAAAAAGGATGGTGGGAATGAAGCCATGTTTATGGAAGGAACATAATGCACTCATTTCAAATTTGATTTAAAAATATAAAGCAGGAAACAAAAAAATGGAATAAAACAGAATTTGGCAACATTCAACAAGATAAGGAAAGATTGCAAGGAGAAATGAAGCATGCTCAGCAACAAATGATCACTCATGGGAGAACATGGGCTCTTTTTGTGGAAGAAGGAAACCTCCTAAGCCAACTGGAAGAATGAAGGAAGCAAGAAGAACTACTTTGGAAACAAAAAACTCGAGTTTAATGGCTAAAATAAGAGGAGAAAAATAAAATCTTCTTTCATAAGGCTATGATCTAGAGAAGGCAGCACAATCGAATATTTTCATTAAAATATCCTAATGGAAATCAATTTCTTCAACATAACGACATGGAAACCATGTTAGTAACTCATTTTAGTCACATATTAATAGAACCAGAGCAGAACATAACATCAAACATTGAGCGAATTACTAGACACATCCCTACAACTGTTCACAGAGATAAAAAATTGGCTCTACTTAGGGAAATTATCTTTGAAGAAGTGGAGGAGGTGGTCAAACATCTGCCTAAGAATAAAGCCCCAGGTCTTGATGGCTTTACAATAGAGTTATACCAAGCTACATGGTCATTTATGGGAAATGATATTTGGGAACGGGTAGAAGAATCTAGGCGCTCAAGGCAGGTTTTTCCAACCCTACATTCTACCTTTATCTCATTAATCTGCAAATAGGAAAATACAGATGTCCCAACAAGATTCTACCTAATTTCCTTATGGAATGTTATTGAAAAGATCCTTTCAACAATTATGGTCAACATATTAAAATATATTCTACCAAATATAATTTCTCCGGAACAAATAGGGTTTTTGAAAGGCAGACAAATCTTGAACAATATAGTAATGTTGTAGGAAGCAATACATTCACTTCGCACTCTTAAAGCGAAAGGAATGTTAATAAAACTTGATCTCTCTAAAGCTTCTGATCATTTAAGTTGGTCTTATCTAAAAGAAGTTCTTGAAGCCTTTGGCTTTGATAGAAGATGGATTCAATGGCTAATGTATTTTATTTCTCCCCCCAACTTCTCTATCTTGCTTAATGGTATTCCTTCCAACCCCTTCAATTTTTCTAGGGGACTTTGGCAAGGTGATCCTCTATCCCCTTTTCTTTTTATCATAGCTGTTGAAGGTTTAGGGTGCCGAATTAAATCCAAACTTCATGAAGGGAATTTAAGGAGTCTAAACCTTTGGGGGCCAGATCTGACTCTCTCGCATCAATAGTTTGTCGATGACATCATGTTGTTATTTCAAGCTACGGTAAAGGAAGCTAAAGCCATTTTATCAGTTCTTAAAGACTTCATGGCAGAATTTCGGATTTTCATAAACAATGAAAAGTCTAATGTTTACTTTTTTAACTCCAATGAGGTATCTTGGAGGTTCCTTTCCCGTAATATGGTTTTTAATCTTGGTTCTTTTCTGATGAAGTATTTAGGTATCCCCCTTAGTCTTAATTCCCTTAGGATTTTGGGTTGGAAAGACCTCCTTAATCACATCCAGAACCAGTTAAAAAATTGGGCTTTTAGTGCTCTCAATGCTCCTATTAGGGTGGTCATGTTGCAATCTATTCTTCAATCAATCCCTATCTATCAGTTATCTGGGTGGGCTGCCCCAAAAACTATTTGCAGCAATATGGTCAAAATGTTCAAAAAAATTCTGTGGCAGGGAACAAAAAAATCATGAAAATGGGCCATTCTCTCCTGGGATAAGCTCACTAAAATCAAAAAATTAGGAGGATTGGGTTTATGTAACCCTTATGTTCTCAATCAAGTGATGGGAGTTAAACCATGGTGGAGATGGCTCCAAGGGGGAAGAGACTTATGGAAAATCATTTAGGAAAGAGAATATGAAATGCCACACACAACTATTGGAAAATTGAAAGTTGATGTCATAACCAAAGGATCTAACATTTGGAATCTAGTAGTCGTCAACAAAGACCTTATTCGTCAGCACAATTCGGGGAAGTTAGAGGTGGTCACACAACTCTTTTCTGGGAAGACTCATGGCAATAAAGGGAAAAAATATTCAGCTGTCTAGACCTAGGTGAGATCTTCCTATTCACCAATCTGCCTCATACAATATCGATAGCTCATTACTAGAGTGGAGAAAATGGGGGTCAGTGGAGGAACTGGAGAAGTAAGGACCAATGGTCGAATGCCCCTGAAACAATTCAATGGAATGATTATGAAAAGGAAATGAAAACCATGAAACTGGTCTCTACACATGGAGAGGATATCCTATGGTGGGGATATTGTAATAAAGGCATATTTACCATAGAGGAAGGGTATTACATCAAATCGAACAATTTACATAGAATTACCATCCCAGTCTGGCAAAAAATATGGTCGTCAAAGCACTGGCCGAAAATAGAACATTTCCTTTGGCTTGTAAGCCATCATAAAATACTTACTCAGGATCAACTACAAAAGAGAGGGATGCAGGGGCCTTCGTTATGCATAATGTGTAAGAAGCAGGAGGAAAGTTTAGAACACTTACTAACAACCTGCAACCTCGCTAAAGCACTTTGGGAGAACATAGTGTGTATCTTCCAACAACCACATAGGGATAACACCAACATCACCCAGACCATTGTCAAATGGAGGAAATGGGGATATACCTATATAGTCCTCAACAGAGCATGGAGATTATCGATGGGATTTCTCCTCTAATCCATATGGAAAGAAAGGAACCATAGAATCTTCAGGGATGACACCAGACAACAGGATCAGATATGGAAGGAAACGCTTGAAAACATTGTGAGACCATATTAGCTAAAAAATGGAGTGAGGAAGACTGGAATGAAAATGGAAAAGAAGTCTGCATCCTTTCCATGATGAATTTATAACCCCGAATGTTGGCTCGAAACCTATGGAAAAAAAACCAGATCGGGCAAAACCCTTCATACAAGTTCCAGGCACCGAAACTAGGATTTTTGAAGTTAAATAATGATGGGGCCTCCAAGGGTAACACAGGACATGCATGAGTAGGTGGAATCTTCTGGAACTCCCAAGGTTCTATTTGTAGAGTTTATGTGATGGAATTAGGATTTGCTACAAAAAATGAGGTAGAATTAATGGTGGTCAAACAGGGGCTCATAATTGTAGTTCAATAAAAGTATCAACGAATCATCATTGAAGGGGACTGAGCTATGGAAATAGGGATATTACAGAAAATATAGCAAGGAAATCCATGGGAGAAGATAAGCCAAGGCTGGAGGACTGCTAGACTTATCCACGAGATCAACTTGATCATTTAGGATATTAGATACCTTATCCCATCGCATGTGCGAAGAGCTGGGAATGAGGTAGCATATTACTTAGCCAACTGGGGCCGCAACCACGAGGCACACCAACTGGATATCAACGAATTTGGAAGGGCATGGGACATTGAACTACACCCATTATAGGTCATCATCAATAGAGATAAGGAAAGTTATTGAGACCCCCGATCAGGGTGCCACACGGAGGGAGAAGGGAGACATGTGGTGTCACACGTTGATGTGCACCACATGGTTGCTCAAGTATAAGGACAAAATTTTAATGAGAGAGGGTATGAGCACTCAAAATATCGTAATGGATGTCGTAGAATTAGCTGGGATCCAACTAATGATGTCAGACTCGCATGGGAAACAATGTTGATGGGAACGCGGGTTAAGGCAAGCCACAGGCTGGAAAGGAAGCATTGTTCTCAGATGGAATTTGGAAGGAGCAGTGGGGAAGGTTGAAGGCTCGTGACGTCTACTAGCTACCTGGTATGTCTTGAATCTCCTGCATCTTCTTAACATGAATACTGAAGTCTGTTGGTTGATTGGTAGTATAGTTGGTCTCAGGATTGATAATCCAAGGTGAAATTCCTATGTTCCAGACCCCTGTTTTAATTTTAAAGATGGAAATCGAATTTTACAGAGAATGCATGTGATACACCCTTATGGATGTTTATTAAATTTTTATTCCTGGTATAGTTTGTAGTCAGTTTTTGTCGATTTCATGGCCAATCAACGAAGGAATTTATAGTTTACTGCTTTTAATTCCCTCTGTGTACACTGCTTGGTGAATTCATTAGTCATGCTAGTCTTCTCGGCCCCTGTGGTCAATCCCCACTTTCGAACCTCCTGTCATGCAATATTAATTCTTGCTTCCGTTTTGAGTATGGTTTATAATTCTGAAATGTTGGGTAGGTTGTTGGGTAGGTCTCAAGGTGAGAGAGATTACGTATCTCACGCTTATGAGATAACATCCATGGCCATGCAGGACCGGCCTGGTATTTACATTGGTGGTGGCCTTATTTGTCATTCAATGTCATATTTCTCTGGTCATAGAACAGTCTTTCTGTAGGGTTTGGGGGTTCATTTGGTAATCTCAAATTCTGGTCTTCGAAATACTTGGGTGGGTGATGAAAGCCTCTATTCATCGAGTCTGCTCTATGTTTCTAGTTTGCATCTGTGTCCTCGTGAGTTTTGAATTATGGAATCACATCGCCTGAACCTTGTCCTTTCTTTGTATAATCTTAAAAATATCATTTCTACCACCCTCACTAGGAAAAACAATGTAATGGGCCCTAGTTACTGCTACGTGCAAACCATTATTGATTTTCTCTTGCCATATACAGGATTCTCTAAAGTTAAAATGGGTATTTTCCAATCTCTCTCTGAGAATATGCAACAAAATAGACTCTGGCTTGTACGTATAAAGACAAAAATGGCAAAAGGACAATCTGCAAAACAAAAGAATAGAGAAAAAGGGAAACAAAAATTGGTTAAACCCATTGTAGGCTCTAGCAAGCGAGGAAGGAAATCCAAAAAAGAGGTTATGGAAAACCTCCTTAAATTATACACTACAGGTAATCCCCATCAAGTCCGCACTCTCATTCAGGGATAGGAGAGAGATTGTGGCCATAAAGAAGAAGATATAGAAAATCAAGAAAACGACATGGATTTCATCAAGGATCCTGGGAATACAAGAGGACGATTGTCCCTTTTTCACTAGTACATTCATACATACTGGACACTCAAATGTGTATTAGCCAAGACTGTTATGAGCCTCCAGGAAATGGGAGGAGACCCACAGGTTGTTTCAGTTCTCCAGAACATCAAAAAGGAAATTCAAGACATTCAAATTTCCCAACATCATGCAACAACTCGACTGGGAAGAATTGAGTGGAAACTACAAACTATGCACCAAGTGGACATGTCGAGCTCTAGTGTCAAAGGCCCAACACCGGTTGAGTCCTCGGATGACTGACTAATCGTTTCACTTTTTTTAACTTTAATGATTTTGGCAAATAGCATTTACTGTTTTCAGTTAGAATTTGGTAGGTACAATAGTATGGAATCAACAACTTATAGGTGATTGAAACATTTTCAATATTGGATGGCATTTAACTCATTAAGATGGCCAACAAACCTGGTTTCCTTCGGGCAGGTTGAGGCTATCGAGTTTTGATCTGTTACAATCTGCTTATATTTTTATAAATAGAAAATAGAAAAGTACTGCTAAATTTACAAAATAAATAAATTAATATGATTATAAAATAATTTAATAAAAATAAAAAATAAAAAAAATTATTTGAGTATAAAATAATTCAACAAGAATAAGAAAATCAAAATAAATATATATTTGAACAAACAAAAGATTACCAATAAATTTATAAAATAAAAATGGTTTGAGTGCATATCATGAGAACACCCCAGAAGACATCTAGAAGTTGATACAGAAATGAGAAGCACACTTAAATGGAAATGCATGGTCGATGGAGATAGAGATAGAAGCATGGAGGGCGCTTATGCTCGACTCTGGGAAAATTAGGGGTAGAGTGACACAGTTCAAACAAACTTTGTTTTTATATGAAAGGAATCATGGGAAAGCCCTGAGCTTGGCAACGATTGTACAGGACTTTCCAGACTACAGAAGTTAATTTGATAAGCTCAAGTTCCAGCTCTAGAAGCAAGATGAGCACCTCCGACGCATAGAATACCACCTGTCGTGCATCGTCAACCTGACAGATGTCTAGGGAAACATTGTTCAGTACCCTACGCCTATAAAACCTGCCTCAGATGTGGAAGCAGATTACTAGTTAAGATGAGTCATGCTGTTAGTCTTTTTTTTCCATTGTTTATATGCGGACAACATTTAGTTTTATATGTATAACCATTCATGCCAATAGGCAAGTAGAAGAATGAATATGTATGAACATCAAGTAGTTGTTAGCTTGGTTTGATAGACTCAAAACACATTGTATTTTTGATGACATACCATGCCATCAGGTGGTCAACACACTTGGTTTCTCATTCAAGGCAAGTTGAGGCCACCTAAGAGTATCCATCTTGCCGTAACGTGTTGATTAAAATTAATGAAAATGGAGTAACAATGCCTTTAAAAACATAAATTAATAAATTATTAATAATATAATTTTATTTATTTTAGTTAAATGGATAAATAAATTTATAAAAAGAAATTAAAAGAAATAAAAATAAAATGAATTATGAATCTAGTAATTTTTAATTTAATGTTATGATTTGGTTCTTCATCTTGTGAACTTTCTTGTTCTTCACTATCCTTAATACTAACAACACTAGTTCGAAACAAGTAGACTTAAAATTTATTTTTAATCTAGTGCTATGATTTGCTTCTTGTTATGAACATGAACTATGTGAATAGTTCTAAACAAGTCCACTTAATACCATGATTTAGTTCTTCATCTTATCCTAAACCTGTACTATATGGTTTTTTGATTTCGTGAACAACACTAGATAGTTTGAAACAAATAAACTTTATATATATACATTAAAAACATTTTCGGTTAACAAAATAATGTCTCTATAGCGGACATGGAATTTATCCATCGCTGGACATTGTCACAAGCTCCGCTGGTAAATATTTATGGGAAGAGACGAATCGTTACACAAACAGAAGAATCGAGTATGCCAAATCTTTATTGGAAGAGAGGAATCGTTACACAAACAGAAGAAATCGAGTATGCCGAACATGCCAAATCTCAATGAAATGAAAGATCCCATTTGTTTGGAGTTTTCTATAAAAATTGTGAAGATCCCATTCTTTGGAAATTTTCTTTATAAATTATACAAGCCAGTACGAGGAAGTGGGCTTGATGCTCTTCATTGGAATTTTTTTCTTTGGCAATTTTCTTTATAAATTATACAAGTCCAGTACGAGGAAGTGCGCTTGATGCTCTTCATTGGAATTTTTCTTTATAAATTGTAAAAGTCCAGTACCAGGAAGCGGGGTTTATACTATTCATTGGAATTTTTCTTTATAAATTATACAAGTCCAGTACCAGGAAGTAGTCTTTATACTATTCATTACTCGTAATAACACAGCGGATAATGTGTATGCAACAGCCATGGAACCCCTGGAAATAGTACGAATATTCTTATTATAATTGTTTCGATATTACCCACGACAGAGAAAGATAACCACATTACAGAAAACATGGTACCTAATCTTGGCAAAGCTTATTTCCCAGGCTATAGAGCCAGTATTTATGCCTCTATGGCTTGGGAAGTTGTCATTGCATATTTTACAGGTTATAGAGCTCTATGGTTTGGGAAGTCGTCAATGCATATTTGAAATCTTTATTGGATAGAAAAGTGTTTGCGTAAACACAAGAAGTCGACTATGCAAAATGGCAAGGAAATCAAAGATCCCATTTCTTTGGAATTTTGTTTAGAAATTCAAATACTTGAACAGTTGGGGCAGCAAAACTATAAATAGGCGAGGGACGACAGCGAAAAGCTATATAGTTACAAGCAACATGAAGCTAAGTGTTAATGGCTTTTGTTTCTGTAACGCCGTTGGTTTCCAGGTGGGTTGTCCACAAATCTTTGATCAGCTCCAAGAGTCGTCATTTGGCTTTCTGTCAACAACTTTCAAGTACTGGAATGTTAATACCGAAGAAAACTGTCACACCAAAAATTAGAAGCATGAGCACTGATACACAGAGATGCACAGGCAATCATCATTCAAACGTGTGGGACGATAATGTCATACATGTTGGAATTTAATTCCCACTGCAACATAAACAGCTGGACATAAATCAGATCCGCTGTGGATATTTAATAAATACCGATGCCTGAAATTCGTGCTTGATATTTTGCACATACTGTGCATTTAATTTGTAGAAGTTATGTCCCTGCAGGCAGCCGAATTCATTTTTCAAAAGGCAACACGTTAACTCCCATCGCTTCCTGTGCATTCAATACGCAGATAAAGATCAGAAGATATTTTGTATTTTTAAATATTATAAGTCAAAAATGTTTTTTACTTATAAATATAATGAACAACAGTTCGTTTTGAGTTTAGAAGAGAGTTTGAGAAATTGAAAAAGGCAGAGAAGAAGACAGAGCAGAGAAAACAACAAGAAAATAGAGTCGCTGTGTTTTTGGAGCAGCATGCATTCTACAGGCTGTTTCAGCAACTGTCTGCGTGTTTCAGCAATAGACTGTGTGGTGTTTCAGCAACTGTCTGCCAGATGATGAAACACGAATCTGTGTTAAAAAACAGAGTTTGTAAAAACAGAGTATGGAGTTTTTATTTATTCCAGAACTGTAGTTCTGAAGAAGTTTGTAATTTTTATTGTCATTTTTATGGTTAATAAAAACAGAGATTTTCTCCATCTTCTTTGTCCAGATTTCTCTCATTTCTTTGTGTTGATTTGAGGAACTTTGCTTCCTCTGTTTTGTTTGAAATTATTAGAAATTTCCATCATGGTATCAGAGCTGGTCTAGGAACTCAGTGAGACAGAAACAGAGTTTGTTTTTTCACTGCAGGAGTTGTAAGAAGCTTAACTGAGCAGATTTCTCCAGTAGAGAAAGTTCTTGCTTATTTTATTATACAGTCAGTATCTTTTCTTTTCTTTTACAGTGAAGATGGCAGATGTTGGAACTGGTTTGACAAATTCCCAACTGCCACAGTTTAATGGGAAAAATCACAGTTATTGGTCCATAACAATGAAAGCATTGTTTGCTTCTCAGGGAATATGGGAGCTGGTTGAAACTAGCTATGCTGAACCTGCAGATGCAGCAGCGTTGACTGCTTTGACAGTAGCAGAAAGAGACCAGTTGAAGAGCGATAGGAAGAAGGATGCCAAAGCCCTCTTTTTTCTCTTCCAATCAGTACATGAAAGTGTTTTTCCACGGATTGCAGCAGCAACAAAATCCAAGGAGGCATGGGATATTCTCAAAACTGCCTATCAAGGCATGGAGAAGGTGAAGACTGCAAAGTTGCAGATGTTGAGGAGAGACGTTGAAACACTCAGCATGAAGGAATATGATACAATAGATTCATTCTTCACTCAGGTTATTGGGTTGATAACCCAGATTAGATCTCATGGTGAAATCCTTGAAGAAAGAAGGATTGTTGAGAAGATCTTGAGAAGTTTACCCTCAAGGTTTGAAGCTGTTGTGGTAGCAATAGAAGAAACAAAGGATCTCTCACTGTTCACAGTAGATGAACTGAGTGCTTCTCTTATGTCTCATGAGCACAGACTAAGTAGAGGAACAAATTCCTCTTTTGAGCAAGCATTCAAGACTCAGATGTCTTTCAGCCAAGGAAAAGGTCGAGGCAGAGAAAATAACAGAGGTCGTGGAAGAAGCCAAAACAAAGGCAGAAATAATCCTGCAAGCACAAGCGGAAGGAGTTGCAATCAGAACCAAGATGAAGGTTCAAACAAACAGCAAGCTCATGGACAAAGGTATGGCAAATCCCAAGTCCAATGTCATTATTGTAAGAAATATGGGCACTATGCCAATGAATGTAGGAAAAAACAAAATGACATGAATAGTAGGCAGAATGCTAATTTTGAAATGAAGAAGATAAGAATCCAAAGATTTTGCTGTTAACATGTAACATTGCACAAGACAAACAAGATGATTTTTGGTTCTTAGACTCAGGTTGTAGTAATCACATGACTGGAAATATTGCAATGTTTTCCAATCTGGATGAAAATGTGAAATCTGAGGTAACAAAAGGAACTGATAGTAAGATATCTGTCAAGGGTAAGGGCAGAGTCAGTATCCGAGCAAGAAATGGAGAACAGATGATTGTGCCAGAGGTATACTATGTACCTGGTCTAAAATGTAATCTTTTGAGCATTGGACAGCTCATTGAAAAATGTTACAATGTGTTCTTCAAAGATGATATGTGTACAATCAGAGACATACCTCCAAGTAAGAATATCATTGCACAGGTGAAGATGACCAGCAATAGAATGTTTCCTCTCAAACTCTGGGCAGATTTGAAGGAAGGAAGAACTATTGCAGCTGTAACTCAAGAAGTCTTTCAGGAACAAGTGAAAGATGAGAATTGGTTGTGGCACTTGAGATTTGGACATATCAATTTCGGAGGCTTGAATCTGTTGCACAGAAAGGGAATGGTAAACGGATTGCCATTGATCGAGAAACTGGACAGCCTTTGTGAAGGCTGTATCTTGGGCAAACAACACAAAGAAAGATTTCCAGCAGGAAAGAGTATAAGGGCAAAAGCACCCTTGGAAATTTTTCACTCTGATGTGTGTGGACCGATGCAAATACCATCATTTGTCGGAAATAAATATGTTTTAACTTTCATTGATGATTACACTAGAAAGACATGGGTGTATATGCTGAAACAGAAGAGTGAAGTGTTTGAGAAATTCCGCCACTTCAAAACTCTTGTTGAAAAGCAGTGTGGGCATTATATCAAAGTGCTCAGAACAGATAGAGGTGGAGAGTACATCTCCAAATACTTTCTGCGTTTTTGCAGAGAGAATGACATACAAAAGCAGTTCACCGCGAGGTACACACCTCAGCAAAACGGTGTTGCAGAAAGGAAGAATAGGACCATTCTGGACATGGTCAGAAGTATGCTGAAGGCAAAACACTTGCCGCATGAGTATTGGGCAGAAGCTGTCACTTGCGCAGTTTACATCTTGAATAGATGCCCAACTAAAGCTGTCATGAACAAAATACCAGAAGAAGCATGGAGTGGTCAAAAGCAAACTGTCACTCACATGAGAGTATTCGGTTGTGTAGCATATGCACATGTACCAGATCAGCTAAGGAAGAAGCTTGACAATAAGGGGGAGAAGTGTGTCTTTATTGGCTATTGTGATGAGTCAAAAGCATACAAACTCTATAATCCATTGACCAAGAAGTTGATAGTAAGCAGAGATGTGCAGTTCATTGAAGATGAAGCTTGGGATGGAAGCTTAGAGAAGACGGTGAATGTGAAGACAATTGTGTCTCATGAAGAAGAAGAGGAAGGGACAACAGCAAATAACCCTTCTTTGGTGGGTCCTCGTCCACCACAACAAGTACAAAAAACCACACCACAAGCTGGAATTCGAACAGCCTTGAGAAGTCAAGGAAGTGCTTCTCCAAGCACACCACAGGGATCAGAAATACCCTCAAGTTCGGATGAAACTCCAAGCACACCAAGAAGACCAAGATTTAGAAATCTGAATGAGATTTATGAACAAGGAGAGGTAAGTAACAATACCGGTCTAAATTCATTATTCGCTTTGTATTGTCATGTTGATGACCCAATTCATTTTGAAGATGCTGTAAATGAAGATAAATGGATTGAAGAAATGAATGAAGAAATTGGTGCAATTGAGAAGAGTAACACATGGGAGTTAGTGGACCTCCCTGAAGGCAAAGATGTCATTGGAGTTAAGTGGGTCCATAAGACCAAAAGCAATGCTGAAGGCAAGATTGACAGGCATAAAGCAAGACTTGTTGTGAAAGGCTACAAGCAGCAACAAGGCAAAGACTATGATGAAACCTTTCCACCAGTAGCAAGGATGGAAACAGTTAGAACAATGCTGTCTATTGCGGCACAACACAAATGGAAGATTTATCAGATGGATGTTAAATCTGCATTCCTAAATGGAGTGTTAAAAGAAGAGGTTTATGTTGAACAACCTCCAGGTTATGAAGTTGAAGGCCAAGAGCATAAAGTCTGTAGACTGAAGAAGGCTCTTTATGGGCTCAAGCAAGCTCCAAGAGCATGGTACAACAGAATAGATGCTTATCTGATTGAGAATGGGTTCGAGAAGTGTGATGGTGAACCCACACTCTACATAAAGGAGAATGACGGTAATATTCTTATTGTTGTTTTATATGTAGATGATTTAATATTTACTGGAAATGATGCTTCTCTCATTGCTGATTTTAAAGCAGTCATGAAGAGTGAATTTGAAATGACTGACTTGGGTTTCTTAAGATATTTTCTTGGAATTGAAGTAGACCAAAGTGAAAATGGTGTTTTCATTTCCCAAGGTAAATATGTAGAAGCAATGTTGAAGAGATTTAACATGTAGAACAGCAAGGCAGTTGTGACTCCAACTATAATGGGGTTGAAATTGACCAAAGAAGACAGCAGCAAGGATTTTGATCCAAAATTGTACAAGAGCATAGTTGGCAGCCTCATGTACTTGACTGCAACTAGGCCAGACATTATGCACGCTGTGAGTTTAATCTCCAGATTTATGGAAAGACCGAAAGAGACTCATTGGCAGGCAGCCAAGAGGATTCTAAGGTATGTGAATGGAACGAAGCGGTTTGGTATACTTTACTCCTCTTCTGAAAGTTTCATGTTGACAGGTTACACTGACAGTGATTGGGCTGGAAGTGTTGATGATAGAAAAAGCACATCGGGATATGTGTTTCATATGGGATCGGGAGCCATCTCATGGGCTTCCAAGAAGCAACCAATTGTGGCTTTGTCAACAGCAGAGGCAGAGTATGTGGCAGCAACAGCAGCAGCATGCCAAGCATTGTGGCTGAGAAGAGTTCTCAGAGATTTGTGTCATGGACAAGAAAAGGGCACAACCATTTACTGTGACAATTATAGCTCGGCAATAGCATTGTCTAAAAACTCTGTTTTTCATAAAAGGACAAAGCATATAGACACCAAATTTCACTTCATACGTGAATTGGTTAACAATGGTGAGATTGTTTTGCAGCACTGCAGAACAAAGGATCAGCTGGCTGACATCTTGACAAAACCATTGGCAAAGAAAAGTTTTGATCATTTCAGAAAATGCCTGGGTATGCAGAAAAACCCAGCAGTTGAAATTAAGGGGGAGTGTTGGAATTTAATTCCAACTGAAACATAAACAGCTGGACATAAATCAGATCCGCAGTGGATATTTAATAAATATCGATGCCTGAAAGTCCTGCTTGATATTTTTCACATTACTGTGCATTTAATTTGCAGAAGTTATGTCCTTGCAGGTAGCCAACTTCATTTTTCAAAAGGCAGCACGTTAACTCCCACCGCTTCCTGTGCATTCAATACGCAGATAAAGATCAGAAGATATTTTGTATTTTTAAATATTATAAGTCAAAAATGTTTTTTACTTATAAATATAATGAACAGCAGTTCGTTTTGAGGTTAGAAGAGAGTTTGAGAAATTGAAAAAGGCAAAGAAGAAGACAGAGCAGAGAAAATAGCAAGAAAACAGAGTCGCTGTGTTTTTGGAGCAGCATGCATTCTACAGGCTGTTTCAGCAACTATCTGCGTGTTTCAGCAACAGACTGTGTGGTGTTTCAGCAACTGTCTGCCAGATGCTGAAACACGAATCTGTGTTAAAAAATAGAGTTTGTAAAAACATAGTATGGAGTTTTTAGTTATTCCAGAACTGTAGTTCTGAAGAAGTTTGTAATTTTTATTGTCATTTTTATGGTTAATAAAAATAGAGCTTTTCTCCATCTTCTTTGTCCAGATTTCTCTCATTTCTTTGTGTTGAGTTGAGGAACTTTGCTTCCTCTATTTTGTTTGAAATTATCAGAAATTTCCATCAATACATTCCCTCACAACGTCATACGCAGTATTTGTCTCAATCCCATCATATTATATCCGTTTACAATTAATGTATCAATCGGTTTACAAGTTCACATGTTAAAATCCATCATTCATCGATCTCTGCGACATAACATTATTGTACTGATCAGCAGGCAGCCTGCACATCGTGAACGAGCTGAAACGCTCATTGAAGATATCAAACACCTATTTTTGAGTGTCATGAAAGCTAGCTGCACTGATAGTGATAGTGATTTAATCAAACGTCTTCAGATGGTTGATACTATCGAATGTCTGGGAATCGATCGACATTTTCAACCTGAAATAAAAGTAGCCATGGATTACGTTTACAGGTTAAGAAATTTGATTTACCATTTATAGAATTCAGTGATTCTATGCAGTTTTAGATTCATTAAAACCTCACTTGTTCATTCATGATGTGTAGTTGTTGGAACGAAAGGGGCATCAGGCCGGGATCAAGAGATTTACTCAGCAAAGATCTCAACTCTACAGCTTTGGGATTTCAGGCACTCAGAATGCATCGATACAACGTCTCTTCGGGTCAGATTGATTAAAATATAATATCGTTGATGTCATTTGATCGTTAAATACAAATATTTGAGTCTCATATAATATCATGCATTCATGAAACGGATGTTTTTGAGAATTTCAAAGATGAAAATGGGCACTTCTTCTGCAATTCCAGTGGTAAAGAAGGAAGAGCTGATAAATAAGTGAGAAGCATGTTGTCATTATTCCGAGCTTCAGACATTTCGTTTCCCGGAGAAAAAGTGATGGAGGAGGCAAAGACATTCATAACAGAGTATCTAAACCCAATTAAGACCTTCACAAGTACACAGTATCTAAGCCAAGTTTTAACGTGACATGCTATAGCTCATGTCGATCAAAGCCTTAGGAAAGAGGTAAGTTGCAAACATTTTTTTCAATTTTGGTGGTTAGGATTACAGAATATTTAGAGAAGTGGGGTGTTTATGATTTTAATGATCATTATGAAAAATTAATATTAATTTTGTTTGGATTTCAAATAAATTATATTGGAGAATAATATTGTGGGTAAAAATTATGGTTTGTCAATCCTAATTAAATTTCACAGGAAAAATTAACTTGATCTCAATCATTTATTGACTATTTCGCTTGAGATCTAACATTTCTCCTCTCAAACTAATTAGAATACTAGGATACCAGTACAACTGCCACTATAATACTCATTAACTAATTATTTTGATGAGTCCAAACACAATGCACTACATGTATGTATGAACAAAGTCTTACTGGCTTACAATAGTGTGTGCTGGCACAACACTTGGAAAAGTACATGTGATTTTTTCACCATAAAATTTATGCACTTGTTCATGAAAACAGGGGTAGAAACCAGCTTTTCCCTTAAGTTGCATTTTTAGTGAGTTTTTCTCAGCTTGCTTTTTTCTGTGGGAACAGTGGCTACAGTCCCATTTCTAACATCAAGGGCATATTTAAGTTGATTGCATATTTATGTTGATTAACTTTGAAGAAAAATTTTAAATTTAAAAAATTCAATTGTTTGGCCTATTTCAAAAATATTTCAGAATTAAATTAGCTTAATATCCCATAACTTAGGAGAATATCTTTGAATCTGACGAAGTTAATTCTTTCCAGCTTTGCAAAATATCTCTGAACTTGAATGTCTATCACTATTTTTCATTCTTCTCTTCCATTTTTCTCATCGCGTAGTCTACCCAGGCAATGGAATGGCTCAGAATCGGGCAAAGGTTTTGAAAAAGATTTTATCAGAATCTTGTTTACAATTGTTAAACTTCAGTATTTTGAGTGTCCTAAGGGTTTTTGATAGTGTTGAATCCATTTTCACTATCAAAAAGGGATTCCAAACACTCCAACTACCTGATTTTTTGAATTTTGGTTGACCTAATTCAGGCAAAAAACTGCCATCCAAACTATTCCAATGCCTTGGTAGACAACTCCTTTTTCTCATTGGCTGCACTAAATGTCTGATCCACTGCATAGAAGAATGATTACCAGCTACTAGATGCCTTATAGGGTTGCCATTCCACCTGATATCATTGATCTTCACTGATGCTAACTTCTCGACTCACAACTGCCATTCTCCTCCGCCGCCAAGGCCTTCCTCCTCAGACCGAAAATACAGACTTCCTCATCCTCAGCCCTGTAATTCTCAGCATAGTGCATCATTTATAGGGATCTCATGCAGTTCTTTTACCCGTTGTTTCATGTCAATTGTGCTCTCTAATCCATAGACTTAGGTCAAATAAATCTATTGTTTCATTTTAGTACATTTAGAGAGGTGATAGTGTTTATGACTTAGGTCAAATAAATCTATTGTTTTATTTTATTGTTTTATTTTAGTACAGTTAGAGAAGTGATAGTGTTTAAAAACAAGTTGATATAATTTTAATGGCTTATGGATGAATTAATATTGATTTTTTCAAAAAGATAAATTGGAGAATAATATTATGGGAAATACATTGAGTTAAAATAAATAAAAGCTAGAAATATCAAAATACTATTAAAAAAAGAAAATTAAAAGTAACAAAAATATCAGTGAAAATAGATAAACATTGACAAAATTAAGATACTACCAAATTATCATTAAAAAAACACATTTTCTAAGTAAAAAAAATTCTAGAGATGTTTGCACTGTCATAGTGCCCAAAACCAAGAAAGTCAAATTTACTAAAACCACCTTAACATTTTTATTGTATAAGAAAGTATTATTGTGAAACAAAATTCAAACCAACCTGAATATGCCACTGTTTTATTTACGAAAACTCTTAATTATATTTTTATTTATTTTGTATAATTTATCTTCTTCACATCGACATGATTCTGATTTGATTAATGTTTACGAGGTGAAATATGCATTGGAATTTCCATGGCATGGCAGTGTGCCTAAATGGGAGGCTCGGAACTTTATAGAAATATATGAACAAAACTATTCATGGCTCAAGTACTAACCTTGTCCATAAGATTTGAGTTTCAATGAATACGGAAAAATGAATCTTGAATTTCAGTAAGTGTTCTCAATACACTAATCTATGTTCGCTATGTATTCTTTCAGGTCCAATATAAACCAGGAAATTTTGGTGTTGGCGAAACTCGACTTCAATATTCTGCAATGCACACATAAAAAGGAGATGCAACTTATCTCCAGGTGCACATTATGCATAGGATAGATCATGTATCTGATCTGATCGTTATGTTTGCTTGTCAATTTAGTGACATATGACGGTGTGCAATATATATAGGTGGTGGGCAGACTCATATCTGCCGCAGCTGAATTTCTATAGGAAACGCCACGTGGAACTTTACTTTTGGGCGGTTCTAAGCACATTCGAGCCCGAATTTTGCAGCAGCAGAATCGGCTTCACAAAACTTTCAACAGTGATGACGGTTCTAGATGACCTATATGATACTCACGGAACATTGGACGAAATCAAAATCTTCACCGAGGGAGTGAGAAGGTGAAGTCCAATTCAAATTATAGCTACTATATATCATCTATATATCATTTAGAAATTGGCAGCGATCCATTTAACATGGTGGGCTAGCAGGAAGTTTTTTATTTTTTTAATAAACATCTTGTATTATTTTATTTTCAGATGGGATAGTTCATTAGTAGGCGGCCTTCCAGACCACATTAAAAAAATATTCCAGTTATTCATGAATACATCCAATGAATGGACTGCTGAAGTGGAAAAGATGCAAGGGCAGGATATGGCAGCGTACGTAAGAAATAATGGCGTATGTACTGTTCTCATCTATGTTATATTATATTATATTATAGACAACTATTCAAAACATACTCTACCTTCCTTTTTTTTAAGATAAAAAGGTTGTTATTATTTTGTCTGCCTTCATTTTTAGCGGGAGCGATACCTCGAGTCTTAACTGCAAGAAGCGGAATGGATAGCTGCCGGATATGTGCCCTCGTTTAATGAATACTTGGAAAATGGCCTCGCTAGCTCAGGGATGTGTGTGTTAAATTTGATCCCTCTTCTGGTAATGGGTAAAATTCGGCCAGACGACATTTTAAGGCATATAGTTTATCCAAGATCCAAAATGCGTTAGAATTGACGATCCGACTTAAGGACGACATAACAGATTTTGAGGTATTTGACATTAATTTAAACAAGATGATATTAGGGTTTGTTTTAACATAATTTTCCATTATATGTGCAGCAAGAGAAGGAACGCGGGGAGGTGGCTTCAAGTTTAGAGTGTTATCTGAAAGACAATCCGGAATGTACCCCTGAAGACGCCCTAAATCATATGAAAGGCATTCTGGATCTTTCTGTTAACGAACTGAATTGGGAATTTCTAAAGCATGACAATGTGCCGCTGTGCTGCAAAAGGTTTACTTTCAATCTTGCACGAGGCATGCACTTCCTCTTCAAATACAAAGATTTCTTATCCATTTCGGACAGTGAGGTAAAAAACCAACTATTCAAAGTTCTTATGGAGCCAGTGCAGCTCTGAATATATAGCCTTATTAATTGCGCAGAGAGCTGGTTTACATGTGATGTTGTTATCTGCGACCGCTATACTGTAGTATCTCAAAATATTCCATGTGTCCGACCAACCTTTTTTATATTGTGGATGCTGTCATTATCGAAAGCTATTATCATGATTTCCTTCCTTCTATATTACTAATTCCAATCAAATTTTCATTGTTTCCCACGTTATTATTTTCATTAAAATTTTCAATCCTTTCCCTATAATTTATTGCTACATTATTTTAAATATGTGTATTAATTTGTTGGTAAATGAATTTCAAAATATGCATATTTAAATTGTTGAAATATATGAAGAGTGATCCATTTATACTAAATATCACAATATTTATCTTTATCTTTATTTTACTTTAAATATTTATAATATAAATAAATTTTGTTACAATATTATGAATCAATATTATTTATTCCTAATATAAAACAACATCAAATACTTTATCTATATAAAAATTATTAAAAAACATTGTCACAAAACCTTGTCACATTAAACTAGCATAAGGCTAGCATGCATTAACATCTCATAAAAATGCTATATGGAAAATCTTCAATCTTCATTTTCTTTTAGATGGCTTATTATCATAAATAATAAATGTCACTGAGATAGGCATATGACTTGAATGATCACTTATAGTGAGAGATTTTAAAATTAAATATGTTAAAATAAATGTTTAATACATTATTATTAAGATTGTTTAGAGGAAGAAGGATGTGCTGGCACGATCTTAGCTGGGATAGTCATCATCCTTCTTCTCTATGCTGACGATATTGTTCTTCTCGCAAGGTGCCCATCTGTTCTTGATAAGCAACTTAGACTTCTTAAGGATTTCTGCTCTACCATGGGTATCTCTGTTAACACTGACAAAACAAAAGTTATGATTATCAAATCCAAGAAGGACACTTACGCTAATTTTATGTATGACAATAGTAACTTGGAGGAAGTGTCTTCTTACAAGTACCTAGGAATCGATATTCATCACAAGCTTAACTGGAACTATAGCATTCAGAAAAGGATTAATGGGGGGTGGAAAGCTTATTTTGGTCTTGAAAATAATTGTAAAACAACAAACCTCGTAATGTGCGATAGAAAGAAGTTCCTCTTTGAAACTTTAGTCACTCCTGTTATCTTATATGGATGTGAGGTTTGGGGTTGCAACATCTCTAAAGAATCCTCGAGAAAGATTGAGCAAATCTAGAAGCATTTTATAACGTATAACCTTAAAATTAAAAGCAATACACTCTATCCTATTCTCCTTATAGAAGTGGGTCTTTCCCCTATTGAGAGCCTAGCTATGACTAGGCTTCTGTTATACAAGCAGAAGCTCAATAGCATAGGAGACCATAGACTTCCTAAGCTAGCTTTAAATTCCAGCCAAAACCACCTAAGTCTTAAACGAGGTTGGTATAAAGACACCAGGGCCTGGTTAAACCATTGGGAGATTGACGAGAATGTTGGATTGCAAAACATCAATAACATTAAAAAATTTGTTACTTTTAAGTTCAAAGAAAAAATGTGGTGTGAGAAAGATCTAGCAGCTAAAAGAAAATTAAGGTATTATAAGGAGGTCATCGACCCCACCTTAGAAGATCAAAAGTATCTCTCTATTTTAACTAGCTCAAAGAAGAAAATTAATATAGCCAAGTTTAGAACGAACTCTCATGAGCTCCATAGTTAAACAGGTCGTTGGACAGTTCCTAAAACACCATGGATGGAAAGGATCTGCCATCTCCGTGAGAATATGAACATCGAGGATGAAAATCACTTCCTCTTAGAGTGCCTCACGTACAACCACATTAGAGAGTAATTTCATAATCTTTGTTGCAATATTGACCTTCCTAGCCTTTTAAGATGTCAAAATTATAGTGAGCTCAAGAGGCTTCTCTCCAAGATTTTTGAGCATAGGAATAAAATCTTAAATCAAATTAAATAACTCTTTTCTTTAGGTTCGATAGACCAAAGATTGGTCTCAGTGGACGTTAACCATCATCATCATTTAAATGTCACTAAGATAGACATATGAATTGAATGAAATGTCATTGAGATAGACATATAACTTGAATGATCACCTACAGTAAAAGATTTTAAAATTAAATATGTTAAAATAAATGTTTAATACATTATTATTAATTTTAATATATTTATTTAATTTTAATTTAAATAATTATTTTATTTAATTTTAAATTAAAACTTATATAAAACAATTCAAAAATCATAGTGGAATGTATAGACATCTTTCACTTTAATATAATGACTTTTTAATTTAGTTTAGTTTTCATGTTTTTCTTTTTTCTTTTGTTATCTTTTTCTTTCCTAATTTTTTTTAATTATCATATTTGTTAGACTAATATGAGTCAAAATAATTATGTAATGTAATCACACTTGATTAAAAACTAGTCAAAACAAAAAAGATTATATAGGTTATATATGATGTCAGGTAAATAATTGATATAATTTTTTAATGATGAGGTGCATTACATTTAGTATTTTATTATGATTTCAGATAGGTTATAATTAATTTTATTATATATATTATTTAGAGTATATGTTAATTTTTTTCTTTTACTAAATTTTTTCTATTATTTAGGACTAAGGGGTTACACGTAGGATGAAATGTCAAAGGAACTCAAAATAACTTCTCCTACCATTTAGGATCAACGGGTCACACATAGAATGACATGTCAAAGGAACTAAAAAATAATTGGTCTATGACATAGCAATTTCCTCTCAATTATTGCACATTGCTTTGTCCCTAAGCTCCCTAATTACTACTGTGAATTCCCTTTTTTATTTTGAGAGATTACCTTATCCACTTACTCACAACCATATCCCATTTTTATTTGAATTGGCCCTTTTAGCTACTTAGCCTTTTTTCCTAGAAACCTCATTCTCCCTTCTCTCTTGTCCTATTGTAGCTAGTCTACTTTTACACAACTAAAACTTATGCTTGTGCTTGAAATCCTTCATGGTATCATAACATCAGTGAGTTTATAAAGAATACTAAAATTTTATTTCATATTTGAAAAGTTAGGAAAACCCATAGAGAATTTACCAACTCACTGTGATCATCACTCCTTTTAATTACATTGATTGGAAGCTAAAAATCTAATTGTTCTTTCCTAGCAAGGAACTCTACAAGATCAAAATGGGGATTAAAAATGATCCTATTTCAACCATTAAGAAATCCAATTTATTCAAAATAATGGATGAGTCATCTGGGATACTATGTTTTTCGATATTCCCTGAATTGTTATTTCATGTAGAAGGTTGGCATCTCTCGTCATGTTTGGACCAAATTTATCGTATTATTTTTCAAGAAAGATGAGTTGAGAGGATATTAGCTAGAGAATAAATGGATTTCATTGGATCAAAATAAATTCAAGACCCTAAAGGAATTCTTCTCTAAATTCAAGACTTTGATGACTTCAGTAAAAGATTTGATACATATTGCAGAGGAAAAAATACATAGACAATGGATTCAAAATTTCCAATGCAGTGAACAACTCTTCTTATTATTGGATAACATTTATGTTGGGTGTGTGTTATTAATAAGTTGGATAATCCATGATAAAGTGTTTTTCATCTTCAACTCTCTTAGTATTGCACAAAGAAACATATGATTTCTTCCCATGGAATTTTTGGAGTAGACCAACGCCTAGTTATGAAGGTCATGAGAATTATCTCTTATCTTAGAAATGCTCATTTTATTCTTAATGTTGAAATTTGGGGCAACTTCGGGATGAATTTTCCCAAGAGAAATCCAAATACCCCAAGAAGAATTATAGCTACCCTAAGAAGAAACCATCTTGCCCCAAAGAAAGAATTCATATTGTTTAAAGGAAAATTATTATTATTGATGAGTTTAAATCATCTTGGCAATCATCCCACTATTATTTAATGTGGCACAAATTTATTTGGGCAAGTAATAATCAAGGAATTTGATAACTATGTTTAAATGTTATCAAGAGGAGTTTTTCCTCAAGTTGACTTCACTAAGTGAAGGGACACCTTGGCACAAAATACACCCCTTGACTCCTCCATCAATTTGTATAAATAATAATCCCTTGGAGTTCATTCAACATCACATCAAGTGCAATAATCCTTGGAGAGTGTTGGAATTGTAGTGTTGGCATTGATGTCAACAAGCTCTTCGTGTTGTTTCCCATATGCATGAGTGATGAGTGAGATTCTCATGGTGTGTTGATTGGAGATGCTACTACTATAGGAGGTTGGAGGATACTCTTGGTGTTGCATATGTATCTACATGTCTTGGAGGCATTGGATTGTTGCTTCATGTGTTCATTTGTGTGTTGCCTGAGTTAGAGGTATTTCTATCAGTGTTGGAGGTAGTTGTATGACATGTTGATGATGTTACATGACTTAGATATACTGCTACAGGGGTTAGAGATGTTGTTATGAGTGTTGGATATGTTTAGAGATGTTATGGTTACTTCTTGAGGAGCTAGAGTTGTTGGTCTTGGTCCTAAACTTGACAGAATATGTATAACATGTCATAGAATTTCTCTTTTCCTATTCATTAGTTGAAAAATTATCTCAGTGGCTTGGAGGAGTGCTCAAAGGCCACGGAAGATGTTACATCAGACGAAAAAGGTTATAGATTGAAGAACTTATGCTTTCACTAAGTTTTAGCCCCATTCACATGCATATAGAGTCAAGGGAGCGACTGGAAATACATAGTCACTGGGAGAGAAGGCTTAAGGGAGCGGTTATAGCTCCAAGAGGCCAAAGTCGCATGCAGTACAGTGCAAAGGGAGCAACTATGGGTTTTGAAAATATTTTCTTCGCATTCCTCGCGTTGTTGAGATAATTTTTGTGTCTTTCTGACTTCTTTGATTGGAATTTTTTGGTTTATGGTCAGAAAATTTTGTGGGGCCTCTATAAGATGATTAAAATTGAAAATATAAAAAAGGCTAATGGAGTTAGTGGTTGATTGAGTCAATGAGTTGAATCCATATCCAATATAGCATACGAACATAATTGTTGAGCTTAGTATTTATTTGTAATTACTGAGTTAAGAACTTTAGTTCATATTTATATTGGAGATATCTCATTGTTAGTATGGTTGATTACACTAATATATGGAGAGACAGTGAGTCTAGAGAATACCTTGCAGTCTTTGTGAGCTTCATTATGCATAATTTTTTAATCAATTTGTAGTAGTTGTGGAATTAAGCTGAAATATATTTCAACCATTACATTATGTAGTGAGTGAGGTATTGATATGTGATTTGGAGTAGTGTTTTGAGGAGATTGCATTGGAGCTTGTGTGGAGATTGTTGTGAGGAGTTTTTGATACCAGCTAGAGCTACAAATTTATTTGAGCTTTGATGTTGTGTTGCCGCAGTGCTCATTTTGAGTAAGTTTTTAAAATCTAGTCTGAGAATATATGAAACGAGGCTCGCATGGAGGAAGTAAAGGCATGGATGCTTTGAGTATACAATGATTGGAAAATTCATCAGATGAAAGAGTTTTCTCCATCCAATGGTGGTTGGATAGTCTGGCAGAAACTGGGTGAGAATAATTGGTCATGGTGGTGACCAAAAGATTGGGGTCTATAGATTCAAATGTTTAGTTCAGGAGTTCCTGGGAGAGGATTGTTGATCGTGGTGGATTTCAGCGGATGGTAGTCCATAGATACATGAAGGAAAAAATTTCTAATCTAATAGTGCCAGATACTATTGAAATAATCCAAGTCTTCCGGCTCATGGGAGTGAGTTGATCCATGTATAATTTTCTTAACTATTAATTAAAGAATTGAGCAACAAAGCAACAACAGGGTGGTTTTTTTCCCAGGATAGTTTTTCCACTAGAGACAATTGTGTCTATGTGTTGATTGATTTTTGCATGTTTATTTTGATGCTCAAAACTATGTTTATGTGTTTCAGTTCATTGATGGTTTGAACGATTAATAATTGGTGAAAATTTGTGTAGGTTCTCACACTATTGATTCACCTCCCCCCCCCCACCCCCCACCTCGTAGTAGTGATCTAGTTTCCAAAAATTGGTATCATAATTGGGCTCTTGGGTGAAGCTTGATCGCTGGAGAGTGGATCTTGGATATTTTGGTAGAATTTTTGCAAATTTACCAAAATGGATTAACAAGGTATTACAGTTCTTCACGAATGTTACACCATTTTTTGGTCATCTCACCTTTTCTTATTAGATGGACCCAAGTACACCATGTAAGACCAGTTTTACCCCAAGTAAAACTGCTTTCACTATGTTAATTAAGGAAACCCTAAAAGGAATAATTAATTAAACCACAATTTAATTATTATTCCCAGTCATGTTTAACCCAAAAACAAAGAAATTAATGAGATACACCCATAGTTATCTTATTATTTTCTAGGAATAATTATTTAAATAATATTCCTTGTTAAATATGACCAAATCAACCACTATTAATTAAATAAATTATTATTTATTTGATTATATCTCAACCACTTCCTTAAAAGGATAAATAAATCATTTATTTATTTATTCTTCACTAATCAAGGGATTTTGACCCAAGTCAAAGTCCCTTTCCCTCCAACAAATAATAATAAAATATTCCATAGAGGTGGATCTAGATTTGGTTAACATTATTTTAATCATGCACCAAGATCTAGAATGACCCAACATTTTGTTATAAATAGGAGGGTTTTCCCCTTCATTCTTCACCTTTTGTTGCATACTAGATCACTCTGGATCTATACACTCGGTCTCATTTTCTGCCATTGTTGCTCCCATTGAGCTCTACCTTCTACATTGGGTTTTCTACATCTACAAGAGAGAGAAAGCTTAGATCCGAAGTGCTGAGGACTACAAAGAACCCATCCCATTGAGGAGATCTGGATACACCTTCTTGTTTCCTCCCAGGTGCCCTGTAATATAAAAATTCATTCAAAAAATCGTGTTCTTGTCTTGTCCGTTGGATGCATGGAGCAAACTCTTTACTTTACTGCTTAATGTCTTTCCATTTATAGATCTGTTTGTTGCAGCACTTTAACTACTAATTGCAGATCTGAAGATGTTTTGCAGCCATTATTGTTGTTAGGGCTATTAGTTATGCGTAGCTAAAGTGGTTCTTTTTCGTACACTTCGACGAAGAATTCATACTAACAACGAAGGTAAATTTTCAACTTGGAGTGAAATTAGATTCATATTTTTTAACTATTTATGAAGATATTTTGCTACCAGTTGAGTATGGAATTAAAGAAAAATCTAATGATTTATCTAGAAATGTTATTTTTAATGGTATTTCAAAATCTGATATCAAGTTTGTGAAAAATTGTGAGAAAGCCAAAGAAATGTTGGATGAGTAGCAGAAATTGTATCTTGGAGGATAAGTGGATTTTTCAAAAATGGAGAAAAATGCAAGGGATTCTACTTTTATTGTAGTAAAAAATGAATCCCCCTCACAAGAAGATGATGGCACTAGTGATTACAGTGATAGATTGAGTATCAGTTGCAAAGATGATTATAAATCCAATATAGTGGCATTTGAAGTAGAAATTCAAAAATTGAAGGCTGAATTAATTTCTGTAAGAGAAGAGGTAGAGAGGCTCAAAACTATTGCTCAAGAATCTGCAAGAAAATCTGAAATTGTTGGAGCACCTAGTTGCAGCAAAAATAATGAGATCCACAAGCCATGCATGAAGCAACAAAACAAGAAAAGAAGGCACAAGAAGAAGAATAGAATTGGAAAGTGTTATAATTGTGGAGTTTGTGGTCACATAGCAACTAGCTGCAGTATATGAGAGATCAATCTCTATAATCAAAAGAAACAAAAAAAGGAGAAGCCACATAAAGCATGCATACAAATGAAATCTTCTTATTTCAGCTACAATAGTCCATTTTATGGTTATTGTTTCTCATGCAATGATTTTTTCCATAGGGATATTGACTGTAGGGCACATGGAAGGAATAAAAATTGTTTCAACAGAAAATATCAAGCTATTCCTCCATTCCTTGTCACATTCGATGTTTTTAATATGATAATACTGGCTAGAAGGACAAGGATTGTGAATTTCCCAAGGGTTTCAGGAGATCCAACCAGATAGAGGATAATATGCAAGGCCAACCGCATAAGAAGAACAAGGATCAATAGATGCAAAGTTGGAGAAGAAAAGAGCAACAAGGGTTTCAAACCAAAAATTAAGGTCTGCATGGTCTCAGGGGGGGCATATGGTTGCATTAAAAGTGGCATGAAAATTCTAATTTGCGAATCCATATGAGAAGTGTATGAGAAGAAAAATATGTTTTTTTAGAAATGCATGTGTTTATGGGGAGTCCTTGAGGTTCAAAGCATTATTTTCGTATTTTCTCTATTTCTATTCTAGTATGTTTTTAGTTGGAGCAGCGTGTACATCTGTTGATTTTTTTGGAGAAACCATATGTTCTGGTTTGTATTGATGTTAATGATGATATTTAAACCATGTAGTATTCTTATGTGCATTTTCTAGGTGTGCTGGGGGGTCACACATTTAGGGGGAGAATTTCTTCTTCCAAATGTGGACTTGCAGTTGTTGGCATCATCCTCACTTTGGAGGAGTTATATTTTGATTATTTGTCATGAGTGTGTTGCAGGAAAGGATTTTAGTTTCTTCTATCATATAGTGGAAATCATATGGTTTGCATGACATAGTTGGTATGTTGATGATAATATTACTACTAGAACATTTTTATGTCATATGTTGTCATGTGCATGTTACCATGGAGATCAAATGATATGTCCAAGTTAGATCATCAGGATTATGCATATTATTTCTTATTTTTCCATTTCTAAATGAATCATGCATGATTCTGATATGTATTAGATGGATGAGTCATGTGTTGTAGCTGCATGGTGAGAATATGTTGTTTCCTATAGTATACATTTACATGGTTGAGAGATGGTGATTTATATTGTTGCTCATGTATTGCTGGATGGATGAGTTATGTTAATAGCTACTCATATGTGGATTATACATGTTTTTTCGCTCACTCATCTATTTCTTATGCCTCATTGTTGATATGTTGCTCACCTATGATGAGGATAAGTATTTTTTGCCGTTAATAATGATTGGCATGATGGATGTTGTTGCTCAATATTTGCACTCATGAGATTGCACATGATAGTTTATTACTTCTACTTGTTGATGTGTTTCTCATAATGATGATTCCTTATGTTGATGGTCAATAAGGAAATACATTTGTTTATTCTACCCTTTGATATGTTGCTCATGATTTGAGTTGATGATGCAGGATGATGGCTATGGGCTTCATGATGATATGGATATATTTGTTGTTGTCTCTATGACATATTCCTCTATTGTTGCTATTAGTTTAATTTATTTTTTATGCACATGTGGAGTATGATGGTGATGGTGAAAGTGTTGAGTGCCCATATACTAGAACATGATGTCACTAGTTCTTCTATTTTTTGCTGCTACACATGGAAATTATATTGCTACATTTGGAGAGCTCATGTAATAGCTCATGGATGCCATGTATTGTATTTCATTGATGCTGCCATATGGAACATATGTTTATGCTCATGGTTACCATGTGCTCATGCTATTTTATGTTTTTGGGAATGTACTGATGAGAGAACCATTGTGTGCGGATGTAAAAGACATGTATTTTCATTATCTTATTTTTTGGGCACATTTCTCATGGAGAGACCCATGGTGTCTAGTATGGATTGGTTATTAGCTATGTATGGGTTAATGGATGTCCAAGTCATGCATTACTTTGTATATATTTTATGTAGCCCCACTTCATTGGGTGCATGATGTAAATTTGCATCCACAAAGTCATGGTTGGTGATAGGTGTAGAATTCATATGTCAGTCATATGTACTTTCTTCATGAATAATTGTATGTATTGTACATCTTGTCCATTATTAAGTTAGAGTCATGGTTCATGTGTAGCAGTCTCTTGCACTTGGCAAGGAGGCTCATTGCAGTAGGCATATGTGTTGCTACATGTAAAGTGTTGATTGTAGCTCCATTCCATGCTTAGGGGGAGCATGTTCAGATCGGAGATGGTATGGAATTGGCTAAGACATGATTGGTAGTTGAGGTTCCTGTTTTGGTATACATGAATCTTGTATCAACATGGTGTTGATTACGAAAGGGGGAACCCTTATCTCATCCAACACATTATTGGCATTGTCTTCAGTATTGATATGTCCCTTTTCCATTGATGTCAAAGGGGGAGATATTTTAGATTGATGGTTCAACCTCATATGTTGTATTGAGCTTGAAATCAATGCCAAAGGGCGAGTTTGTTGTAATTGCAGTGTTGGCATTGATGTCAACAAGCTCTTGGTGTTGTTGCCCATATGCATGAGTGATTATTTTTTGGTGTTGGATGATTGGTTGACGACCTTGTTAGTTGGCATTGATGTCAACATCCTTATGACTATACCTAATGGAAATGATGTTATGGCTGTTGATGAGATGGATTCTAGACATGATGTGTTGGTTGGAGATGTTGTTGCTGTAGGAGGTTGAAGAGTTGTTGATTGTTTGTTGATTGTAGATGTTGTTGTTGTAGGATGTTGGAGAGTTTAGCTTGGTGCTGCATATGTCTCTACATGTCTTAGAGACATTGGACTACTACTTCATGTGTTCAATTATAAGCTTCTTTAGTTCGAGGTGCTTCTATCAATGTTGGATGTAGTTTTATGACATGTTTATGATGCTGCAAGAATTTGAGATGTTGTTGCAGGGGTTAAAGATGTTCTTACAAGTGTTGGAGATGTTTATAGATGTTATGGTTGATGCTTGAGGAACTGGAGGTGTTGGTATTTGTTCTAAAGTTGGCATAATAGGTCTAGCATGTCATAGAATTGTTCCTTTCCTGTTCATCAGTTTTAGACTTATCTTAGTGGCTTGGAGGAGTGTTCAGAGGATGAGGAAGATGTTCCATCAGGTGGAAGACGTTTTGGACTGAAGAACTTATGCTTTCACTGAGTTTTAGCCCCAATCACATGCATACAGAGTCAAGGGAGTGGTTGGAAATCCATAGTCATTGGAAGAGTAGGATTAAGGGAGTATTTATAGCTCAAAGAGGCCAAAGTCGCATGCAAGACAATGATAAGGGAGCTAGTATGGGTTTTGATGAGATTTTCTCCACATTCCTTGTGTTGTTGAGCTAATTTTTGTGTCTTTGCGACTTCCTTGATCATAATTTTTTGTTTTATGGTCATAAAAGTCCACAGGGCCTTTATAGGATGATTAAAGTTGAAAATATAAAAAAGATAATGGAGTTAGTGGATGATTGAGTCAATGAGCTGAATTTGGATCCAGTCTAGCATATGAACATGATTGTCGAGCTTAGTATTTATGTGTAATTATTGATTTAATAACTTGAGTTAATATTCATATTGAAGATAGCTCATTGTTAGTATGGTTGATTACACTAGTGTATGGAGAGAGTGCGAGTCTGCAAAAGACCCTGCAAACTGCGTGAGCTTCATTATGAAAAAAAATGAATCAGTTTTTAATAGTAGCAACAGTAAGATGAAGTATATTTCAACCATTACATTATGTAATGAATGAGGTGTTGATATGTGATTTGGAGTAGTGTTTTGAGGATATTGTATTGGAGCTTGTGTGGAGATTGTTTTGAGGATTTTTTGATGTCATCTATCGCTGCAAATTTATTTGAGCTTTGATGCTATGTTTTTATGTGATGTATGAGACTTGTACTTTTTGATAATGAGAAGTTGGATTTTAAGTTGCATCTGAGTTAGTTTCATAGGGCTGAGACCCTTGGTTTTGGGTCCAAAACAGAGGCTTTGGTCCCTCTTTTTGACTTATATTTCTTATTGACTGCATACAATTGATAGTTTCTTGCATTTCAATAGAGAATAATCTATAAAAAAATTGTGGTTGCAGCCTATACATGACCTCTCTTATGGGAGAATGAGTAGAAGGATTCACAACCACAATCCAAAAATATTGTGTTTATGGTTTGATGCAGAAAAGTTGCAAAAATATCAAAATACACGTGGAATCACCCACTGCTACTTTAACACAGATCACACATAAAACCCAAAAGGCTTACATACATGCAGAAATTCTTTAGTGGAGGGTCCTACAACAATCGGAACCAATCACAAGCGATCACACTTTGCAACCTTTATTATTTAACTTAGTGGCTAAGCCTTATTCCCTGCCATCTACGATAATGCGCGTTGTCGACACGTGGCCCTTCTCCATGATAAATTGTTAAAATAAATGTTCAATACATTATCATTAATTTTAATATATTTATTTAAATTTAATTTAAATAATTCTTTTACTTAACTTTAAATTAAAACATATATAAAACAATTCAAAAATCATAGTGGAATATATAGACATCATTCACTTTAATATAATGACTTTTAATTTAGTTTAGTTTTCATGTTTTTATTTTTCTTTTATTATCTTTTTCTTTCCTTATTTTCTTTAATTCTTATATTTGTTATGCAAATATATTGTAAAATGAGTCAAATTAATTATGTAATGACACTTGGTTAAAAACTAGTAAAAACAAGAATGATTATATAGATTATATATGATGTTGATATAATTAGTTAATGATGAGGTAAATTGCGTTTAGGATTTTATTATGATTTCACATAGGTTATAATTAACCTTATTTCATATATTATTTAGAGTATATGAATTTTTTTTTTCTTTTACTCAAAATTTTCTACTATTTAGGATCAAGGGGTTACGCATAGGATGAAATGTCAAAGGAACTCAAAATACCTTTTCCTACCATTTAGGATCAAGGGGTTACACATAGGATGACATGTTAAAGGAACTCAAAAATAATTGGGCTATGACATAGCAATTTCCTCTCAATTATTGCACATTACTTTGTCCCTAAGCTCCTAATTACTATTGTGAATTCCCTTTTTTTATTTTGAGAGATTACCTTATCCACTCACTAACAACCATATCCCATTTTTGTTTGAATTGGCCCTTTTAGCTACTTAGCCTTTTTTCTTAGAAACCTCATTCTCCCTTCTTTCTTGTTCTATTGTAGCTAGTCTAGTATTTTTACACAACTAAAACTTATGCTTGTGCTTGAAATCATTCATGGTATCATAACATCAGTGAGTTTATAAAGAATACTAAAATTTTATTTCAGATTTGACAAGTTAGGAAAACCCATAGAGAATTTACCAACTCACTGTGATCATCACTCCTTTTAATTACAATGATTGGAAGCTAAAAATCCATTTTTTCTTTCCTAGCAAGGGAATCTACAAGATCACAATGAGGATTAAAATTGATCCTATTCAACCATTAAGAAATCTAATTTCTTCCAAATAATGGCTGAGACATCTCGGATACTATGTTTGTCGATCTCCCTTGAATTGTTATTTCATGTAGAAGGTTGGCATCTCTCATCATGTTTGGACCAAATTGAAGGTATTGTTTTGCAAGAAAGATGAGTTGAGAGGAAATTAGCTAGAGAATAATCAGATCTCATTGGATCAAAACAATTTCAAGACCCTAAAGGAATTATTCTCTAAGCTTAAGAATTCTATGATTTATGTACAAGATTTGATAGAGATTGCAGAGGAAAAAATACATAGGGAATGGATTCAAAATTTCCAATGCAGTGAACAACTCTTCTTATTATTAAATAACATTTATGTTGGGTGTGTGTTATTAATAAGTTGTATTATCCAAGATAAATTTTTTTTCATCTTCAACTCTCTTAGTATTGCATAGGAAACATACTCTTTATTCCCATGGAATTTTTGGAGTAGACCAATGCCTAGTTATGAAGGTCATGGGAATTAGCTCTTCCCTTAGAAATAATCATTTTCTTCTTAATGTTGAAATTTGGGGCAACGTCAAGATGAATTTTCCCAAGAGAAATCCAGTTACCCCAAGAAGAAGTATAGCTACCCTAAGAAGAAACCATCTTGCCCCAAAGAAAGAATTCATATTGGTTAAAGGAAAATTATTATTATTGATGAGTTTAAATTTTCTTGGCACTCATCCCACTATTATTTAATGTGGCACAAATTTATTTTGGAAAGCAAAAATCAAGGAATTTGATAACTATGTCTAAATATTATCAAGAGGGGCTTTCCTCAAGTGGTTTTTACTAAGTAAAGGGTCACCTTGGCACAAAATACACCCCTTGACTCCTCCATCGATTTTTATAAATAAGAATCCCTTGGAGTTCATTCAACATCACATCAAGTGCAATAATCCTTGGAGAGTGTTGGATTGTAGTGTTGGCATTGATGTCAACAAGCTCTTGGTGTTGTTTCCCATATGCATGAGTGATGAGTGACCTTCTCATGGTGTGTTGATTGGACATGCTACTGCTACAGGAGGTTGGAGGATACTCTTGGTGTTACATATGGATCTACATGTATTAGAGACATTGGATTCCTTCTTCCTGTGTTTAGTTGTATGTTGCTTGAGTTAGAGGTACATTTATCAGTGTTGGATGCAATTTTATGACATGTTGATGATGTTATGGGACTTGGAGATGGTTCTACAGGGGTCATAGATTTTTTTACAAGTGTTGGAGATGTTTAGAGATGTTATGGTTTCTGCTTGAGGAGCTAGACGTGTTGGTATTTGTCCTAAAGTTGACAGAATAAGTATAGCATGACATAGACTTTTCCCTAGCCTATTAATCAATTGAAAAATTATATTAGTGGCTTGGAGGAGTGTTCAAAGGCTAAGGAAGATGTTCCATTAGGTGGCAGAGATTCTAGACTGAAGAACTTATGTTTTCACTGAGTTGTATCCCCATTCGCATGCATATAGAGTCAAGGGAGAGCTAGAAATACATAGTCACTGGGAGAGTAGGCTTAAGGGAGAGGTTATAGCTCCAATAGGCCAAAGTTGCATGCAGGGCAATGCCAAGGGAGCAACTATGGGTTTTGAAAATATTTTCTCTGCATTCTTTGTAATTGTTGAGTTAAGAACTTGAGTTCATATTTATATTAGAGATAGCTCATTTTCAACTGTATGGAGAGAGTCTAAGTCTGGAGAAGACCCTGAAATCTATGTGAGCTTCATTATGCACAATTTCTGAATCAATTTGCAGTAGTAGTAGAAGTAAAATGAAGTATATTTCAGCCATTACAATATGCAGTGAGTGAGGTCTTGATATGCGATTGGAGCAGTGTTTTGAGGAGATTGTATTGGAGCTTGTTTAGATATTGTTGTGAGGAGTTTTTGATGGCAACTAGAGCTACAAATTTATTTGAGCTTTGATTCTATGTTGCTGCAGTATGCATGCTGAGTAATTTTTCAGAATTCGGTCTGAAAATATATGAAATGAGGCTTGCATGGAGGAAGTAAAGGCATGGAGGCTTTGAGTATAAAAAGATTGGCAGATTCATTAGATGAAATGTTTTTCTCCATCTAATGTTGGTTGGATGGTTTAGCAGAAAATGGGTGAGGATCGAGTAAACCCATGAAGTTGGCTTACACTTTTGTGAGAATCATGGGCGGAAAACTCTTTTTTTCAATAGTTCAACCGAACTTTCAAAATTAGTTCGGCCGAACTTTCGAAATTAGTTCGACTGATCTCATTCTTCCATTTACATTGATAATGTACTGATGGCGTGGGAAAACATATTTTTGGCCGGAGATGGGAAAATCATCAACATAAGTTTGGCTGAACTATTAGTTCAGCCGAGCTCTTAAAATAATCCGGCTGAAATTTAGTTTATAAATGCACCACCCCCGACCGGTTAATGGGTTTCGGGCTTATCTCATCTGCGCCTTCTATGTTTGTGTTTCGGGCTTATCATGTCTGCTATATTTGTTGTAGAGTCTTGCAGTGTCTTGGTAGAGTCTTGCTGGGTAATTCCTGTTGTTTTTTCCTTTGTCAATTAGTTTTATTGTTGTTTTAATTTTTTCTTCTGTTTTAATTTTATCATTTTTTTTTATGTTTGAAGGTATTTTTCCTTCGACTTCCTCGTTGATTGCGGCCTCATTGATCTCTGAATTGTGGCCTCGTTGATCTTCGAATTGCAACCTCATCTTTGAATTTCAGCCTCGTCTCCGAATTTCCAAGTTGGCACCCTGCTATAAAGTTAGAATCTATTTTGGATAATATGTAGCGAACTTAATTTCAAGTATGATTATTAGATTTTATTTAGAATTTCAGAATATGCAGTGAATTATTATTTTGAAATAGTTGTATTTTTATTTGAACTGGTCGAAATTGTTGTCTTTCCTTCTTTGTCTTTTTACCTGTCTCCATTTGTTAGTTATCAAAGTGGAAAAGATAATAAACCCAGAGGGGAATGGGAGAAAAATTAAAGTCCCCATTTTCCTCACCTCACCTAAGTATACCTGACTGAATCTACCTTACCTGAGCCTACTTAGTGTGGTCCTGACTTACCCGAGTATATATGGATAAAATCAAAGTCAAAATCAAAGACAAGCTACCGAGAAACCATAACAAGAATGGCGAGGAAGTGTAAGAGAAGTGCTTTAATAATTAAAGATGTTGTAAACAAGACCCCCCCTGCCCATGCGTTCTTAGGAGCATGGAGGAGAATACTGGTTGTTATAGTTATGAATATATATTATAATCAGTTTTTTAATGTTCTAATTTAGCATGGAAATCATAACGTTTTTTTGTTGTAGCCATTAAGATACACAAATTACTCTTTTTTGTTTCGGTATTTTGGATATTTTAAAAACCAAAATATTTCTATTAATATGAAAGTTTTTTATATATGCATATTATCTGGATATTCTATGTTTCATTCAGTCTGAATCACGTAATACTTGTATATCAAATAAAGCTACCACACCTGGTCAAAATATACATACTATGGTTACATATATCCCACCTGCTTTCAAGATATAATATCTACCAAATTATTATATAAAGTTTGAATCTCTTTTGAATAATATGCAACGAACTTAATTTCAAGTATGATTGTTAGATTTTCTTTAGAATTGCAGAATATGCATTGAACAATTATTTTGAAATTGTTGTCTTTTTATTTGAACTGGTCGAAATTTTTGTGTTTCCTTCTTTCTCTTTTAACATGTCTCCATTTGTTAGTTATCAAACTGGAAAAGATACTAAACCCAGAGGGGAATGGAAGAAAAATTAAAGTTACAACATATGGATATACAGGAAACAACGACTACAGTTATAGTTAAACGTTTAGATATAAATTTTATAATCGATAAAATCATAGGGGAGGCATGGATTTCATAGTGTAAATGGAATATGGACCTTACTAAGTGTAAAATAACTAAGAGTTGTTACTTAAATTCCCTAGATTGGCCTCTAGTTGGTTCAACGCTGACCCAAAGTTCTTCACAATAAAAGAATGACATGAATGATGGGATACTGGCCAAACCAGTGTAGCATGTTAGAACTAAAAATGAAAAATAACAAACTATTAGTTTCAATAGAGAACCCTGCAAACAAAATTGAAAATAGAGAATTAATAAATATATGTCACACTTGTGGGAATTAGACTCATATGGAACAACTCTAAGAAAAATGAAAAATAACAAATTGTTAGTTTCAATAGAAATGAAAAATAAAACACTGTTAGATTCAATAGAGAACCCTGTAAACAAAATTAAAAATAGAGAATTAATAAATATATGTCACACTTATGGGAATTAGACTCATATGGAATAGCACTAAGAAAAATGAAAAACAACAAACTGTTAGTTTCAATAGAAATGAAAAATAACAAACTGTTAGTTTCAATAGAGAACCTTGTAAACAAAATTGAAAACAGAGAATTAATAAATATATGTCACACTTATGGGAATTAGACTCATATGGAACAACTCTAAGAAAAATAAAAATAACAAATTGTTAGTTTCAATAGAGAACCCTATAAACAAAATTAAAAACAGAGAATTAATAAATATATGTCACACTTATGGGAATTAGACTCATATGGAATAGCTCTAAGAAAAATGAAAAATAACAAACTGTTAGTTTCAATAGAAATGAAAAATAAAAAATTGTTAGTTTCAATAGAGAACCCTATAAACAAAATTGAAAACAGAGAATTAATAAATATATGTCACACTTATGGGAATTAGACTCATATGGAAGAACTCTAAGAAAAATAAAAATTACAAACTGTTAGTTTCAATAGAAATGAAAAATAACAAACTGTTAGTTTCAATAGAGAACCTTGTAAACGAAATTTAAAACAAAGAATTAATAAATGTATGTCACACTTATGGGAATTAGACTCATATGGAACAACTCTAAGAAAAATGAAAAATAACAAACTGTTACTTTCAATAGAAATGAAATATAACAAACTGTTAGTTTCAATAGAGAACCCTATAAACAAAATTGAAAACAAAGAACTAATAAATATATGTCACACTTATGGGAATTAGAGTCGTATGGAACAACTCTAAGAAAAATGAAAAATAACAAACTGTTAGTTTCAATAGAAATGCAAAATAGCAAACTGTTAGTTTCAATAGAGAACTCTGTAAACAAAATTGAAAGTAGAGAATTAATAAATGCCAATGGGGAAGCCGCTATGGGATATGGAGAAATCTGATTTTATGATATCTCTCAAAATGAAACATATCCTAGGTGAGCTACTACTTACCCCACTACTTGCTTTGATGTTCCTGGATTTTTTTGTTGAGTTTATGAAACAGATCCCAGGTGAGCTACTACTTACCCCGCTACTTGCTTTGATGTTCCTGGATTTTTTTGCTGAGTTTTATTTGGTGAGTGATATCTATGAAGAGGCATCAACATCATTATCATATGTGATTCATAAATTGCTTAAAACTAAATTGCTTAAAACAAGGCCCGATGAGGTTCATGTTGTACATGATGAACCCACATAGGAGAATGACATCAATGAATTGGATAACATCATAGAGGCTGCAGGCATAGTGTTTATCCAAGCTAAAAAACATATACACTCTTCCATGTGATATCTTCCATGACCTAAATACACTCTTTGGTTTCGTTTCCTTCATGCCATGTTATGTTATTTTCACTTGGTATGTGTGTCTAGCTATATGAAGGAGAGTATCAAATTACTCAGGAAGCCTTTTAAGGGTTCTTTAAAGGATTGGTTTTTTTCCAAGACGTGTCTTGGTATATTCCTTCATAGGCAGATTGACAAAAGGCCCTTTGGAGCATAGCTCAAAATTCCCATTTATCTATGAAAAAAATACATGTAGATCATTGGAACTCTATGTTGTTAATATTGGATAGATATTGGCAAGTTTAATGTGTTTTATCTAGCATGTAGATGACACCCCTTTAGAGACTACTTTCATGTTTCCAATATTTTGGACCCTTAGGTACCTATTTCTTGTGGTTTCCAATGATATATTTCTAATAAAGTGATAGATTGTAATGATCAAAACATTCATATACAACCAATAAAAACCTCATAATATGCGATAAGAAGATGTTTATATGCTTTGCTATCTCAAAATAAAATAAAATTAGGATAATCTCAGCTTAGAATTTTGATCCAAAATTTATAAGAAATATTCCGTATAGGCTTAAATTGACAGACAACTAATTCAAAGTTTCCACAGGGGAATCCATGTAATTGAATTAACAAACCTTGACTGCACAACCTCCAACCAAACCCAACTTGTGTGATCAACAAAAAAATGATAAACACTTATAAGGTCAAATGAGTAGGACTCAATAGATGTAACTGAATCCATAACTCAACGGCCTAATGTTGGATGTGTCCCATGGCCATACTAAGTCTCACTAATGGACTGCCTTAAACTATTTTCATTTTCGGCCTTCCTCGCTTAAGTTTTTTCTGTTTCAAAATGACATGATTGACTTCAAATAAAACAACCTTCAGAAATGATTCGAAATTTCTAAACCTTCAAGAATACCAAGTAAAACCAAAAAAAAACTCCACATCTTGAAAACCATGCCATTACGAAAATCCATTCTTTCAGTACCCATAAATATATAGGGAAAGAAAGATAATAACATTTCAGGTAGGGAAGATAAATATGTCATAATAGAACTCTGATATATAAGTACAATCTTCAATTCCATTGTTTTTTAGGAAAAGTACTATCTTCACATTAAAGCATTTTATAAGGTTATTCTAAAAATAAATTCTTTCTGCCATTAATTAAAGGAAAACTTTAAGGCCTAAAAACTGAACCTAAAGTAGTTGAACTTCCATAGGATTTTATTCTGTCTGTTGAGTGTTAACTTCTACAAGTTCTATAGGCAGAGTCTGTAAAGGGCCAGGTAGCCTCGGGATCTCATCTTTTATGAAAGGTGACATATCCAGTAAATTCCCCTACATTCATTCTCTAGAAAAGATCTAAATAGAAGGTCTTGATTTTAATATTCATAAACCACAACCACTTTAAGGAAAATCGCATACATGTGTCATTTCTCCCATACATGTTTCATTTCTCCCATAAACTCTTAAGGAAAACTTTAAAGCATGTGTCATTGGATTTTTCCCATTAACTTTAAAGCAAGTGTCATTTCTTAAGGCTTTCTCCCATGTGTCATTTCCTAAGACTTTCTCCCATTAACTGAAAGTAGCTGAACTTCGATAGGATAGGATCCCCCAACCTCAAGTGGAGTAAAATGTAAAATGTTAAAAGTGTAGTGTTTTATGATGTAATGGATCTTAATAATCTAGATTGACATGGATGTATTGAACTTCCATAGGATAGGATCCCCCAAACTCAAGGTGAGTAAAATGTAAAATGTTAAAAGTGGAGTGATTTATGATGTAATGGATCTGAATAATCTAGATTGACATGGCTGTATTTTATTAATGTACCTAAATTTACACCTTCCATGTTGCTTTATTCTTGTAAAATGTTAAAAGTGGAGTGTTTTAGGATGTAATGTATATAAATAATCTAGACTGTGTTTTAAGATGTAATGGATCTTAATAATCTAGATTGACATGGTTGTATTTTATTAGTGTACCTAAATTTACACTTTCTATGTTTCTTTATTCTTGTAAAATGTTAAAAGTGGAGTGTATTAATGTACCTAAATTTACACCTTCCATGTTGCTTTATTCTTTTAAAACATTAAAAGTGGGGTGTTTTATGATGTAATGGATATAAATAATCTAGATTGACATGGATACAGTGATATGATGATAGTGTAGGTTGATGTTGAAGTTGTAAACTTCTTGTACATATCAATTATTATAAATTATTAAACAATTTGATAAGTGCTAAATCATACTTCTTATTAAGGAAATAAATAGTTTATGATGATAGTGTAGGTTGATGTAAGTTGTAAAATTCTTGTACATATCGAGGATGAATGATAGTACAAGCCAAAAATGACATTATTATAAATTATTAAACAATTTCATAAGTGCTAAATCATACTTCTTATTAAGGACATAACTAATTTGTAAGTTGAAATTTTTTTCTTAATGTTATTAGCCTATTTATAGATGTCAAAATAAAGGTTTCTAGATGTGATTTCTCCCATAAATTTCATGGCAAACTAAATTCTAAGGTAAACCCTGTACATGTCATTTCTCCCACAAACTCATAAAGGTGTGACTTTTGACATATGTCATTTCTCTGTCATTTCTATGTCATTTCTCCCAAAAACTATAAGACAATGCCATTTCTCCCATATACTATAATGCAAACTTTAAGGAAAACTATGTACATGTCATTTCGATCTTAAACTCTAGGCAAGGAAAACTTTAAGACATGTCATTTATAGATCTGATTTCTCCAATAAACTTAAGGAAAACTATGGACATGCCATTTTTCCCACAAACTAAAGGCTTTTCCCCATAAATTCAAGGAAAAATTTAAGGCCTAAAAACTTAAAGTGGTTGAACTTTCATAGGATTTTGAAATTCCATAGGATTTTAGTCTGTCTATTGAGTGTTAACTTCTATAAGTTCTAAATGCAGAGTCTGTAAAGGGCCAGGTAGCCTCTGGATCTCATCTTTTATGAAAGGTGACATATCCAATAAATGCCCCTATAGTCAATCTCTAGAACAAATCCAAATAGAAGTTCTTCATTTTAATATCCATAAACCACAACCACTTTAAGACAAACTGTGTACATGTGTCATTTCTCCCATAATTTCTTAGGAAAAGTTTTTAAAGCATGTGTCATGTTGGCTTTCTCCCATTAACTTTAAAGCATGTGTCATTTCTCAAGGCTTTCTCCTATTAATTAAAGGCAAAATTTAAGGCCTAAAAAGTGAACCTAAAGTAGCTAAACTTCCATAGGATAGGATCCCCCAAATTCAAGGCTTCCTCCATTTAATTCAAGGAAAATTTTAAGGCCTAGAAACTGAACCTAAAGTAGTTGAACTTCCATAGGATAGGATCCCCCAAGCTCAAGTCTTTCCCCCATTAATTCAAGGCAAAATTTAAGGCCTAAAAACTGAACCTAAAGTGGCTGAAATTCCATAGGATTTTAGTTTGTTTTTTGAGTCTTAACTTCTAAAAGTTCTAAAGGAGTTTCTAAAGTGCCAGGTAGCCTCTAGATCTCATCCTTTCTTAAGGCATGTAAAGGGCCAGGTAGCCTCCATATCTCATTATTTCTTAAGGCATGTCATTTCATGTAAAGGGCCAAATAACCTCTCATGGGATTTTGAACTTCCATAGGATTGTAGTCTGTCCGTTGAGTGTTAACTTATAAAAGTTCTAAAGGCAGAGTCTATAAAGGGTCAGGTAGCCTCTGGATCTCATCTTTTCTCAAAGGTGAAATATCTAGTAAATTCCCCTACAGTCAATATCTGGAACAGAAATAGAAGTTCTTCATTTTAATATCCATAAACCACTACCACTTTAAGGAAAACCTTGTACATCTGTCATTTCTCCCTTCTCCCATAAAATTTTAGGAAAAATTTAAGGCATGTGTCATTTATATTTTATTTCTCCCATAAACTATAAGGAAATTTGTCATTTCTCCCACAAACTCATAAATATGCATGACTTTTGACATAACTTCATCAACCACTACCAATAGTTGTTTTAGTAAGTGCATAAAATAATTTTTCAATGGCATGTAAATTTCATTTCTCCCACAAACTAAAGGCTTTCTCTCATTAATTAAAGGCAAACTTTAAGGCCTAAAAATTGAACCTAAAGTGGTTGAGTTCTCATAGGATTTTGAACTTCCATAGGATTTTATTCTATCTGTTGAGTGTTAACTTCTACAAGTTCTAAATTCAGAGTCTATAAAGGGCCAGGTAGCCTCTGGATCTCATATTTTCTCAAAGGTGACATATCCAGTAAATGCCCCTATAGTCAATCTCTTATCCATAAACCACTACCACTTTAAGGCAAACCTTGTACAGGTGTCATTTCTCCCCTCTCCCATAAAATTTTAGGAAAAATTTAAGGCATGTGTCATTTCTATTTCTTTTCTCCCATAAAATATAAGGCAATTTGTCATTTCTCCCACAAACTCATAAAGGTGCACGACTTTTGACATAACTTCATCAACCACTACCACTAGTTCTTTTATTAAGTGCATAAAATAAATTGTCAAACCATGTAAATGTAATTTCTCCCACAAACTAGAGACATTCTCTCATTAATTCAAGGCAAAATTTAAGGTCTAAAAATTGAACCTAAAGTGGCTGAACTCTCATATGATTTTGAACTTCCATAGGATTTTAGTCTATATGTTGAGTGTTAACTTATACAAGTTCTAAAGTCAGAGCATGTAAAGGGATAGGTAGCCTCTAGATCTCATCTTTTCTTAAAGGTGACATATCCAGTAAATTCCCCTACAGTCAATCTCTGGAACATAAATAGAAGTTATTCATTTTAATATACATAAACCACTACCACTTTAAGGAAAATTTAAGGCATGTGTCATTTCTATTTCATTTCTCCCACAAACTCATAAAGGTGTGAATTCGACATAGCTTCATCAACCACAACAACTAGTTGTTTTAGTAAGTGCATAAAATAATTTTGCAAACCATGTAAATGTCATTTCTCCCACAAACTAAAGGATTTCTCCCATTAATTCAAGGCAAACTTTAAGGCCTAAAAATTTAACCTAAAGTAGTTGAATTCTCATAGGATATGATCCCCCAAACTCAAGGCTTTCCCCCATTAATTCAAGAAAACTTTAAGGCCTAAAAACTGAACCTAAAGTGCCTGAACTTCCACAGGATTTTAGTTTGTTGGTTGAGTCTTAACTTCTACAAGTTCTAAAGGAGTCTGTAAAGGGCTAGGTAGCCTATGGATCTCATCATTTCTTAAGGCATGTAAAGGGCCAGGTGGCCTCTGGATCTCATCCTTTCTTAAGGCATGTCATTTCTAGATGTGATTTCTGCCATAAATTTTAAGGAAAACTTTCATGCAAACCATGCATGAACCATGTATATGTGTCATAAATCTCCCTTAAACTCTAGGCAATGCAATCTATAATGCATATCATTTATAGATGTGAATTCTACCATAAAATTTAAGTCAAACTTTAAGATAAACCATGCACATGTCATTTATCTCATGCACATGTGTCATTTCTACCATGCATTTGCAATAAATGTTAATTTAATATATTTTTATTGAAATTTTTTTTTTTCATGGATAAAAAAACCCACTAAATATGGTTGAAAAGTGGACATTATGCATAGATGTTTCTTGCTATCCCAATCTAGCGAAAGCAGTGATTACATATGTTTTTTCCAATATTGCGACTAGCAAGGTCATCCAAAGGAAAATGAATATACCAAGAAAAACAACAAACAACGAGGCATATTATATTGCATTGATAGAAGGCTTGGGAACAACTAGGGAGTATGGATCAAATTAAATTGTAGTTTTCACCAATTCTGAACTTGTGTGCAACCAGATGAAAGGCGTGTACCAAGTTAAGAAGGAGAGGCTAAGACAATTGCATGGAAAAGAAAATATTATTGCTAGCCAATTTCATTTTTTTAGTATAAGACATTGTACAAATGTGAATAAGATGTCTGCTGATCTATTGCATGGGGCAATGCAAATTCAGGATTCGTCTATCAAAGATGAATTAATAGATGAATTAGAATTATATGGGGCAATGCCAATGCAAGATTCATCTCTCAAAGATGAGTTAGTTTTGAGACGCTCTTCTTCAAAAATTCAAGGTTCATCTCTCAAAGGTGAATTACTGTTGAGACACTCTCCTTCAAAATTTATTGATGGAAATTGTAACATATCTTGGATATGTGTGTGTTTTTCACTTATAAATGAGTCTTTTTTAATGACCATGTGTTTTTTTCAATTATATATCAAGTTTGCTCCCACCACACCATGTAAAGCGCAACTTGATGAAGTTCACATTTGCAACAAGTGGTGAACTTCACATTTTTATAAAATTAAAATGTGAGGACTTCAACAAATTTTTGTTTAAATGGAGTTTCACACTTCTTTTTTAATGACCATGTGTTTTTTTCAATTTTATACCAAGTGTGCTCCCACCATGTAAAGCGAAATTTGATGAAATTAACATTTTTATAAGAAAGTATTGCTTAAATTGAGTTTCACACATCAATTAGTGCTTTGAAAGTTGTGTTTTACATCATTTGTGTACATTAAATTACATTAATTTTCTGAAATTTATTTTGAATTTATTTTAAATAGTAATTTAAAAAAATAATTGTAAATGTCCACTGTAGATATATATATCATGGAGGATGAACGACGGAGATCAATAGAACCCCATATCTCTACGAGACAGGGGGCTCAGGGATCGAGGGATATTCATGGTATATAAATATAATATTAAATCTCCATACATATTCACACATGTGTGTACATATGGAATTTATTTTTTATCAATTTTGTGAGTTAAATTAGTTGTTCATAGGTTTAATTTTTTATTTTTTAAGAGTTAAGAGGACAAGGGTGTATACTTGATCAATGGAGCATGCCCATGGTTCACACAATCGTGGTATGGTTCATGCAATTTAATCAATGAATATGTACATGTATTTATATGTATCAATGTATTTTTGAATTGATTATAAATTCCTATTTTTTTATAAAGCTTCTCTCTCATCTCGTGAGGTTGGTGGTGGTTCACATTCCCTTGGAGGGCCATCAATAAGTGATGTAGGATTACGTGAAGGTGGCAATATGTATTCCCCCAGAGGCCAATCAACTGATGGTTGTGTTGGTTATCAACCAATTGGTGGTCATTCTGGTTCTCAGCAGGGTCATTCTGATTCTCAACAGTCTCAAGGTGGCCAAGATGCTAGCCAACCACATCGAGGCTGAAAATGATGCTCCAAATGTTGCTTAAAAAAGACATAGGGCAGAACGTGTCATTCAAGAAGAAGGTTTTCCACCAACCACGACTTATCCATCTGAAATTTGCACTATACCTTGGGAAATAAACATGCAGCAATGCACCTTAGAAAGGTGTCAACATCTTCATGAAAAATTGAAGAGAGATCTCGTGGCTTTGACTCTACTTGCTGAGAGTCGACAAAGCTTGGAAATAGTTACACACTCTTTAAGTGAAATAGTAGATGTGTACCGAAAGCTTGGGCCAACCAGTAATACTTTTGTATAAGTGATGAGAAAAATAAAGGAAAAATGATGGGTCCCTATAAATGGGAGGTTGTTAAACAAAGAGTTACAACAGAAATGGCCAAGTCTATGTTTAATTTCAAATAAGGGAGGAAAAGAAAGATGCTGAAGGTGCAATATTTCAAGCACCCTTATATAGCTCGTTATTTGTATGATAGACACCTTGAGGCCTATGGAAGACTCCCATGGAACGACGATATTCTGCTTTATTTTGCAAAATTATTTTATGCCGAATTATTTTTGCAAATGAAACCCAATTACAATGACCGTGCCTCTGAATTTTGTGGTCCTAGGAAAGGTCGATTGTGTGACCGTAGGGCTGCTAGGCATGATGTTGAGTTTCCTCGCCCTGAGCCACCATTGGTTAGTCGACATCTTCGTGTCGAAACTTTGCGGTCAGAGATGGATGCCACTTCTCAAATTAGTCGAGAAGCAAGGGATACCATCATTAACAATGTTCATAGTGGAGTGGGTGGAGTCTATGTTTGTCTGAATCGAAAAGGAGCACGTGAGAATGCACGTGCTAATTTTGTGTATTATACAGATGAAGAGATTTACAACATGGGTGTTGAAGATATCAAACATATTCAAAGAAGTGTCACAATGGTTGGCAGGACCTAATTGTTCATGAGGAAGAGGGCATGGGAATAGTATGTGTTAATGGTTAGGGTTCAATTATTTTAACACATGTACAATTTGTAATAAATACATATATATACCTATGTTTATTAGTATACATTAAACTAATTATATGTTAACACCATTTAAATTTGTCACGCTTGATGAATGAAGAAAATTTTAATATCACGGTTGGAGCTTCCGGTTCAAACAATCAAGATGGGTCTCACCATCAATCGTACAATCAAGATGGTTCTCACCATCAAGATATGTTGGCAAATGTTAGTGTTTTTTAAGTGAATACATGATGATGTACAATTATTTTTTATCTATTATTATATATATCAAAACATGATGAGATATTTTTAAAATAAATAATTGTGCACACATTTACATGTACATATATATAATAAAATGTTTTAACAGATTCTGATTCCGTCCAATGTTTTTGGGATGAAGGTACCTTCTTCTTCCTTGGGAGATGTTCCAAATCCACCATCACAAGTATGAAAAATTTATCACTTTTAAAATTTATGTTCTTAAGTTATATATTCCATCTCAAAAAGTTCCATTAAAAAATGAGATATATCTAGATCTTGAGTTATTTTAAATTTTTTGAATTTTAGGCTTATGGAGATTTTCTTTCTGAGCCACTCTTAGGAGATGTGTCAAATCCACCAGCACAAGTATTCAATTTTTCACTTAAAAATATATAAGTTTTTAAGCTATAAGTTATAAAATGAAGTTTACAAGTTTTATTATAAATTGAGATCTAGAGATCTTGAGTTATTTTAAATTTTTTGAATTTTAGGTTTTTGGAGATTTTCTTTTGGAGCCTCTTAGGAGATGTGCCAAATCCACCAGCAGAAGTATTCAATTTTGGTTTTTAAACTCATGTGGTGATCATAAATTAGAAACTTTTTTAGTTTATTTAGATCTTTATCCTTGTAGGAATCTCCTTTTCTAGATTTGATATTCTTTAAATGAACCTTATAACTTAGAAAATTAACTTGATAAAATAATTTTTTTTATTGAATTAGGATTATAATATATATATATATAAGATAAATTAATAAATTTATAGAAATTATAAACTTTGGCCGGCTCTTTCCTCGAAAAGCTTCCTCTACCTATATTAATGGCTTTAGTATTTTTCTCAATTTCTTCATTAAAAAAAGTCCTGATGATGGATCCCCGTTGGGATTCGAAACGTCGACACTCGTTTTCTAGCAATGTGGATAATCCAGAAAGTTTTAAAAAAAAAAAGTATTCAATTTTTCACTTAAATATATGTTTTTAAGTTATAATTTATAAATTGAAATTCAAAAGTTTTATTATAAATTGAGATCTTGATCTTGAGTTATTGTATACTTTTAATTTTTTTGAATTTTAGGTTCCTATAGAGGATTTCTTTTCTCCATGGACTCTAGCGATGGAGATAGGAACATCCACACTATTTCAACCATTTGAACAAGTTGCCTGGATTTTTTTTTTAATATTATTGAAAATAAGTTTATATATGCATTTTCATTTGATACACACACACACACACACACACACACACACACACACACATATATATATATATATAATTGTACATGTATATTGTACTGTTTACTGTTGAATATGTTCCAGAGGGGGAATTTTTAATAGATGAGCAACAAATGGAAAGGGAACCTCATGAGGTATTGCATGATATTTTTTTACATTTTGTTTTTTTACATGAAGTTCTATATATTCTCACTCAATTTTAAAACATTAAATTTTAATGTTTGTACACATTGTGTACAGGTTCCCCATGCTTCGCAGGATAGCTCGAGGATCGTGACATTGCTGGGAGAGACACTACATCCATCTACATTTGATGGATGATTCACATGCACTATTTGATGGATCATGCACATGCACACGTGCAAAGTTATATTTTCAATAGATTTAGTCTTAAATTTAATTTTTTATATATAGTCTTATCTAGATGTAGTCATATATAACTTGATACTTGTGAGATCTACAAATTTTGGACATATTTTATGTGAACTACATTTGGTACATGTGAATGCGATATATAATATTTTTAAAACTTAAGTTTTGGATGGTTGAACTACAGTTTGGCATGTGAAGTAATGTTACAGTGTTATATTATTTGTTTTGTTTTTAAAACTCAAGTTTTGGATGGTTGAACTACATTTGGCATGTGATGTGAAGTAATGTTGTGTTAGAATTTGTTTTGATTTTAAAACCTAAGTTTTGAATGGTTGAATTACATTTGGCATGTGAAGTAATGTTGTGTTATAATTTGTTTTTTTTTTTTACAGCGTTATGGTTGAACTACATTTGACATGTGAAGTAATGTTACTTGATACAAGTTTGATACTTGTGATCTATAATGTTTTGTTTTTAAAACTCAAGTTTTGGATGGTTGAACTACATTTGGCATGTGAAGTAATGTTGTGTTATAATTTGTTTTGTTTTTAAAACTTAAGTTTTGGATGGTTGAACTACATTTGGCATGTGAAGTAATGTTGTGATCTATAATGTTTTGTTTTTAAAAATTAAGTTTTGGATGGTTGAACTAGATTTGGCATGTGATATAATCTTTCGTTTTTATGGGATAGTTGAACTACAATTGGCATGTGAAGTAATGTTGTGATATAATGTTTCGTTTTTAAAATTCAAGTTTTGGATGGTTGAACTACATTTGGCATGTGATTATGATATAATGTTTTTTTTTTAAAATTAAAGTTGTCGTTTTAAAAACAAAACATTATATCATAATCATAATCATCAATAACATATATATCCAGTACGTGCAACATTTTTCGTCAATGCACATAGAAATGCTACCTTCAGTTAATTCCATTCTAGAACTTATATATCGAGTACTTCAACATTTTTCATCAATGAAAATAGAAAATATACTTTTAGTTAGTTTCATTCTAGAACATATATATTCAGTACATGAAACATTTCTCATCAATGCACATAGTAAAACTACTTGAACAATTAATTGCATTCTAGAACATATATATATCCAATACGTGCAACATTTTTCATCAATGCACATAGAAAAACTACTTTCAGTTAATTGCATTCTAGAACATATATATATATATATATATATATATATATATATATATATATATATATCCAATACATGCAACATTTTTCATCAATGCATGTATAGAAAAGCTATTTTCAGTTGATACTAGAGTGCATGTACCAAAACAATATACATGTGCAAACACTTACACAGATAGCATAACAAGGCAGTTCAATTTTTAGTTGAGTTCTGGAAGTTCTAAAACATGAATCCAAAGAGAAGAAATTGTTGGTCAGTTCAATCAAAAAAATTCCAATGGAATGCCATCTTCAATGATCCATTCATGATCAGATTTTGACATTTTCCATTTCTTAATTTTTTGTTTTTTTCTTTGATTGAACCTCTATCAACTTTATGCGTGCTGCACACACCAAGTGACTATATTGACAACTTATGACATCAGGTTAATAGTCTTCGATGAAAACAAAATCCTCACTTTGATTAGTTTTTCTAAAAAAAAACTTTCAATATAATAGATCCTTTATCATATGGAAACCCGTGATCATTATAGTTTTCTAATAATTTAATCTTTCGTTCAGTGCAATGCATCAAATAATACTTCACATTTTCATCTTTGTCAGTAGGTGCAATTACAGCAAAAACATCTCTTGCAAAATAAAACAAACTTATGTATTTAAATTTAGATCATAATTAACATGAAAAATTAACTTTAAAATAATTTTAGTATCTATTTCTAGATCTCTATCATTTGAAAGCAATTCAAATGTTACCTTCTCTAACAAGATCAGAAACTTGATCACCATTAGATGATATTGTAGTCTCCTCTGATTGCAGTTCTTCAAACATTGCAACAGACATTTTCCCCTTTGTATTTAGCTTTGTCTGTTTCTAATATTTTATAGACATTTTGTTTTCACAAACATCATTGGATTCTATGTTGTCTATGAAAACATGACAAAAACAAGAATACTTTCTTTTATCCAATGCAAACACATTTTTGGACAACCTTTTTTTAATTGAATGCAATTTTTGGGTCCCTTTTATCGTTTCAACATCATTTCCAATTGATCTATCTACATCTTCGATCCCAATATGCCCAAAAAACCTATAGATGGGAAATTCAAAGAAGAATGTAAATATTATATCAGAATACCATTAAAGATAATCATTGTGATAAATGTACATTTTTTAAAATTGGATATCCAATAAAAAATAAATTGAATGTACCTTCGCACTTCCCTTGATCGGTTAGTCCCATGGCTTAGAGCAGCGAAGCTCTATTGAACAATTTCTTTAGCATCCACAAGTCGGTTTGCATAGGGGTTCATTTGATATCTTTGAAGTTCTCATTTTATGCATGCCTCTGCACCATCGTGTTCATTAGGTAAACTTGACTCGGGATAGAGTCAATGTTGACTAGGGTAAATAGTAGTGGTTTTGGGGCACATGGTATTGTGAACCCATGGTTTTTAGGCCCATTGTATTGCATATAATGGAGCCTATAAAAATTTGGGAAGACTTCATTGTAATGTAGGCCTGGAGGTGAGTGGTGAAGGCTCACTTGGCTGGATTAGCCAGGGTTTTGGCCAATTCTTAATGAAATTTCATTGGTTAGGTTTTTCCCCAGATTTGGGGTTTTTCCGAGTAAAAATCTCTGTTTATGTTTATGATTTGCTGCTGACTTTTTTATGTTTATTTCTCTCGGTAAATAATTTATTATTTATTCAATAAATTCTAACAACTGGTATCAGAGCTAAATGTTGGCTTCATAGGGACGCGTTTGGTTCCAAGGTTTTTATTGGCCCTATAGATAGATAGAGATATAATTGAATTTTCTTGAAGATATGGAGATAGGGATCAAAGGAAGTTATATATTGTGAATCAAGTTGTAGCCAAACCCCCACAAGGTTGTATTTTTATTTTATTTTGGCATGGATAAGATCAAATCGGTGAGAGAAGTGGCATGGTGTTCTTGGGAAAGTGAAAACCTATAGTTATTGTTATACCTCAGTTAATAATGGTATGAAGCAATGAAAAGAAACTTGTGAGAGGTTGTATAGTGGTTGGGGCCAACGGTATCAAAGGATTGCAATGTGAATCTGGTTATGGTGCGGGTGGACAGACGTCCAGATACAATGTCGGTGGGCATGGGCCTAGAGTAGATGAGGTCGACAATTGGGCCATTAGGAAGAAGCTATATTTGGGTGATCAAAAATCTTGATTTTTCAGGTCTATGAACAATAAGTGATGGGGTGGTAAGAGAGGTGAAGGCCAGTCTCAAAGAAATTCCAACAATGTTTAATGCAGGTTTTCTTATGAAGACAACACAACCAAAAGAATGATCGTGAAGATTTGAATTGACCTGTGCATCCATTTGATAATATCAAATGTTCATTGAATTTTATTCCACAACTTTTCAAGGATTCATAAATATTTCCAAAACAGTGTTGTACAAAATATGTATCATGTGTACGATCGTCACTGATATAAAAGTGATATTCTTTAATAACATGCTGATTTTCACTGGTGCTATCTATATAATCGATGTTTTGTTCATCATGCCTATATAGAATATGGAAAAGCATGGATACTTGGTCAAAATGATAGTATTCACTCTGAATTTCTTTTTGTGGAACAAATGTGTAGTTTTTTGCAAAATCAATTACTAACAAAATGGTCCCTGGTGGAAAAAATTTACGAGATTTTTTGAATTGCAAGTCTTGCCATCAATCTCTATGGGAATGCTTGGTGTATTTATAAATTTCTGCCTCAAACTTTCTCAAAAAATCTATCACAAAAATGTCTTCTTCTTGTAATTCAATTCTTTTAGCACTATTTGAACCTTGAATTGATGTATGGATATATTCACATCTCTTCCATTTCACTTTCATGTTGGAAAATGATTGATCATTTATATCAGAATGATATTTGTTTTCAAATTTAGTCAAATTTCCACAATCATCGCATCTTTTACCACCAACACATTTCTTTTCGTAAAATAATTCTTCACTTTCTCTTCCACATAGAATTTGAGATATGAAATCACGGATAGTGGAAGGAGGAGGTGAATCTTTCCAAAATTTTCTACCAAAATTAAGTAATGTGTCATAATATAACTAAAATTCCACATGATAATGACAACAACAAGTGTTGCATACGGTGATAGGTTTTACATGCCATGGTTTTTGTTGAACAAAAGCATTGATTGAGACATGAATTCCATGATTCTCTTCTTTTAAATTGTTGAACAACTCTATCTGAGTGGTGTCTAGGAAATTTTTTTCATGTTCTTCGTATGGATTTCGTGTTATTCTTCTTCGCATCACATCCCTTTCATTTGGAGAAACACATGAATTTTTCTTCCAATATTTATATATTGTTCTTTTAACATTTTCTCCATGTCTATCTTTGTATGGTTGCCTAAAAATAGCTCTCCAAAAAGTGAGTTCATCATTTACATTTATTTTCAACCAAAATTTCTGATGTTTCTACAAAGTTTTTCGTGAGGTTCCTAATGCTCGTGCCATAGATTTTACCAAGCGATTCTCTTTATTACTTGATGAAACCACTTCCATATGTATTGCTCTATGTACAACTAAATTTTTTTTCTATCTAGATCTTATAATTGAATTTATAGCACTAATTATATTTCGTATCACATTTTCCTTCATTTTTTTTATCTTTTGTTGATTTTTGAATACCCAATAAAGTCGTAGCTTCTTTTAGTTTCCTTAATGATAGGAGACATTTCAACATATGGGCTTGAATTGTCACATTTTCCTTTATGAAGTACGTATCAAAAATGCGTTTAACACGATATTGTATAGCATGGTTAGCTCTTTTATCTCCATATGTTGAGTGTCAAAATTTTCTAACATCTCATCATCAACATTGATTTCATCTGTACGTATCCGAATGAATAGTACATAATAAGTTTACATGTTCAATAAATAACTAAATTAATAAATATGTATAATTTCAATAATACATGCATGTATTCAACATATATATATATATATATATATATATATCTTGTGATTCAATTTCTTCACTTGAATTTCTTTCAACATTTTCACCATCTTCAATCATTGGTTCAATATCTCTTTCACTTTCTCTTTCAAAATTTTGTATCTCATCATCAATGTTTTGAGTAATATCTCTCTCATTCTACATTTCAAAATATTTTTCAAATTAGTTCATCAAATAAAAATTAAGCTTCACATTTTACACTAGGAAAATTTTAAATATCAAATTCATATTATTTACATTTACTTACCTGCTTCAACTTCTAGTTGAGGTTGATTTTCCCTTTCAATATTTGAGAGTGATTCTCTCTTTCTTTTGCGAGATTGTCTCCCCTCTTCTCTACGTTCCTGAGGGTCTCTTGTTTGATCATATTTTCTCATGTAATTCCTTCGATTTCCCATGATAATAGAGTATGAAGTTCAAAAAATTTCCTTCAAAAATTTAGACAAAAGCTCAATTAAAAAAAACATCACAAAAGGTTTAATTTAAAAAAAAAATCATTTTAAAAATTTTGCAAAAAATACATACTTCAATCCAAAACACTTACTTTAAAAAAACTGAGAAAAAAAATGAAACGAAGCTCAAAATATTTCCTTCCAAGTCTTGCAAAAAATTTCCATTTAAAAGTTAGATAAAAACTCATTTTAAAAAATCATTATAAAACATTTACTTCAGCCCAAAACACGTACTCTAAAAAAAAGTCACTTCAAAAAATACCTCCAAAAAATGTCCATTGAAAATTAATTCCAACTTCTTAAAAAATGCCACCTTAAAAAATATTTTTAAAAAGCCTCTAAAAAAATATCACTTTAAAAATACCTCCAAAAAATTTCCTTTGAATATTAAGTCTAAAAAGATTACTTTTGAAATTAAGTCCAAAACATGTCTTTTGGAAATTAAACCCAAAAACCTCTAAAAACAAAATACATCCAAAAAAATTTCCTTTGAAAATTAAGCCAAAAACCTCTAAAAACAATGAAAATTAAGCCAAAAACTTCTAAAAACAAAATACATTAAAACCAAAAAATGTCTTTTGGAAATTAAGCCCAAAAACCTCTAAAAAAAAAATACATCCAAAAAAATGTCCTTTGAAAATTAAGCCCAAAACTTCTAAAAAAAAAAATACTTAAAAAAAAACCAATCAAAGCCTCTAAAAACAAAATACCTTAAAAAAAATGAAGCCCAAAAAACATCCAAAAGATGTATCACATGCCTCCAAGAAATGTCCTTTGAATGTACCTCCAAGAAAAGTCCTTAAACCCAAAAAAATCCTTAGCAAGAATATCCTTTGAATGTACCTCTAAGAAAAGTCCTTAAACCCAAAACAATCCTTTGCAAAATAAGACCTTTGAAAAATCAGGCCAAATGAAGAAATGTGCGAAATTATGCGAAAATAATGAATGCTTTTTACGTCAATTTATATTGTTGTGAAATGTTTTTTTTAGAGGGGCTTCGTTGTATTTTCCGGCCGACAGAAAGTCAAGTAAAAGTTTGGCCGAACATTTATAAGAAATTCGGTCAAACTTTTGTGTCATTAGACTTGATGGGCCGTCAACACAAAAAACAATTCGGCTGAACTTTTTTAAAAGTTCGGCTGAACTAAGACGTTTGCAATTACGCAGAGCCAAGCTCTGAATACATATCTTCAACTTTGGACTGATTAAACTCCATGAAACATTATGAATTAACTGTAGGAACCAAGACAAGCATTTTCATATTTCAATCTACTTTCAGGAAATATAACTTTTATGGAATTTCATAAAAATTAACTAATTTTAATTAATTTTGTAATAAAACGAGTTCAAACAATTTTTAAAGGTTATTATGATTTAGTGAAATCAATATTCTGTATCTTTCAAAATACACTATCAAAAAAATTGATAAAATTATGGTGCATTACATTGGTCCGCCATCTGTAATGGGTAGTTTTTAGATTTTTAGTTTATAACTTATATGTTGAAAAATTTCGTGCGTCGTGAAACATATTCAAAATATGCAGTTATATCATATTGGATCAGTTCAAAAAATTCTAGTAATTATGATATGTATCAATTGGTTTTGTAAATATAACGAAATCGAAGTAGACTGTGTCTAGATTGTTGTAACACATTTTGTTTCTCAAAAACACAAAGTTTTCAAAGAATACACCAGCGCGTATTAACGTGACTTTTTATGAATCCTTTTATTGTTAAAAAACACACACTCAAAGAAACGATAAGTTGAAATATCAAATATGTATAAAAAAATTCCAAAAAATAAGTAATAGAAATCTAATAAAATTTCTAACAACTTTTTTATTTATCGCAAAATGAAATTCTAAATCGCAATTTTTTTTTGGCTTGCAGAAAGTTCAAGAACAGAAAAAAAAAATGAACTTGTTTTCTCAAAAAAGGGAAAAGGTTGTAACCCAAATTCATAGTTTCACCCATGGATCTTCATCTCAATCTTATTGGTCATGGTGGTGACCAACAGATTAGGGTCTATAGATTCGAATTTTTAGTTTAGGAGCAACCCGACGAGGATCATTGATCGTGGTGGATTTCAGCGGATGGTAGTCCATAGATCCGTGGGGGAAACAACTTCCAGTCTAATATTTCCAAATACTATTGCAATAATTCGAGTCTTACAACTCATGGGAGTGATTTTATCCATGCATAATGTGTTTGATTATTAATGAAAGAATTGAGCAGCGCATCAGCAACAGGGTGGTTTTTTTCCCGAGACGGGTTTTCCACTAGAAACACTTATGTCTATGTATTGATTGATTTTATGTTTGCTTGTTTATTTTGAAGCTCAGAACTATGTTTATGTGTTTCATTTCATGCATGGTTTGAAAGATTAATAATTGATGAAAAAGTTGTATAAGTTCTCATACTACTGATTCACCCCGCCCTCCCCCCCGACAATAGTTATATAGTTTCCAAAAATTGGTATCAGAGTTGGACTCTCGGGTGAAGCTTGATCGCTGGAGGTGGATCTTGGATATTTTGGTAGAATTTTTGAAAATTTACCAAAATGGATCAGAAATGTATTAGATTTCTTCACGAAGGTAAATTTTCAACTTGGATAGTGAAATTAGATTCATATTTTTTATCTAATGATGAAGATATTTTGCTACAATTGAGTATGAAATTAAATATAAATCTAATGATTTAGCTAGAAATATTATTTTGAATGGTAATACAAACTATAATAAAAAGTTTGTGAAAATTTGTGAGACTACCAAAGAAATGTTAGATAAGTTGCAGAAATTGTATCTTTGAAGATAAGTGAATTTTTCAGAAATGGAGAAAAATGCAAAGGATTCTACTTTTATTGTAGTAGAAAATGAATCCTCCTCACAAGAAGATTATGGCACTAGTGATTACAGTCATAGATCAAGTATAGGTTTCAAAGATGATGAAAAATCCAAGATAGTGGCACTTGAAGCAGGAATTCAAAGATTGAAGGTTGAATTTATTTCTGCAAGAGAAGAAGTAGAGAGGCTCAAAACTAGTGCTCAAGCATCCAAGCAAATCTGAAATTGTTGGAGCACCTAGTTGCAAAAAAATAATGAGATCCATGAGCCATGCAAGAAGAAGAAAAACAAGAGAAGAAGGCACAAGAAGAAGAATAGAATTGGAAAGTTCTATAATTGTGGAGTTCATGGTCACATAGCAGTTAGTTGCAGTATTTGAGAGATCAATCTCTCTAATCAAAAGCAGAAAAAAAGGGAGAAGCCACATCAATGCATACAAATGAAATATCATTCTTTCATGTAAAATAGTCCATTTTATGGTTTTTTTTATCATGAAATGATTTTGGCCATAGGGATATTGACTGTAGGGTGCATGCAAGGAATAAAAATCGTTTCAACTGAAAATATCAAGCTATTCTTCCATTCCTTGTCAAATTTGATGTTTTTTATATGATAATATTCGCCACAAGGTCAAGGATTTCAAATTTCCAATTGGTTTCAGGAGATCCAACCAGAGAGAGGTGAATATGCAAGGCCAACCGCATAATAAGAAGAAGGATCAATAGATGAAAGGTTGGAGAAGAAAATAGCAGCAAGGGTTTCAAACACAAAAATTAGCTTTACATGGTCTCAAGGGGGACATATGGTTGCATTATGAGTTGCATGCAAATTCTATTTTGTGAATCCATATGAGAAGTGTATGAGAAGACAAATATGCATTTTTAGAGATGCATTTGTTTATGGGGAGTCCTCGAGGTTTGAAGTGTTATTTTCGTATTTGGTTTATTTCTATTCTAGTATGCTTTTAGCTGGAGCGACATGTACATTTGTTGATTATTTTGGAGCATCCATATGTTCTGGTTTGTATTGATGCTCATGATGATATGTGAACCATGTAGTATTCTTATGTGCATTGTCTAGGTGTGATGGGGGATCACACATTTAGGGGGAGCATTTGTTCTTCCAAATGGACATGTAGTTTTTGGCATCACCCTTACTTTGGAGGAGTTATATTTTGATTATTTTTCATGAGTGTGTTGTAGTAAAGGAGTTTATTTTCTTCTACGATATAGTGGAAATCGTATGGTTTTCATGACATAGTTGGTATTTTGATGATGATATTACTGCTATATCATTTTTAAGCATATGTTGTCATCCACATGTTGTTACCATGGAGAACAAATGATATGTTGGAGTTAGATAATCTATATTATGCATATTATTTCTTATTTTTCCATTTCTAGATGAATCATGCATGCTTCTGATATGTATTAGATGGATGAGTCATGTGTTGTAGCTGCATGGTGAGAATATGTTGTTGCCTATAGTATACATTTACATGGTTGAGAAATGATGATTTATATTAATGTTCATGTATTTTTGGATGGATGAGTTATGTTGATTTCTACTCATATGTGGATTATACATGTTTTTTCTCTCACTGATCTATTGCTTACGCCTCGGTGTTGATATGTTTCTCACCTATGATGAGGATAAGTATTTGCTGTTGTTAATGATGATTGGCATGATGGATGTCGTTGCTTGGGCTTTGCACTCATGAGATTGCACATGATAGTTTATTGCTGCTAATTATTGGTATGCTACTCATAATGATGATTCCTTATGTTGATGGTTAATGAGGAAATACATTTGTTGCTGCTATGTTTTGATATGTTTCTCATGATTTGAGTTGATGATGCATGATGATGGTTATGGGCTTCATGATGGTATGGATATATTTTTTTCTACCTCTATGACATATTCCTATGTTGCTTCTATTAGTTTAATTTCTTTTTTATGCACATGTGGAGTATGATGGTGATGGTCAAATTGTTGAGTGTCCATATACTATCACATGATGTGGCTGGTTCTTCTATTTGTTGTTGCTACACATGGAGATTATATTGCTACATTTGGAGATCTCATGCCATAGCTCGTGGATGCCATGTATTATATTTAATTTTTTCTACCATATAGAACATATGTTGATGCTCATGGTTACCATGTATTCATGCTATTTTATGTTTTTGGGCATGTACTAGTGAGAGAACCATTATGTGCGGCTGTAAAAGTCATGTATTGTCATTATGTCATCTTTTGGGAAAATTTCTCATGGAGAGACCCATGGTGTCTAGTATGGATTGGTAATTAGCTATGTATGGGTGAATGGATGTTCAAGCCATGTATCACTTTGTATATCTAATATGTAGCCACACTTCATTGGGTGCATAATGTAAAATTGCATCCATAGAGTCATGGTTGGTGATAGGTGTAGAGGAGTCATATGTCAGTCCTATGTACTTGCCACATCTATGTACTTGCTCCATGAAGCATTGTATGTATTGTACATCTTTTCCATAGTTAAGTTAGAGTCATGGTTCATGTGTAGTAGTCTCTTGCACTTGGCAAGGAGGCTCATTGCAGCAGGCATATGTGTTGCTACATGAAGAGTGTTGATTGCATCTCCATTACATGCTTTGGGGGAGCATGTTTATATCATAGATGGTATGGCATTGGATAATACATGAGTGGTAGCCGAGGTTCCTATTTTGGTATACATCAATCTTGTATCAGCATGGTGTTGATGATGACAGGGGGAGCCCTTCTCTCATCCAACACATTATTGGCATTGCCTTCAATATTGATATGGTCCTTTTCCATTGATGTCAAAGGAGGAGAGATTTTAGATTGATGGTTAAACCTAATATGTTGTATTGAGCTTGACATCAATTCCAAAGGGCGAGTTTGTTGGCATTGTAGTGTTGGCATTGATGTCAAAAAGCTCTTGGTGTTGTTGGCCATATGAATGAGTGATGATTGTTTGGTGTTGGATGATTGGTTGATGTTCTTGTTAATTGGCATTGATGTCAAAATCCTTATGACTATACCTAGTGGAGATGATGTTGTGGCTGCCGAGGAGATGGATTCTAGACATGATGTTTTGGTTGGAGATGTTATTGATGTAGGAGTTTGGAGAGTTTCTCATTGTGTGTTTATTGTAGATGTTATTGTTGTAGGAGGTTGGAGAGTTTCTCTTGGTGGTGCATATGTCTCTACATGTCTTGGAGACATTTGAATGTTGATTCATGTGTTCAATTGTATTCTGCTTGAGTTACAGGTTCTTCTATTAGTGTTGGAGGTAGTTGTATGACATGTTTATGATGCTGCAAGACTTGGAGATGTTGCTACAATGGTTAGAGATGTTCCTACAAGTGTTGGATATGTTTACAGATGTTATGGCTGATTCTTGAGGAGCTGGAGGTGTTGGTACTGGTCCTAAAGTTAGCAGAATAGGTATAACATTCCATATAAGTGTTCCTTTCTTATTCATCAATTTCAGACTTATCTCAGTGGCTTGGAGGAGTATTTATAGGATGAGGAAGATGTTCCATTAGGTGGAAAAGGTTATGGAGTGAAGAAATTATTCTTTCACTTAGTTTTAGCCCCAGTCGCATGCATACAGAGTTAAGGGAGTCGTTGGAAAGACATAGTCGCTCGCAGAGCAGGCTTAAGGGAGTATTTATAGCTACAAGAGGCCAAAGTCACATGCAGGATAATGCTAAGGGAGATACTATGCATTTTGACGAGATTTTCTCCACATTCCTTGCATTTTTGAGCTAATTTTTGTGTCGTGCCGACTTCCTTGATTAGAATTTTTCGGTTTATGTTTGGAAAATTTCATGGGGCCTTTATAAGATGGTTAAAGTTGAAAAGATAAAAGAGGATAATAGATTTAGTGGATGAATGAGTCAATGAGTTGAATATGGATCCAATCTAGCATATGAATAGGATTGTTGAGCTTATTAGTTATGTGTAATTATTGAGTTAAGAAATTGAGTTAATATTTATATTGGAGGTAGCTCATTGTTAGTATGGTTGATTACACTAGTGTATGGAGAGAGTGTGAGTCCGGAGAAGACCTTGCAAATTGTGTGAGCTTCATTATGAATTTTTTTTGAATCAGTTTGCAATAGTAGCAACAATAAGGTGAAGTATATTTCAACCATTACATTATGCAATGAGTGAGGTGTTGATATGTGATTTGGAGTAGTGTTTTGAGGATATTTTATTGGAGCTTGTGTGGAGATTGATATGAGGAGTTTTTGATGGCAGCTAGAGTTGCAAATTTATTTGAGCTTTGATGCTATGTTTTTATGTGATGTATGAGATCTGCACTTTTTAATAATGATAAGTTGGATTTTAAGTTTCATCTTTATGCTTGAAAAATGTCTATAAATATAATTTAAGCCTGATTAGCATACTTAGGAGATTAGGACAATGTATTAGACTACACTTTGTAGAGATTGGGTTTATCCCTTGTTAAAAATGCATACATAAGTATTTGAGTGGATCATAATCTGAGATAGAGGTTATTTCTATTGTTTATGAGTCTTTTTGTATGGGTATTAGGTAGTCTAGAAGATTAATTTTACCAATCTTCTTTCAAATTTGTCTTAAATAGGCTGTTGTTACACCACTCTTATAGTTTTAAATTAGCAATTGGATTGCGGATGGAAGGGAATATGGAAGTAATATGTGCAACTCTATCATATTTCAAGACTTTCCTAGGACATATTTAGGATGACACAAAATTCATTAAGGGGATTCTCTTTCTTTGGGACTAGATTTTTCATATGAGTTGATTTGAGTGGATAGTTAGAAATATATGTAACATGTCTATTCATCAACAACAAATATAATTATAAACTTGTTATCATTTTCGTTAAGTTTTTCCAAGATACATATGAAGTGATCTATTCTTAGAATAAAACAAATCATCTAAAAAATCATCCAAGTGTACAAAATTTTTGGGAAACTATTTTGTTAGGATGGATTATGTGTAGAAATGATTATGTATATTTTCAACTTCTTATGAATTTTTAATCAAAATCACAAGACACAAACCTACTCTACTGCTCTACAAAAAGTAATTCACAATTTATAACATCAATCACAAACATGCAGTGAGAAATAACACACATGCACATAGTATTTTTCTAGGGGAAATAAATATGCTAAAAACCCCTTTTCCTGCTTGCATTAATTTGGTGAATAGATATATATTACAATCTCTTTGCTCAACTGAGCACAACATATAAGTGAATAAGATATCTCTCTACTCAATAAGAAGATTTGACCCATACTTAGTCAAATTTTTCCTCTTCTTGAGCCCCTATTTCCTTGTGTAATTCTTGAGGAAATTAAGCCCATATCATTTAGGAATTTCATCCAGAATGCTTGCGCAATTCCCAAGGTTGATCATCTGACTGAATGCACCACTTGTACACTAAAGAATAGTATAAAATTTATGTTACAATACCTTGGAATCTCCACCACAGTCGAGGAATTCAAATTCTCTGCATGCACTAGATATTGTAGTATCCCCAAAAATGGATTCTTCAGCAGATCATGCCTGAAAAACGAATTCTTCAGGTATGAGGGCTTCATCTATCATATAATATCTCTAAAAATTTTCAGAAACCAAAATAAATATCAGCAGAAACCTTTACTCAGCTTTTAAGGGTAAAACGGTGGGGAAAGGTGAGGATTTTGGCCCTAAAATGAGAGAATAAGGAAATCTGCGTAAAATTATGGGTCAAGGTTCTAGAATATGTTAGAATAGGTCAAGAGGGACTTCCATGTCGAATTTGAGCTCAAAAAAAGGCGTTTTTCTATGTTAAACAGTTCCTCCTTCCCGACTAGTCAATAAAAACCATGATTTCCCAAGACTTTGAATATGCAGAAATTTGCTGAAGCAAAGATACGTTTTTTTTTCTGAAGGTATAAGATGTAAAATACTGTGAAAAATCAGATAATGAGTTTGATAACAAGGCATAGGCTTTCAGCAAGGTTAAACATCAATTTATGTAGAAAAACCCCTCAAAATAGAGGTGTCGCAAGACAAAGATTGGTGCAGAAACCCTTTCAGCGTTTTCTCCAGAAGATGTGAGACAAGAATATGAATATATAGCCAATAATATATATATCAGCAAGAGCGAGTACAAATATTGAGGAAATAACCTCTCAAGAGAAGAAATGCAAGCCTCCACAACACATGTACATAAACATGAAAAGCACTGCTATTTCTGCATAAACCCCAGACTAAGAAAAAAAATTTGTATGATATAATTCTGCTCTAAAATAGTGTCAACACATGGATATGAAAATAGATGGCTCAAATACAATAGGGGAGCAAAGCTCTAACCCTTATAAGCAAAAATATCTCAATCCTCCAAGGGATTGGCTGAAATGCATAATATGACAAAAATGTCGGAGTTGCTGGGAAGCTACTGCAACTCCAAACTGAAACCAAATAGAGAAGGTTGAAGATGATGAGCAACTAAAATATACCTCCTCCAATAGATCTCCAAAGTGGAAGGCTGATCCTTACACTTGAGATCTTTCCCTCAAATCAACCGGCAAACCCTCACTGTAGATACACCATGAAAATAATGCAGTAACTGAGAGGGACTACGTAGTAGGGGAAGAATAAATATTGGCCTGATGCCAAGATCTACAAATCAGCTCCAATATCTCCCAATCTGATCCTCCAAAGGAGATAGAAACTCTCCCTCCGAAAAACAATAGAAGGAAGTGGTGTCGTAAAGTCACCACGGCAACACCCTACAACACAGTATTACGCTACTGTAGCAATAACGCTGTCCTCGAGGATGATGGTAGGAAAATAACCTTGCCCGAGTAGGCACTCGAAGTCCCCCGGGGCTAAGGGTGAGATCTCCGCACGGAGACATTCGATGCACTAAACAGTGCAGCAGACGGGCTAAACAACCAGCGTGCCAAAGAAAGACAAATGTCTCACTCAATAATCAATAATCCAAGAATCCAAGCATGAATCAAATGAGGAGGCTCCTCCATATTTTATAGTGTTGGTTTCCCTCCAAAACCCAATGTAGCCTCTCTCTCTCCTCCACATCCTCATCCTTATCCACATTCTCATCCTTATCTGCACAGAAGCTTGGAGAAACTTCTAGAGTGTACATAGGCCCCCTCCTCCAAGTGGTGTTGGGTCTCCCCCTTGACTCCCACTTAAGTCACAACGTTGTGCTACTAGGTGGATGTCTTATTTCATTTAAGTGAGTTTAGACCCTCTTTACTCACTTTTTATTTACTTACAAACAATAGGTGGAAAAATAAAAAAAATAGAATATTCCAATTTGCTGTCGCAAATTAGGAATATTATAGATATTTTGGGTTGATTGATAATTAAATGGATGATCAATAAGTTTGAATAAAGTCCCACTGTACAACTGACCTTCCACTAGTTCCTCCAACAATAAGAAATATTTTAACTAAAAAGAACTTGAAATAATTGACCTTGATTGCTACAAATTAGAAATCACGCATGCTTAACTAAACTCTAACTCCTTCAACTCAAATTTACTAAGCTAACATAGTGATAAGAGCCATGTCACACAAGTTAACCGCATCCAAGTTATTTGTTGATGTGGAAATTCAAATTTTCCCATTTTGACCAAGGAAAAATCAAATTGAGAATTTCTTGCTGCATTTTTCAACACTCCCTCTCAACAATAAAATGATTACCAACCAACCCTGTCCTTCACTTGTGGAACTCAAACTTCTCTCTTCACAAGGGCTTTTTCAAAATGTCAGCATCTTGTTCCTTTTTCAGAATGTACTGAAGCAACTTTATTTGCCTCTGCACATAGTCTCATAAATGGTGATACCAGATATTTATATACTTGGAATGATCGTGAAATACAGGATTCTCAGAGATCTTGATGCAAATATGATAATCACAATAGGTCATAGTTTTATCCATCATATAACCAAATAGTCCAATGAGTATATTTCTCATCCAGATCACCATACATGTTGCTTGACTTGCAGCCATGTATTATGCTTTTTCCAAGTTGAGTGCCATCGTTCTTTGCTTCCTATTATACAATGAAATGGTTGTAGACCCAACACTAAAAATTCCATATGATGTACTCTTTCGGTCTAATGGACTCCCCACCCAATCTAAATCTATGAAGCCACATAGCTCCACTCCCGTTACCCATTTATACCATATTCCAAATTGGGTAGTTTCTCTAAGGTACTATAAAACATGCTTAGCTTCCTTCCAAAATAATTTGGTTGTACTAACCATAGATTGGCTCAGATGGTTGACCACATAGAACTTATATGGTCATATTTTCATAAGATACACCAATTAACCCACTAAGTGTTAGTAAATGGTAAAATCCACCTCTTCACCTAAAGTGGCAGTCTTCTTCCTCCAATTGCTCGCTAGAGGTGTCACCTTGGGTTTACAACTCACCATGAATGTAATGTTCCAAAATTTTATGGAACATTAAAAACTTTTGTTTTTCTTTAGGAGGAGAATAAATGGGTAAGAAAACCAATTGATAATAAAAATATGAATAAGGAACCCTCATAATGTGAAAGGGGATCAATAAAGAACTGGATTTCACACCCCATGTGTGAAAAGGGACAAATTGCAGGTGGATAATTCTAGAAGGGGCCAAGTTGACTACGCAGATAGAGAAGATAAGCTTCACTTGGTGGGCCAGCGCATTTTGCATGATGAGGAGATCATTCTAGAGAGGAAACCCTAAAGTGTGGGGCCCATGAAAAAGCACCCTTCACTTGTTTAAAAGGAGAACGAAGAAACCATTCTCATTCATGCTTTTGATTATCATTTTTCTTGTTTTCTTAGACAAGAGCATTCTCTAGCTGTTTAGCTGAGATGGAGTGCTGCTAGCACTGGGTGTTCCCGAGTGGGGATCCCATCTCTTCCATAGAGTAGCTCTTGGGAGAGCTTGTTCTTTATATTCCCCATATTTTGGGTTAAGGCCAAAGCATTCCATTTAGCTCTAGCGTAGTCTCCATTGGTGGTTGAGTTGTGTAGCTGGGTGTTGCAGGGGAGGGTTTCTCAACACCACTTCCGGCTTTGTATTTCAGAGGAGGGAGTCTCCATTCCTTTGAGAGATCAGTGAGGGATTTTTTGATCTCCAATCCATCATCTTTGGCATCAGGCCAATCATTTCCATCAGCAGAAGAGCATCCCTCTTGGTGTAGAGTTACCTCTGTATACCAAGAATCTTTAATAACACTGTGCGTTTCAAATCAATTGCCTTTTTCTTCTTCAGCTCTGGACAATTACATACACTAATATTGCATACAGAAGCTCTTTGTTACAAAATAAACAATGGTATAAACTACTGGCATTCCCACTACTGAACATTCGACTTTTAATTAAAAATCCCACTGTCATACTTTCACAAAATCTTCAACTTTAATCAAGCCCCAAGATTTAATCTGTCTTAACACATTCTTCGGATTAATTAAAATTCAGACATGTGAATTCAACTCTTCAATAGATCATTCCACTCGATCGTATCCATATGGCAATTCCATTTATGTTCAGTCAACCAAACCTTGATTTGTACATGTACCCTGTAAAACTTCCAGCTAAGGAAATTCAGAAGCCAGACTTTCATCGAATGCCAACACATCGATTCTTAATAAACCAATTACCAATTCAAACAATACTAATTTGAGAATCTTTCAACGTGTTCATTTAATTCAGAATAACGCTGGCTCATACCTTTTCCAACGCAGGGATTTGGGTTCCACCTACTACTCGATTGTTCAAACCGACTTCAATTCATCTAACATTCAATGTAGACCTTAATTCCTCCACAAACCGATCTTTGAACTGCCCTCTGATTACTGTTTCATTGATTTAGAATAAATAAATCCACACAAGTTTCTTCAGCGCTAATCGATCTCCTTTCAGTTGCATAAAAAGACATTGGATTCATTCACAATTCAATACTGATGTGAATCAATCGCGATTACAGTTTTCTAGAATAGAATGTCATTTGTCTAACGCCGATTCCACAACACCGACATGAGACAATACTGATTTGAATCAATCGTGATTACAGTTTGCCAGAATATAATGTCATTTGTCTAACGCCGATTCCACAACACCGACACGAGGTCTCCAATGTGATGCCACTCTCTACAGTTTCGATCTGATTCAATCGGAGTCGGAAATCGCCCAGTTCAATACATGCTTCAACCAACTCCCGATCCGACTTAATCGGAATCGCTAATCGCTGAGGTTCAAAATGCCAAACGTGTTAATCGGTTCATAGCTCCGATCCTATTAATCGGAAACTGGAATTTCACTGCCATTCAAACCAGCATTCTTACCATCAATACAATCATTTCAATTACCAAACAGTCGACTTTTAAACTTCGTAGAAGTGCCTCTACCACTGATCGATCTATTGTTCCATTTAAATTAGACAAAGTATAGAATGAATTCGTACTTGACAACCAGACATACATGCATCTCTGTCAAAGACTGCACCTCATCACTCCTTGCACTGTGACATAACATAAGAATCCATATAAAGTTCCTGAACACTGTAATTTTAGTTTAGATTAAACACCTGTGATTAAATCCATAAATAAGCTCAACCACGATTTTGAATATTAATTCTGCACTCAAAAGTTCAGTCAAATTTTCAATTTATCAATTGCGCCCTTCATGTAGTCGACTTGTCAGAGTTGGTTTACCAACAAAGGATCAATGTCTTTCCAATCCAGATTAGCATTGAATTCCTGAATTCATAAAAACTATTTAATCATTCCAACATCGATTGCAAAACTCTTGTTTTCCCCATAGAACTGGCGTTTTCCAACGAAGAATCTTACAATTAAAATAAAAACACAGGCTGCAATCACTTCAAACAAATACACGGAAAAAAACAATACCCAGGTCACTACAATTCAATTATGCACACATCAATATTAATAAAAGAAAACAGAGTCTCGCCCTTGGCCAATTTACACAAAAATATGAACTCTGTTACCAAAAACACAATCCACTTACAAACTTCCTCTCGCCTTGGCCAGATCTTCATTTGATGGCCCTTCAACTTCTAAAACTGACTTCATGCACTCTTACCACCTCTATCCTCACTCTCTAGAATTATATAAGGAAAACACAATTGATACAATACATGGTTTCATGAATCAAATTCTGATTCTGAACCAGAAATCTCTCAACCTCTCCTAAAAAATCTCTTCAATCCCACTCTTTTCTAAACTAACACTAAATAAAGCTTTTAAAATCCCTCATACTCTATTCTAGCCAAATAAATCCAACTATTTGGCCTAATCTCCATACAAGGAGGATCACTCAGCCACCTATACCCTTTCCTCAATAAATAAACACTCTCACATATTTAAACAAATAATTTAATTAAATTATTTTCTTTCAGCCCCTTGTTAGTCACAACATGTGACCATACTATCACATTGCTGACTAGCCTGAATGCTCCTGCATCAGACTCTCAAAGTTGAAAGTTTCCATGACCTCCTGGTCATGTGTTTCTTCTGCTGTCCATCCAGTATCCCAAACTTTACTTTGTAACTGGTCATCACTTTCATTATGCTGCTGATTTAATTCTTCTGCCACTGTCACTTTTGTTCCTCCAGATTTCCAAATCTTAATTTGTTGTTGTCCTCTGTTCTTGCTGATACAAATTCCTGTGGTCAATTTCTCCTTCTTGCTGTCCCTCTTCTCATCTAATTTCATCTTCCACAATTTCTCAATTTCCTTCTTACCATTTGTCTTTAACTGAACTCCACTGACATCTGTCTGCTGTACATTCTCCTTTTCCATATAAATTATAAAAATTTTGTCCAAATCTTCCTTTCCTCTGCCATTTACAATCTGTTGTTTGTACTCTACAGCCTCTCTTTCATTATCATCAAAGATAATTCTTCCCTCTATGTTCTCAGATTTGTCTAATAACTTTTTCAGCAAAATGTCAATTTCTTCATATTCAATAAACATGTCATTTGCATATGACTCCTCCTTCCTTTGTTTATCTTCAGCTCCTTTAATCATGAAAATTTCCCTGTCAATACCATCATTCTCAAAATCATTAAATACATGTTCAAAATATCTTTCTGTTTCAGCCATTTCTTCCAGTAATCTCACTTCTTCATCAACATGCATAAGCACATTGTCCAATCGTTGTTCCTCACCTGTCAAACCTGAAAACATATACAACATGTCAGTTTCAAAAATGAAAGGCTCTTCATTTGAAGCCTCAATGATCAGCTCCTCATGCTCCTCTGAACTATTCTGATAGTTCACTAAGTTATTGAGAAATTCTTCCTCAACATCTCTGATTTCTTCCTCATCAAAGAAAACTTCTGGGACTGCAACTTCTTGACTATGCTTGGCAAATTCATCATAAGTTTGTAGAATACCTTCCTGTTCTACACAATTTCTTTCAATACTCAGTTTGTCCAAATAAGACAATAATGCCTCTTCCTCTTCTTTGATAAGACTTTGATCTTTCAAAGATTTCTTTGGCTTACCTTCTTCAGCTAAGTTCTTGGTGTTAGCTTTCCTTCTCTGCAATTCATAAATCTGCAATGCATTTATTTCTTTTCCTGTTTCCATTTCCCATTGGTCTTCTTTCCATGCTAAAATTCCTTCAAATATGATCAAATAAGTTTCCACTAAAAGAAGGCATAACCATTCAGCCATACCTTTTAATTTCCTCCACCAATTGAAGTCTTGAAATTCCTTATGCATCTCCTTTCTTGCTTGTCTTGCCTTTGCTCCTTTCACTTTTTCATACACAGGTTCAAATTCTTTAGGTTGCATACCTACAATGTTACATTCACAGAAATAATTAATCCCAAAAATATGAGATCCTCTTGTCTGTGTGAATCATGTCAACACATTCCTCTCATTCTGATCTGCATAGATCAGTTCTTCTCTACTGTCATCACTGTCTTCGTCCCCAAGGAGAGATCCTTTCTCTGGTTCACAGATGTATTCTATTTCTTCATTCCCAGTTGTTCGGAGTAATAATTTCTCAGCAAACAATTCTCTGACAGACCATTTAACTCTTCTTCCCACATAAAATACTTGTTTCCATTTTTCTCTAATTCCTTTCAATACCGGCTTCTCCAAATGACTGAGTTCTGCCTCCATCTCAGCCAACTCTATGTCCCTTTCTTCTTTACTCATTCCTTTGAGTCCAACTGCTTCAGCGCTCTTTTCCCTATGTCTGTGACTTTCCTTTGTACCCCTGCCATGACCATCAATAGTCCATTCCTTTCCTTCCTCTGGTGAACTTTCCTTGTTCACTAGTGAGTTGCAACTAACTTTTTCCATTTCGCCTATAAGAAATCTCCTTCATGCCTCACCAAACTTTCCCGAGTTTAGCCTTTTGGCACCTATTGGTTCTTTCCTCGAACCTTTCACTAACTAACAATTCTACCCAACACTCTTCTTGCTGGAATTGTTATCTCCTATCCACAATCACAATTGCGGAGCTGCCTCATCAACTTCTACCCAACCTCAGTTGGAAGTTGTTCTCATATCCTCTTGAAATACTCCTTGCTCACTACCTTCTTCATTCAGTAAATTTGTTTATTGCCGGGTATTGTCACGTTTACACATCTGGGATTTCTTCTTGCTCTATCTTCTTTACATAGCTCATATGCTATGATGCTGGTACATCTCATTCCATCTTTCAGCAAATCCACTGCTTCCACTGACCTGCACAATCTTTTCACATCAAAGTATCTTTCAAATACTATCAATTCCTTCTGATAACCTGTTTGTAAGCAAATGTTGTTTTGCCTACACAATTTCCAAAATTCAATTCCTATAGTAGTTCTTCTTTCATTCCTATTAACACAATCTCTGCTCTTTCGATCATCAATATCATTGCCTTCAACAATATTTAAACAATCTTCAGTCAAATCAGTCATGCAATCAACTTAAACATTCTTACCAGACCTCCCGGGCATTCTCTGCTGCTTCTCCATTCTGATCCACACTTCCTGGCAATTATACAACTGCTAAAATTAAAATCCCAAAACAATCTTTTTAGAGCGTTAAGCTGGCTCTGATACCAAAAATGGTGCAGAGTTACCTCTGTATGCCCAGAATCTTTAATAACACTATGCGTTTCAAATCAATTGCCCTTTTCTTCTTCAGCTCTGGACAATTACATACACTAATATTGCATACGGAAGCTCTTTGTTACAAAATAAACAATGGTATAAACTACTAGCATTCCCACTACTGAACATTCGACTTTTAATTAAAAATCCCACTGTCATACTTTCACAAAATCTTCAACTTTAATCAAGCCCCAAGATTTAATCTGTCTTAACACATTCTTCGGATTAATTAAAATTCAGACATGTGAATTCAACTCTTCAATAGATCATTCCACTCGATCGTATCCACATGGAAATTCCATTTATGTTCAGTCAACCAAACCTTGATTTGTACATGTACCCTGTAAAACTTCCAGCTAAGGAAATTCAGAAGCCAGACTTTCATCGAATGCCAACACATCGATTCTTAATAAACCAATTACCAATTCAAACAATACTGATTTGAGAATCTTTCAACGTGTTCTTTTAATTCAGAATAACGCTGGCTCATACCTTTTCCAACGCAGGGATTTGGGTTCCACCTACTACTCGATTGTTCAAACCGACTTCAATTCATCTAACATTCAATGTAGACCTTAATTCCTCCACAAACCGATCTTTGAACTGCCCTCTGATTACTATTTCATTGATTTAGAATAGATAAATCCACACAAGTTTCTTCAGCGCTAATCGATCTCCTTTCAGTTGCATAAAAAGACATTGGATTCATTCACAATTCAATACTGATGTGAATCAATCGCGATTACAGTTTGCCAAAATAGAATGTCATTTGTCTAACGCCGATTCCACAACACCGACACGAGACAATACTGATTTGAATCAATCACAATTACAGTTTGCCAGAATAGAATGTCATTTGTCTAACGTCGATTCCACAACACCGACACGAGGTCTCCAATGTGATGCCACTCTCTACAGTTCCGATCCAATTCAATCGGAGTCAGAAATCGCCCAGTTCAATACATGCTTCAACCAACTCCCGATCCGACTTAATCGAAATCGCTAATCGCTGAGGTTCAAAATGCCAAACATGTTAATCAGTTTATAGCTCTGATCCTATTAATCGGAAACCGGAATTTCACTGCCATTCAAACCAGCATTCTTACCATCAATACAATCATTTCAATTATCAAACAGTCGACTTTTAAACTTCGTAGAAGTGCCTCTACCACTGATCGATCTATTGTTCCATTTAAATTAGACAAAGTATAGAATGAATTCGTATTTGACAACCAGACATACATGTGTCTCTGTCAAAGACCGCACCTCATAACTCCTTGCACTGTGACATAACATAAGAATCCATATAAAGTTCCTGAACGTTGTAATTTTAGTTCAGATTAAACACCTATGATTAATTCCATAAATAAACTCAACCACGATTTCGAATATTAATTCTGCACTCAACAGTTCAGTCAAATTTTCAATTTATCAATTGCGCCCTTCATGTAGTCGACTTGTCAGAGTTGGTTTACCAACAGAGGATCAATGTCTTTCCAATCCAGATTAGCATTGAATTCCTGAATTCATAAAAACTATTTAATCATTCCAACATCGATTGCAAAACTCTTGTTTTCCCCATAGAACTGACGTTTTCCAACAAAGAATCTTACAATTAAAATAAAAACACAGGCTGCAATCACTTCAAACAAATACACGGAATAAAACAATACCCAGGTCACTACAATTCAATTATGCACACATCAATATTCATAAAAGAAAACAGAGTCTCTCCCTTGGCCAATTTACACAAAAAGATGAACTTTGTTACCAAAAACACAATCCACTTACAAACTTCCTCTCGCCTTGGCCAGATCTTCATTTGATGGCCCTTCAACTTCTAAAAACTAACTTCATGCACTCTTACCACCTCTATCCTCACTCTCTCGAATTATATAAGGAAAACACAATTGATACAAATACATGGTTTCATGAATCAATTCTGATTCTGAACCAGAAATCTCTCAACCTCTCCTAAAAAATCTCTTCAATCCCACTCTTTTCTAAACTAACACTAAATAAAGCTTTTAAAATCCCTCATAATCTATTCTAGCCAAATAAATCCAATTATTTGGCCTAATCTCCATACAAGGAGAATCACTCAGCCACCTATACCCTTTCCTCAATAAATAAACATTCTCACATATTTAAACAAATAATTTAATTAAATTATTTTCTTTCAGCCCCTTGCTAGTCACAACATGTGACCATACTATCACATTGCTGACTAGCCTGAATGCTCCTGCATCACCTCTTCCTTGACTGCGCAGTTCATAGAGAGCATTTGCAGTGAGGGTTGCAACATTTTGGTGGGTGGTGAGATATTCTATGAAAGGATCAGCCTTTCATCTAGAAGATTGAAAAAAGGATTTATTTCATAAAATACATCATATTCATCAATCTCCTTCCATTTCCAGTTTCTATTGGGTTGCAGTAGCTGCCCACCTACTCCGGCATTTTGGTAAAAATGCCATTTTGTCTAGTTTCCATCCAATCCTTTTAGAGGATTTTTGTATTGTATTTTTAGGGGTAGAAGCCTTGCTCCCCCTTTCTTATTTGAGCTTACATTTTTGTATCATTCATGTACATGTATCTACTGTTGCAGTACCTCCATAGACTGCTTAGTCTTAGTTGGGAATAAACTATGTAAGTAGTGTTTTTCTCCATTTCTATGTGCATGCTTCATTAAGACTCTTTACTTATTTGAGTAATAGATTTCTCAAGAGTTTGTCTACATTTCCTACTGCATATGTATTTAAAGGTTGATTTCATCTTCATGTGACATAGCTCCTTAGAAATAATGTTGTCATTTCCTTGTTGAGAAAAGTGTTGTTGCAACCCTCTTCATTGGGCCCTTTTATGAAGATAATAGGTAAAGGAGGCTTGTCTCAAGCTCCTAGAAGGATTTTTTTTTAGTCCACTTTAGGATTCTATCTCCAGACATATATATTCGAAGGATCTCATACTAGGGATCAAATCCTGCTACCTCCATTCCTGGAAAATGTGTTTTCAAGGCTTGGGTTGCTAGTCATTACTACTAGGAAATTTCACATATCTGTAGATAGAGTTTGCAAAGGGCCATAAAGCCTCCGAATCTCACCCTTATTTAGAAGATGACATATCTGGTAAATGCCCCCGTAGTCCATCTCTAGCACAGACTTGTGATATTTCTAAAAAAGGGATATTACAATGGTATCAGAGCATCTTTCTTGGCTCAGCCTATGGCCTTCAAAGCCCAAGAAAGAGAATAGAAGATGAAGGGGATGAGATTGATCTCATCCATTTATTAGAAGAAGAATAACCTCCCCAAGGAGGAAGAGAAAATAGAAAATAAAGACCCCTGCACTTCCTATTCTATCTAGGAGGAAATAAAGAGTTGAGCAGGAGAGAGACTTCATCTCTTGGAAGAAAGGAGAAGAAAATACTCATAATTCTTCTTCCCAAATCCATGAAAGGCACACATGAATATTTCAGGAAGGACAAGAGGGAGATTTATGGAGAATCTCAAAGAGGGTTCGAAACTAAAGGAAGCCCTAGATTTGCACATGGTGAGGGTAAGCATGCAGCCACCCACCATGATGAATAGCGCAGTCAAAGGCCCAACATTCTTATGAGGGAGATGGAAGAAGGAGGAAAGGTGACTAAGGAGGAACCTCTTAGTGATTTATTGAAGGAGGATGAGTCTCACACTCATGGATTCAGAAATCAGCCCACTTTTTCTGAGTTTTGCAAGAGCAAGGTGAAGGGGAAGGAGCAGCAAGATAGATTTCATCTATCTACTTTTGGAAGTTCACCTTCATATTCAGCCAAATATTGGGTGGAGGAGCCAAACACCTACCGGAAATAGCACCACATTTCAGAAGAAGAAAGCATCAAGGTTGCAGCGCTGCATTTGAGAGGTAAGGCTCATGCATGGTGGAAACTTGATTTCATTTCTTTTGAGAATGTTAAAGCCTCATCTTATGTGAATTTCACTAAGTCATTGGTGAAAGGATTTGATCAGAACATCCTTGGAACTCATGAGATGGAGTTAACCCAAGGGAGTCAATAAAAAACCTTGCATAGAAACATAGTACCAACTCAAGAAACCATGGAAGAAGCTGAAAACTTGCATCAAGCCTTGTTGGAGGCCAAAATTTCATCCCACACCTTTGAGCAACAAAACAAAGGACTCTCTTTTTCAAAGGTGGATCAGATTATTGGGGTGTTGTCCAACTTTATTGCAGAGACAAAGGGAATCAACGCTACCAAATATAGAGATCATCTAGTGCCTCATGTAGAGGAAGAAGGAGCTTTTGCTCCAAATAGAGGGATTCTTGTGTCTTTGCAAGAAGGTCCCCAGGATCTCATGCATGGAGATCAAGGTACAATTTATGATTTATATGTGCCATGGAAGATGAGGTGTAAAGCCATGAAGATTCAGGAAGAAGATAGAGGAGAGACCCAGCACCATGTGATGAGGAGGGCCCATCTCTATCCATTTTTGGAGGTCATTACACCTAGGAAGGTGATTGAGTTGCACATTGGAAGCATGGACAAGGTTGTTCATCCATGTATACAGTCATATTCAAATGAGAATGTCTGATTGAGTGGAGACATCACACCAAGGAGGCCACTAGTTCATATGAGGAGGATAGATTCTTCAAACAGTGAGGCATCAATCACTAATTTCAGCAGTGTGGAGGCCTTGGGATAACTTGTTGTAGCATTGGGGGTTTTGGGTAAAACCAAAGCAGAGGGTAGCATCCCCTCACTATCATTCTTACCCACTCTCCTTTTAGTACCTTCGCTGTGGCAGGGGAAGCAAGGGAGGGACAACAACCTTCCCACTTGTACAGATGGCATGGGAGTAGTATATTCCCACCACTCCTTGGAGGAATGGGCACAATCACTTCTTTTCCTTGGGAGGAATAGGAGAGATTAATCTTTGAGTTGCTCCCTTTGTATAATCAGAAAACATGGTAAGGACATTATTAATTTATATGATTTACATGTTGATTCCTTAATCATGTATATGCAGGATGTTGCTCCAAGGAGAAGCATTCTTTGTCAAAGGCTCCTTGGTCTACTTATGGCCAAGAGCATAATTGATGATCATCCCCTTGATGGAATTGGGGGAGATTTGTATTTTGGAGGACATGCTCAACATGCATCATACATCACACATTTTCTCCAAATACATGAGGAGAATGTAGCAATGAACCAGTTGTTGAGGAACCACATCTTTTATCATTCTCTATTGCAGTTTACTCTCAAACTATGCTGGTTGCATGAGAAGGATCAATGTCTCACTCACTTACTATATATGACAGCCATCATGACTTCTACTTTAGCTCTTTATGCTGCTATAGATCACACTATTGATGGGAGAATGATGGGAAGAAGAAAACCTAAGATAGATGTGTCCTTTGGGGGAAAAGAACCCCATACTTTTTGCAGGGCATGCTCTAAGGGGAGCATGAAAAATTATGTGGCCACCATAGTTCAACACTTATTTCTTCTTGAGGTGAGCCATGGGAGTGATGGGGAAACATATGATGGTGTTGATTTCCTTCCCATCACAAAGAAGAGAAATTGGGCCAGGTTGATTCACAATGGAGGAGGGAAGATCTTTGGAGATCCAAACTTCATCTTGCCACTTGAGGGCAACATTTCTGCAGCCCAAGAGTAGCCTTCACTCTACACTTTTCAAGAGTGGAGAGTTGAATAGCGTGGGGTAGGTTATGATGCCTACAACTTTAATATTTTTAGCCCACCTTCTTTGTTGAAGCTCAAGGTGGAAGAAGATGTTCAGCAGTTGCCTTATCTGGAGGTGGCTAGATTCTTGTGGATGGTTGCTTGGGGATGGAGGATTCACATGAGGGGAATGTTATTCCCAATTCATTTTGACACCATGACTCAAGGAGACCTCTAGACAACACCTTATTGCCTTCTTGAGTACACTCCATGTTCATGATGATGGCCACCCTGGCTAGTTTACATTACTTGAGAGGAGCAGTATGGAGACTCTTGTTGATACAACATCTCATTCTTCATGGGGAGTTCATCATGAGTAGATAATACAGTTGGAGGGAGAGGACATCCTTCAGTTCTATCCTCACAAGTTGCTTGAGGGAAAGCAACATTTGGGAGGGGAGGACTGTAATGTTCCAGAATTTTATGGAGTATTAAAAAATTTTGTTTTGCTTTAGGAGGAGAATGAATGTGTAAGAAAACCCATTGATAATAAAAATCTGAATAAGGAACCCTCATAATGTGAAATGGGATCAATAAAGAATTGGATTTCACACCCGATGTGTGAAAAAGGACAAATTGCAGGTGGATAATTCTAGAAGGGGTCAAGTTGACTGCGCAGATAGAGAAGATAAGCTTCACTTGGTGGGCCAACGCAGTTTGCATGAGAAGGAGATCATTCTAGAGAGGAAACCCTAAAGTGTGGGGCCCATGAAAGATAACCCTTCACTTTTTTAAAGGAAGAATGAAGCAGCCATTCTCATTCATGCTTTTGATTATCATTTTTCTTGTCTTCTTAGACAAGAGCATTCTCTGGCTGTTTAGCTGAGATGCAGTGTTGCTAGCACTGGGTGTTCCCGAGCAGGAATCCCATCTCTTCCATAGAGTAGCTCTTGGGAGAGCCTTTTCTTCATATTCCCCATATTCTGGCTTGATACCAAAGTATTCCATTAAGCTCCAGCACAATCTCCATTGGTGGTTGATTTGTGTAGCTGGGTGTTGCAAGGGAGGGTTTCTCAACACCACTTCCGACTTTGTATTTCAGAGGAGGGAGTCTCCATTCCTTTGAGAGATCAGTGAGGGAATTTTTGATCTTCAATCCATCATCTTTGGCATCAGGCCAATCATTTCCATCAACAGAAGAGCATCCCTCTTCCTTGACTGCGCAGTTCATAGAGAGCATTTGCAGTGAGGGTTGCAGCATTTTGGTGGGTGGTGAGATCTTCTATGAAAGGATAAGAATTTCATCTAGAAGATTGAACAAAGGATTTATTTCAGCAAATACATCATATTTAGCAAGCTCCTTCCATTTCCAGTTTCTATTGGGTTGCAGTAGCTGCCCAACTACTCCGACATTTTGGTAAAAATGCCATTTTGTCTAGTTTCCATCCAATCCTTTTAGAGGATTGTTGCATTGTATTTTCAGGGGTAGAAGCCTTGCTCCCCATTTATTATTTGAGCTTAAATTTCTGTATCATTCATGTAGATGTATTTACTGCTACAGTACCTCCATAGACTACGCAGTCTTAGTTGGGAATAAACTATGCAAGTATTGTTTTTCTCCATTTCTATGCACATGCCCCATTGAGACTCTTTACTTGATTTGAGTAATAGATTTCTCAAGAGTTTGTCTACATTTCCTGCTGCATATGTATTTAAAGGTTTATTTCATCGTCATGTGACATAGCTCCTTAGAAATAACACTGTCATTTCCTTGTTGAGCAAAGTGTGGTTGCAGCCCTCTTCATTGGGCCCTTTTCTGAAGATAACAGGTGAAGGAGGCTTGTCTCAAGCTCGTATAAGGATTTGTTTTGAGTCCACTTCATGATTCGAGCTCTAGACAGATATATTCAAAGGATCTCAGACCAGGGATCAAATCCTGCTACCTCCATTCCTGTAAAATGTGTTTTCCAGGCTTGGGTTGCTAGTCATTCCTACTAGGAAATTTCAGATATCTGTAGATAGAGTCTGCAAAGGGCCAGAAAGCCTCCGGACCTCACCCTTCTTTAGAAGGTGACATATCTGGTAAATTCCCCCACAGTCCATCTCTAGCACAGACTTGTGATATTTTTGAAAAAGGGATATTACAATGAATAATATTTTTAATATCTCATTTGCATACTTTCCTTGAGAAATTTTTTTTTCCCCATCTCCTTTCCATACTTCCAACCCAAGGAAGTAGTACATGAGACCCATTTCCTTCATTTCAAATTCCCTTGCAAGGTCCTCCTTGCAAAATCTGATCAACTACTCATCACTTGTTAAAAATATCATCAACATACACAACAATAATAATCAATTTACCTTATACCAAGATGTGATAGATGTTTTAATCCACTTCAATTTTAGTGAATCCAAAACAAATGATATAGATATAACCCTGGTGTACCAAGCATGAGGTGATTTTTTGAGACAATAAAATTCTTGCTTGAGTCTACACAAATGAGACTCCTGATAAAATGTCTCAAAACCTTTTGGTTCCTCTATTACACCTCCTCCTCAATAAACCCATTGAGAAATTTTGTTTTTACATCCATATGTGGATCTTCCACCCCATCTCTGCAACTAGAGCATGAATAAATTTAATGGATGAGTATCTTGCTACAAGAAAAAAGGTCTCCTCATATTCAATTCCCTCAACTTGAGAGTATCCCTTGGCTACAAATGTGGCCTTATACTTCTCTATGATTTTTTCTGCTTCTCGATTAACCTTGAAGATCCATCTCAAACCCCCTACTGATTTATTTGCTGGTCTTAAAACCACTTCCTAGACACTATTCTTTATAATGGATTTATATTCCTCCACCATTACATCAACCCATATAGGTTTCTTTGTTGCTTCCTGAAAAGAGGGTTGCTGAGTCTCTACAAGATCAATCATTAGAGCGATGTATCTATTGTACTTATCAAGCTACCTTCTCTTCTTGCGCAAATTTGAGGGAGATCCCACATTCTCCCTTGCATCCTACACAATTATATCAACTTCCATGGTTCTTTTTCTGCCTTCTCTAGATGGTTTTTCTTGAGTGGATGTCTCCACCCTATGCTCCTCAATTTTTGGCTACTCCAAAACTTCCCGAGGCTCCTCTTTTGGAGCTAAAAAGTCCTCTTTTAATGGGATGTAAAGCTCCCTCTCAAGAGAGCACCTCATCAGTTTCTCCTCATCAAAATTTACATCCCTTCACACAATTTTTCGTTCTGAGGGATGGAAAGTACACATGGTAGTTGTGTGGAGTTTTTGTGCAATCCGCAAACACTCCCAACTCTATTATCAGCTCAAGTGTATTCCTTGATTCTTTGGATACATGGAAGTGAACAAAGGCTCCAAAAATCTTGAAGTGTGACACATTTGTCTTTCTCCCCAAGAAATCCTCCTCCAATGTAATCATGCCCAAATATGATGAGGACTCTGATTCGACAAATAGACTGTTTTTTGCATGTCATTTCCCATAAATTTAGTGGTAGGCCTTGGTCATGGTACATATCCCTCAAATCTACCACAATGTTCTGGTTCTTTATCTTAGACACCCCATTTTGTTGTGGGTTGTGGGGTGTTTTCAACTCTCGTCGAATGTCTTCTTTCGCACAATTTTAAAAAAAATTAATTCGATAAGTACTCACCTCCATTATATCTCCTGAGATTTTTCACCTTCATATCAGTTTCTTTCTCAACAAGTTCCTTGAATTCTATGAACTTGGAGAATATTTCTTCCTTCTTCCGCCTGAATAAGATCCATCATTCCCATGAGAATTCATCAATAAAAATGAAAAAAATATTTGTGTACGCTAATGGAGGCTATCGAGAAAGTTCCATAGACACTAGAGTGGATCCTTTCCAAGACTGCATGTGCTTTTTTGTCCCAATCATGGAATGTGGATCTTGTATACTTCCCTAAAGTACATCCTTTGCATACATTGTGCTCTTCAAGTGAGCCTTTGGGGAGGCTAGTGTTTATTTACTGCATAATCTTCAAGTTGTCATGATGCAAATGGCCAAGTATTTTGTTCCAAATTTCAATGATATCATGTCTTTGTACTTTATCAACCTTAGTGCTTAATGCAGTACAGTCTTTCACATCTAGATTATACATGTTATTCACATGAACCTTTGTTTTGATTCACCTATCCCGTGGCTTTGTGTCTCAAGAATAGTTTTCCATTTCTTAAGATCACATCATAACCACGGTCTTCCAAAACTACAATAGAGATGATATTTTTCTTTAGACCTGGAATAAACATGACATCCTTGAGTTTGAGTGGGGATCCTGACTCCCTATAAAAGGTGATTACACCAACCTCAATCGTGTTGTACATTCCTTCGTCCTCGAGCTCTATGTGCATCTGAAAATATTTCTCCTCCAGGTCACTAAAAAGGTATCTACATCCTATAATGTGAAACAATGCACCTGAGTCCAATTACCACATCCTCCCCATCACTATGGTTACCATGCATGCGATAAGGTTAAATTAAAACTCGAATTTTGAAGCTAAGGCTTCACTTGGTGCTCCTCCCGAGGTCTTATTTATTTCCTTTTTGTGTGGACACTTCGTGGCATAGTTCCCAAATTCATGACAATGGAAGCATTTAATTTTGGATAAATATTTCTTCTTTCCCCCTTTGCTAGAATCTATTTTGGATTTATGTTACTTCCCCTTTCCCTTCTTTCCCTTTCCAACTAATGCAAATTATTCTTGATCCTTTTCCTTGGATGAAGGCCCATCTCTAATATTCCAAATTATTTCCTCCTATACCAAATCATACCATAAACATTCCTAATTCAATAGCATTTCCCTCTTGTTCACCGAATTTTGGTAGCTATGTCAGTTCTTGGGGAGGCCTAAAAGGGCTAGGCTTACCAATTCATATTCTGCAAAATTTACACCAAGTCCTCAAAGTGTCATTCTTTTTCATCTTGATATTTCAAAGTTTATCCTTGAGCACCATCTTCCTTTGGTCACTACTATTCTCAAACAATTATGTTAGTGATATCCACATTGTGAATGGAGTTTCTTTCTTGTGGATATTTGAGACAATGTGATCATGTACTCCCTACAATATTATTCTCCTCTCCTTGGCTACATATTTCTTCTACTGAGCAAGGTTATGGTCATCATATTCTTGTGTTTTTAAAACATTTGTCTTGATGTATTCTATAAATCCATTGTCATCAAATACCGCCTCGATGCAATAATTCCATGCGAAGAAATTAGAGTTGCCTTCTAAGGCATTAGGGGAATTTTGAGGTCTAAAATGGGCCTCCTAAGAAAATTATAAATTAATTGTGGAAATAATAAAATAATATTATATTACATCATAAAATTTTAGAGGGAAAAAAGAATAAAATAATAATAAAGTAATAAAACTATTTTTTCAACTCGTATTTTCAACTTATCTCCCTAAGTTCTTACTCAAATTTCGAGCAGAAACACTAGTTGGATGCAAAATTTAATTTCTCATCCAAGGAGTACCCATCTTGCATACTTTCGATGGATCCTGCTACACGAAAAAGGAGAAATACATGAAAAATGTGATTACAATCATGTTTTTTCATGTATTTCTCATTTTTCATATATGAGGGTCCATCGAAAGTATGCAACATGGGTGCTCCTTGGATCAGAAATTAAATTTTGCATCCAATGAGTACTCCCTCTTGAAATGTGAGTAAAAACTTAGGGAGATAAGTCGAAAATACGAGTTGAAAAAGTAGTTTTATTATTTCTTATTCTTTTAACTTTTTTACTCCAAAAATGGTGAATCATCCCCCACGGTTAACAGCATAATCTTGAATCCTATTGGTTTTTAAAAAGTTTATTTTGGTTGTACATTTTTCTTAGGAAGCCCGTTTTAGACCTCAAAATTCCCATAATGGCATACTCTAGCCTGAGTCTGTTGAAGGTCATCTTCTCATATTCAAAGAGATCCTCTTGCATTGAATTGCAAATTCGATCCTCCTGAGAAATAACTTCAGAATTATTATTCTAATGTGAATATCGCTCTGATACCATGTAGAAATGATGACGAAGATTTGAAACTTCTTACGAATTTTTAATCAAAATCACAATACACAAACCTACTCTAGTTCTCTGCAGAAAGTAATTCAAAATTTAGAATATCAATCACAAACATGCAATGAGAAATAACACAAATGCACAGAGTCATTAGAGAAATTTTTAGGTCTAAAATGGGCCTCCTAATAAAAATGTACAACGAAAATAAAATTTATAAGAACCAATAGGTTTCAAGATGATGATTTCAATCATGGGGGATGATTCACCATTTTTGGGGTAAAAAAGTAAAAAGATAAAAAAATAATAAGATAATAAAACTACTTTTTCAACTTGTATTTTCAACTTATCTTCATAAAGTTTTAATAAAATTTAGAGTGGGATTACTTGTTGGATGAAAAATTTAATTCCTCATCCAAAGAGTACCCATGTTGCATACTTTCGATGGACCTTGCTACATGAAAAATAAGAAATACATGAAAAAACGTGATTGCAATAATGTTTTTCAAGTTTTTATCATTTTTTGTGCAAGGCCCATAAAAAGTATGAAACATGGGTACTCCTTGGATGAGGAATCAAATTATGCATCCAACTAGTATTCCCGCTCGAAATTTGAGTAAACACATAGGGAGATAAGTTGAAAATACGAGTTGACAAACTATTTTTTCCTTTTTTCCCTCTAAAATTTGATGATGTATTATAATATTATTTTATTATTTCCACTTTATTTTATAATTTCCTTAGGAGGCCCATTTGAGACCTCAAAATTCCCCTTATGATTTTTCCAAGGGAAAGCATTTTGCTAAAAACCCCTTTTCCTACTTGCATTAATATGATGCATATAGATGTATTACAATTGCTTTGTTCAATTGAGCACACCCTAAAAATGAATAACTTATCTCTCTACTCAGTAGGAATATTTGACCTAGACTTAGTCAATTTTTTTCCTTTGGTTGAGCCCCTATTTCCTTGCATAATTATAAATGAAATAAGGACCCTATTATTTAGGAATTTCCTCCAAAATTCTTGTGCAATTCCCAAGGTTTATTATTTGACTACATACAACACTTGTATGCTCAAGACTACTCTACAACTGATGTTACATTTCCTCAAAATCTCCACCATAGCTGGTGAACTCGAATTATCTTCATGCACTAGATATTTTGGGTCAAATGATCAGTTAACTAGATGATCAATGCATTTGACTGAAGTCCCACTCCACAATTGACCTTCCACTAGTTCCTCCAACAGTTAGAACTAGTTTAACTAAAAACAACTTGAAATAACTAGCATTGATTGCTAAAAATTAGCAATCACACATGCTTAAATGAACTCTAATTCCTCCATCTCAAATTTACTAAGCTAACTAAGTGACAAGTGCCATGTCACACAAGCTAACTACATCCAAGTTGTCTGTTGATGTCAGAATTCAAATTTTCCCAATTTGACCAAGGCAAAATCAAATTGAGAATTTCTTGCTTCATTTTTCAACATTGTGCATGTAGATACTTAGGGTTGACCTCATCTACATGTTTGTTAGAAATTTATTAACAGAGAAATGAAATACATAAAATATTAGGGAAACACAAATAAAAAAACACATAAAACAAGAGAGACACATATATACATGGTTCACCCAATTTTGGCTACATACACAAAGAAATAGGCAACCCTTCCTTTTATATTATAAAAAAAAATGAAGAGATACAACCTACAACATATCCACTGTAATTTACTCTTCACTCTCACACAACCTCCTCTCTCTCTCTCACACACTCAGAATAATAATACAAAGTCGCAATACAATTCCCTCATATAAAATGAGGGTTTCCTTCTAGGGAAAAAACCCTAAATTAACATAACTTCTACCATCATATCATTTTCTTAGTGAAAAACCAAGATTGACTACGAAATTACAATATTTTACAAGGAAATTTTTCATCTATTTCTAGCTTCAGGAGTGTTTCCTTTGAACCCCCACCAGAGGGGAGCTCATAAAACATAGGTGTCGCCCCCCCCTTGGACCCTCCTAATAGCTATCATACAAGAAAATTTTCTACCCCATCTAGGAACTGGAGTCCAATGCGGCTGAGACCTATGAATCAAGAAGATAATCAGGCTACACACCCAATAATCTCCCACTTGGAGATTGATTATATAAACACAAGTGTTTCATCACTTATTGGAAAATGACTCCACTTGGACCTGGTTGTTTCTCATCTTCACCATCATACTTTAGGACCAATTAAAACTAAGCATAATATCGGTTTCTCCCTCGATACAATTTTTTTTAAGATATCTACAAGATTCTGGCTAGTTTTTACCTTTTCCAACTTCAATTGTCCATCTCCCAACACTAATCATATGTATATTTTTAGACTTCAAATGAAATGATGAGTTATTTGCAAGATGAATGGCACTCTAGTTATCACTGCATAACCTGTCCATCTCCTACTTCTTACCAAATTTATCCATAAATCTTTGTAACCAAATCATTTCTTTACTAGCCTTTGTATCAGCAACATACTTTGCTTCCATTGCTGAAAGTGCAAAACTATTTTGAAATTTTGAAACTCAAGTGAAAGATGTTCCACCTATAGTAAACACATACCCTATGTTGCTCCTATTGTTATCTCTATCACCAACCATATGTGCATCAACATTACTTGTAGAGTGATGTTTGAACCACCAAAGCGTAATGCTTGATTTGTGGCACCTCTCAAATACCTGAGAATCCACTTCATTTCCATACAATGATATTTTCGTGGATTGTTCATATACTTGCTTATGACTCCCACTTCATGTACAATATCATTCCCTATGCAGGCCATTGCATACATTAAGCTTCCAACTGTTGATACATATGGAACTTTACACATATAGTCCATCTCTTCTTGCTTCTTGGAACACATATCCTTACTTAGATTGAAATGGCTAGCCAAAGGTGTACTAACTGATTTTTCCTTCTACATAATAAATATTTGCAACATATTTTCTATGTACTCACTCTAATACAATGTTAATTTATGATTTTTATTATCTCTAGTTATTCTCATACCAAGGATTTGTTTTGTAGCACCCAAATCCTTCATTGCAAATGGATTTTCCAATTTTATTTTAATCAAATTTATCTCCTTCATGTTAGACCCTAAAACAAGAATGTCATCTACATACAATAGCAATATATATAGTTCATTTTTTCTTTTAAGATAAACACAATGGTCATAGTGACATCCAGTATAACTTTGTTTAGACATAATCCTATCAAATTTTAGATACCACTACCTTGGAGTCTGTTTTAAGCCATACAATCTCTTCTTCAATTTTCACACTAATTTCTCCTTCCCTTTGACCTCATACCCTTGTGGTTGTTGTAGTGAGTCATGTTATTACACCAAGAATTTTGCAACTTCGAAGGGATCCTCAACTCAAATTATCAACCTAGGTTTAGCACAAACTTATAGGTTACAGTGTTATATGCACAACAAATTGGATTCCACTCATGCCGCCCTCAGTCATGACATTAAATCAAAAGTGCTTAGAGACCATTCCTCCTACTAAATTAGAATGAAATCTTTCCAATGAATTTATAATTGGAAATTACTTCTAGATATTAAAGGGGAAATTCCATTGACTCAACTTGTGAATTCTAACTAATCAACTCATGAGAGGACAAAGGCTAATCTACTTGCAGAAATAAAGTTATTTTATCTAGAAAAACCATCAAACTACCAAATCTTCTTGCAGAAAGGAGGCTATTTTATCTTGAATAATTCATCAAAATACCAATCATCATTGCATGCATCATATACATAGTTCACACTTGCTTTAAAATCAGTAGCCTACTTGCATCATACTTGTGAAAAAAGAAACTAATTCTACTTTGTTTTGCAATGAAGAAAATGAATGGTTGGACTGGCCTAAGATCTTATCTTGATCATCAAATCATAGCTGGGGTTAATCATTCATATTGAATGAGTCAAAGTTGCAGTGGGGATCAAAATTGATGAAGGAAAGTGGTGTTACAGGCTTGCTATAGGTGGCTGCTACAGGAGGTCATATATTTCTACAAGAGGGCCTATAATTCTACAGGAGGGATTCTGAGTGGCTTTTGAAGACGAAAATGATGTCATGATAGTATGGAGAGGTGGATGGAAGTTGAAGCAAATGAAGGGAGGTTCGGTTGAGCCCCTATCTAAGCTCAAGACATCTCAAAGGTTTGTTTAGGACTAGGATGAGTACTCATGGTATACTAGGAAAAATGACTTATGAAATAGAGTTTTGGGACAAAATTGAAGGTGGAAAGAGAAGATGAAGGAGCTCAAGGTGGAAGTGGTAAAGGTGCCCTTCCTTGAAAATCAACACAACCATACAATCAATCACATGCATGCATTCATTTATAATTCACAAAATGAGATAACTTATGATGGAAAGGATGAGTTGAATTTAAATAACATCTATTTTATGTCAGAACATTGATCTAATCAATAAATTGACTTCTACACTGCATAAAGAAAAAATAAAATAAGACAACTAACACTAATCTATTTCTGAGAAATCATAAACACAATATGTTTGGATTGTGGTTGTCAATCCTTCCACTCATTCTCCCATAAGAGAGGTGATGTAGAGGTTGCAACCACAAGTTTTTATAGATTAATCTCTACTGAAATGCAAGAAACTATGAACTGCTTGGAATCAAGAAGAAACATAAGTAGAAAAAGAGGGACCAAAGACTCTGGTTTGGGCCCAAAACCAAGGGTCTCAACCCTCTGAAACTAACTTTAATTTGGGTTGAATTTGTAAAGGAAATTTTTAGGGCTGAATTTGCAAAGGAAATTTTTAGGGCTGAATTTACAAAGGAATTTTTTTGGGCTGAATTTGAAAGGAAATTTTTTGGGTTGAATTTGCAAAGGTAATTTTTTGGGCTCAATTTTGAAAGGAATTTTTTTAGGCTGAATTTGCGAAGGAAAATTTTTGGGCTGAATTTAAAATGGTTTTTTGGGCTTAATTTTCAAACGATATTTTTGGAGGTGTTTTTTAAAGTGACATTTTTTTAGAGTAAGTGTTTTGGGTTGAAGTAAATATTTTATAATGATTTTTTAAAGTGAGTTTTTGTCTAAATTCTTAAAGTGAGATTTTTTTGTAGGACTTGAAGGAAATATTTTGAGCTTGATATTTAAAAGACATTTTTTGGCGAAATTTTTAATTTAAGTGGTTAGGGTTGAAGTATGTCTTTTGTGCAAAATTGTTAAAGTGAGTTTTTGTCTAAATTTTGATAGTGAGTTTTTTTGCAGTATTTTGAAGGAAATTTTTTGAGCTTCATACTAAATTATCATGGGAAATCAAAGAAATTACAAGAGAAAATATCATTGAAAAAGAGACCCTGAGTCTCGTAGAGAATACAGGAGATAATATCTCCAAGAAAAAAGAGAAGAATGCTCAAATATTGAAAGAGAAAATCAACCTCAACTAGAAGTTGAAGCAGTTGTGTAAATGTATATATTATAAATGATATTTAAAATTTAACTAGTGTATTGTGAAACTTAATTTTTATTTGATTAACTAATTTGGAAAATATTTTTCAATGTAAAAAGAGAGAGATATTCCTCATAACATTGATGATGAGATAGAAAATTTTGAAAGAGAAAGTGAAAGAGATATCGAACCAATGATTGAAGATGTTGAAAATGCTGAAATAAATTCAAGTGAAGAAATTGAATCACTAGGTAAGCATATATATGTTGAATGTGTATTACTGAAATTATACATATTTATTAATTTAATTATTTTTTGAATATGTAAACTCATTTTTTACATTTAATTCTAATATGTACAGATGAAATCAATATCGATGATGAGATGTTAGAAAATGTTGACACTGGCACATATGTAGATAAAAAAACTGACCATATCATACGATACCATGTCAAGCACATTATTGATATGTTCTTCAAAGATGAAAATGTGGCAGTTCAAGCCCAAATTTTGAGAATTTTCTTAACATCAAAGAAATTGAAGGAAGCTATGACCTTATTGGGTATTCAAAAATCAACAAAAGATAAAAAAAATGAAGGAAAATGTGATATAAAGTATAAATAGTGCTCTAAAGTCAATTTGAAGATCTTGAAAGAAAAGTGATTTAGATGCACGTAGAGAAATACAAATGGCAGTGATTTCATCAAGTACTAAAGATAATCATTTGGTAAAATCTATGGAACAAACATTAGGGACCTCACAAAAAACATTGCACAAACATCGGAAATTTCGATTGCAAATAGATGTAAATGATGAACTCGCTTGTTGGACATTTATTTGTAGGCAACCGTATAAATATAGACTTGGAGAAGATGTTAAAAAAATAATATATGAATATTGCATGAAAATTTCACGTGTTTCACCAAAAGCAAGGGATGTGATTCAACGAAGAATAACACAAAATTAGTGTACGAAGAACATGAAAAAAATATCTTGGACACCACTCAGATAGATTTGTTCAACAATTTCATAAAAGAGAATCATGAAATTAATGTCTCAATCAGTGTTGTTGCGCAATAAAAACCTTGGTATGTTAGACCTATCACTCTACGCGACACTTGTTGTTGTTTTTATCATGTGGAATTTCAGTTATATTATGATACATTCCTTAATTTTGGTAGATAAATTAGGAAAAATTCACCTCCTCCTTCCACTATGCATGATTTCATATCTCAAATTCTATTTGCAAGAGAAAGTCATGAATTATTTTACCAAAAGAAATGTGTTGGTGGTAAAAAATGTGATCATTGTGGAAATTTGAGTTTATTTCACAAAAAATATCTTATTAATAAAAATTATCAATCATTGTCCAACATAAAAGTGAAATGGAAGATATATGAATATCTTTATACATGGATTGGCTCAAGAAGTACTACAAGTGCTAAAAGGATTGATTTACAATAAGAAGGATTTTTTGTGATAGAGTTTTTGAGAAAGTTTGAGGCAGAAATTTATAAATACACCAAATATTCCCATAGAGCTTGATGGCAGGACTTGCAATTCAAAAAATCCTGTGAAAATTTTCCACTAGGGACCATTTTGTGAAAAAGTTGATTTTGCAGAGAATTACTCATTTTTACCATGAAATGAAATACAGATTGAATACTATCATTCTGACCAAGTCTCTATTCTTTTCCATATTCTATATAGACATGTTGAAAAAAATGTTGATCATATAGAAAGCACCAATGCAAATCAACATGTTATTAAATAATATCACTTTTATATCAGTGATGATTGTACACATGATACACATTTTTTACAACATTTTTTTGATAAGATTTATGACTCATTGAAAAGTTATGGAATAAAATTCAATGAACATTGGATATGGTCAGATGGATGCACAGGCCAATTCAAATCTTCAGGATTGTTCTTTTGGTTGTGTCGTCTTCATATGAAAACCCACATTAAACATTGTTGGAATTTCTTTGAGACTGGTCATGGAAAAGGAGAACATGATGGTGCAAGGGCATGTATAAAAAAAACACTTCAAAGATATCAAATGGACCACTCTGCACACCGACCTATCTCAGCTAAACAAGTTGTTCAATGGTGCATGTTGCATTAAGCCATGAGACTAACCGGTCAAGGGAAGTACGAAGGTACATGTGCATATATACAAATTAACTTGCATACATATATAGATGTAGAACTTTAATATACTTGATCTATTAATTTTCTAATGTTAAACATTATTTATCACAATGATTATCTTTGATTTAATTTTGAATAACATATATTATTGTTTGAATTTTCCATATAGGTTTTTTTGGCATATTGGGGTCCAACATGTAGATAGATCGATTGGAAATGACATTGAAACAATAAAAGAGACTCAAAAATTGAATTCAATTAAAAAAAAGTAGTACCAAAATGTGTTTGCATTTGATAAAAGAAAATATTCTTTTTTTGTCATGTTTGCATATACGAAACATAATCCAATGACGTTTGTGAAAAAAAAAATGTATGTAAAATATGGCAACATACATAACTAAATACAAAGGGGAAAATGTTGATTGCAAACTTTGAAGAAATGCAATCAGAGGAGACTATAGTGTTGTTTGAAGGTGATCGAGTTTTTGATGTTTTTAGATAAGGTAACTTTTCAATTTCTTTCAAATGATAGAGATCTAGAAATAGATAATAAAATCAAGTATATATGTTAATTTTAAAGTTAATTTTTCATGGTAATTATGATCTAAATTTATGTACTTTTTTTATCGTGCAGGAGATGTTTTTGTTGTAGTTTCACCTACTAACAACATAGAAAATTTCAAGTATTATTTGATGCATTGCACTGAACAAAATATTAAATTATTGGAAAAATATGATGATAACGCGTTTATATATGAAAAAGGGTCTATTATACTGAAAGGTTATTTTTTCCAACAAACTCATCAAAGTCAGGATTTTGTTTACTTTCAAGGCTATGAACTTGATGTCATAAGTTGTCAATATAGTCACTTGTTGTGTGCAACACGCATAAAGTTGACATAAGTTCAGTCAAAGAAAAATTTGAAAATTAAGAAATGGAAAATGTCAAAAATTGATCATAAACAGATCATTGAAGATCACATTCCATTAGAATTTTTTTTATTGAACTTCCCAACAATTTCTTCTTCTTGGATTCATCTTTTAGAACTTACAGAACTTAAGTAGAAACTGTTAGCCTTTTTTGTTTGTGCATTATTAAGTTTTACATTATTATATGTATATTTTGTGTTATGTACAAGTGTTTTCACATTTACATTGTTTTTTCAGATGCATATAACAAGTAATTTATACATGTACACATACATGTAGATTCTCTAGTCTTAAAGGATTTGATACATTCTCTAGTATGAGCTAGTTAATTTTATGTCATTATTGCAAAATGTATGTATCTAGAATATTTTATATAATGCAAATTCTAAGTTATGATTTTGTTTTAGACATATAAAGCAAATTATAATATTCATTCTTGAATGCGAAATGTGTGGTAAATGTTTTATCATTTCCATTTTACTATCAACTGACATCCATAGTAGCCTTTGTATGTACATTAATGAAAAATGTTGTGTAGTGGATATTTTTTAATGCAATTTTAAAATTTTATGATTTTTTGACACATCTAAGGACACCTAGAATTTTATGATTGTTTTTAGATGTACAACTATATGTATTGTATATTAAAACATTATAAGAATGATTTAAAATGCAAAATGTATGAATTAAATGCAAATTTGTTTTCATTTCTACATATTCATGAACTTAAATATATATGTATTTAACCTATAATATGTAAAATCATATATGATTGTTTTAAATGACACATGATCATGTGCAAAATGTACCTAAATATCACTTTTAATAGATGTGTGTCCTAATTATATAAAATTCATACATGTTCAAATGCATTTAACATGTACCACATGTGTTTTATAATTTGCAATTTCAATCTAGATTCATTTGACATTTCTTCCATTTTCCCTTCCTATTACCCCATTGGTTAAGTTCTACTATGCTCAACTCAATCGCTAAATGGTCGAATTTGCTTAAATTTCTAGTTTTGGATGACATGTTTATTGTTTGTGTGCGTATATTTTGCACGTTTATCTATATCCACCTCTCATATATATATATATATATATATATATATCATTAAATTATGCTAATTATATTCGAAAATCTACGTAGGAAAAATTTTCCCATCTGCGTACACACTTATGAAAATTTTCCCATATGGATTGTAAAATTTTGCTAATTATATCCGAAAATATGCATAGGAAAAAGAATCATTTTCCCATCTACGCACACAACTCCTTACACACATGAGGGATGACAGTTTAGCAAGAAATAGGAAAAAAAATAGTCATGGAAAGAAAAATTGAAAGGTTGAGGACGAGGTTTAAGAAGGGACGGGTATCTTTATGTTTATAATAAATTCTATGTATCTAATAAATCAGAGTTAATTGTTGAATTTTCCTTGTGTCTGCTCGATGTTGAAAATGGCATTCAATATAAGCTCGTCAACAAACGACAAGGTATGGTAGTATCTTCTCTAGGTTAGAAATAAGAATAACAATAGGCAATAGGATGTATTGCAGATTACAATTTCCATTCTATAGCTACATGTCTAGTATAGAGCTTAACAATCGTGCCTTCATTCCGTGTTTACTTTGGATCACTTTGAATTCTGAGGATTTCAACGCTTACATGTAATTAGTGGTTGGAGACCTGGTTAACAAGTTTGATTTTTTTTAAATATTGTAATTGTGATCACTTCCTACACAAAACCACACACTTAGCTTTATCAATTTTTTTTATTTTTTTGAGTTATTCTAAATTCTACATCCATTTTGAATGTGGAATAAGTTGTATATTATAGTTATATGAAAAACTATTGGAGCTTCATCCAATAGCACCTATCCAGTGCTTTAAATGATGAGCTAGGAAATATTGTCTATATCCCAAGGAAACATTAGAAGTTGTGAGATAATGAGGAGTTCGTGAAGAATATAGGTGGGTAAATGTGGTGGTAGCCTACCAAGTTCGAAACTCCCACCCTAGCCTAGACTATAGTGGAACAATGTGAATGCCTATTAGGTGGGTAAATGTGGTGGTAGCTTACCAAGCTCGAAACTCACACCCTCGCCTAGACTACATTGTAGCAATGTGAATGCCTATTAAGCATTTCCAAGGTGTTCAATGTAATGTATAAACTTAGTCAAAGCCTTCATTGCCGTAAATTAAAAATTTGTTAAAAACCAAGCAATGTGCAGTCAAAATCCAAATCCTTAACCCTAATGGAGAAAGCGGCACAATCAAAGCATGTTCAATGTACCAAAATATATAATAATTGAACTATTACTTCTATCTCACCATTGTAACTTTTGTGTGTCTTAATATGAGTATTCTTTCTCAAGAGATGGATTGATGCACCTATTTTCTCTGAGATCGATTAAAATTGATACCAAATAAGTGGACTACAAAAAGCAGAAAAATATATAATCCAGTACAAAAAGAGCCGAAATGTGCATGAATCCAGTATGAAAGGAGTCGAAAAAATAGAGATGGCCATATTGAAAAATAGAATAAGACGGAGTAAATTGCATGATGAAGCACCAGCTAGAAAAAGGAAAAAAACCAACAAGACAAAGATCAGAGCCATGGTTAGATGAAAAAAGCCCTCTAAATGGTAATGGATCTATTGATGAGGAAGTCAAACCGGATTTGACCAGGAGTGAAAGAAGTCCCTCTCTTTGAAATAAAAAGAGTTCTGATCCTAATATATGTGGCAGAAAATTCTAGAGATGAAATTATTCATAATAGACTTAATTTATTCCAGAAAATGTAATAGTGATGGTACCTCCAATGATGATTGGCCCTTGCCCCAGTCAAGGGCACTCCTCGAGTCCCCTGCTATCAATATATAATAAATTACGAGTCCCCGACTATCAATATCTCATCAATTACAACCCAAGATTCACAAATAATTGCATCCATAGTGACAACACTTCAATTCTAATATTGGTACGAGTCCCCTAGTATCAATATCTCATCAATTTCGGGCCAAGATGCACAAAAAATTTCCTCTATAGTGTCAACACTTCAACTGATCTAATATTGGTACTAGGTTACCAAAACCTGCTGACCAAAAAAAAATGAAAGGCCAGTGAAGGCTTGAGGACGATGGCAGCCCCACATCCACAACCACACCCTCCATGCATAAAGGCTCCATCAAAATAACCAACAGGGATTTTTTTCAAGGTGCTTGAGAGTCTATTGTCATTAATGACACTTACGTCTCCATGGCAACCCAATTTCTAGGAAGAAAGCCACAATTTTCAGGATATTGTATCTCAAATCTAGTGCTTTTTTTTCAAAAATAAATTCATTCCTATAACATCAGATGACCCAAAATATATATAATGACATAGTATTGAATTTTGGGTAGTTATTTTCCTAGTTGAGGAGGCGGGATATAATTGAAGACCTTTCCACAATTGAATTGAATTTAAGAGCACTAGATACCTCATCCCAGATGGATATAACAAAGGGAAAGAACAATAAGAGATGTACTACCTCCTCAAATGTCGACTTGCATAAAGACGTAGTCCAGGTCCCTAAAAACCTCTCTTCAAAATATTTTTGCGCGTGAGTATATGGTTATGAACCGCTAACCAGGTGAAGCATTTTAGTCTGGTCTCACCCTCCCATTTCCACATACTTTGAAACAACAACAAAAAACAAGGAGTTAAATTATTGATCTGTGCAAGTAAGGAATTGGGGAAGAAACAGACCTGTAAAGGTAGGAAATTAGGGAAGAAATATCATCTGATAGCTTTTGATAAAATCATTCGATGGGAAAAGGGTAAGTAAAACTACAAAAATCAACGAACTTTTGCCATGCTATATTGGCCATGAACAATATTCTTTCTCTTCTTTACATCATGTGGAATGGGTTTTGGGAGGCAGTCAAAGGGGCAGTATGATCCAAAATGGCAGTAATTAATGTACGATTCACCAATTCGGGGTATAAGAGAAGAGAGGCCTTCTGCAGTTTTCATAAATTTTACCGATTATAAAGCCCAAAGCAAAAAATACACCAATTTTTTTAAATGAAACACAAAAAAATCAATAAAACCCTGATAAAGTAAGAAAGCATTACAACCGAGCGTGGGAAAATTTCTTTGTCAAAAGGAAAAATTAAAAAAGATTAAACCCTAAAATACGAGTTGGTACAAATTTCTTCCATAAAATTTTATATACTACATTTTAACAAGTAAAAACATGAAATTGTACAAAGAAAATCTAAATAGAAGTTAAGAAATTAGGGAAGAAATATCATCTGATAGCTTTTGATAAAATCATTCGATGGGAAAATGGTACGTAAAACTGCAAAAATCAGCGAACCTTTGCCATGCTATATTCACCATGACCAATATGCTTTCTCTGCTTGACATCGTGCGAAATGGGTTCTGGGAGGAAGTCAAAGGGGCAGTATGATCCGAAATGGCAGTGATTAACGTACGATTCACCAATTCGGGGTATAGGAGAAGAGAGTGTTGGACCTTTAATTAAACTGAGAGGGGGGGGGTGAATCCGTTTAATACATATTTAATAATCCTAAATTTTCACCAAACTTATTTACAGCTTAATATGTGAACAGTCTTAAAATGTTATAGCCAGTATTAAATTAATGTGACACCATACTTATGTTGTGAGCAGCAAACAATTAAGAAGATTGAAAGAATCACATCAACACATAAGAAACACACATAGAGACAACAGATGTAAGTGGAAACCCAAAAAGGGAGAAAACCACATCTTATTATTGTTGTGATGCAAAGGCAAGCTCCAACTCCCTCTCACCATTGTTTTCTGTAGGCACCAATCTACAGGAGGCTCTATCCTCAATTCTGCAAGCTACAACTTGCAAGGAAGCACCAACTCCTTTCAATTTTCTGCAGGCACCAACCTACAGAAGGCTCCAACCTCAGTCAGCTACAAATGACAGCTATCAAGCGGAAACTTGATAGGGAAGCTCCAACTTCCTCAATTTATCAAACTAAATGTTTGTTGATTTACCTCAGATATCAACTCTATTCTGTATCTGCTCTTCTTCTCTTAATATTTTCTGTTTTATTCTTCTATATTCTGCATTCTCTATTTTTTCTCCCTCTCTCTCTCTCTTGCTCTTCTTGAGCTTATCAAAATTGATATTATATATAGAAATTCTCACATGACTGCTTGTATTTCACAAGGAATCTGAAGTGAACAGTCATGACTCTTTGGCTTCTGTCTTCTTATTCATTTTTCCAACTCCTTTTTAGAATTACTACAATATGTACAAATTTCCAAGCTACAGTTGGATTTTGTCTTTTCCTTAGGATACTTGCCTTTGCATCACAAACAATAAAAACAATTAAAATATTTACATTCGAATTACAATGTGAACTCCAGCTCAACTCATTTATTCTTTTGAATTGCTACGCATTTATTTTTTCTCTGGCTGTCTTTGTCTTTTCTGTGATTGTGTTTTATCTCCTTTCAGCTCCGTTTTCTTTTCTGTCCTCTGTGGGGGTGTAATTGATGCATACGTGTAACTGAGCCTTTTAAATGAATAAAATGTAATTGCTGACTTTTAAATTAGGGCAATTCCAACCCTTTTCATGCCACGAGTGTCTTGTTGATGTGGCGAGTACCGCAAGTGGAACATACGTTCATCACAATGGTTTTATATTAATAATCTCCCTCCCATTAAGCCGAGGCATATATATATAACCCACGGACCACACGGCACTTTTTAATATGATCGCAACAACTTTACGTTAACAATCGCCCTCCACCTTAAGCCTTTGGTCTTATATTACAATCCAATAAATCGGATCACATCCTCTAATATATGAAATGATCAGGCCCCACATCCGACGGTGGACAACACGTCGCAACAGCGACCGGCGGATCAAAAAAAAAAAAAATGCGCAATGTAAAATTTGCGATGTGCGATGTTGCGATGGTGCAATATTGTGATTGCGCAATGTTGCGATGGTGCGATGGTGCGATGGCGCGATGGCGTGATGGCGCGATGTTGTGATGTTGCGATGGTGCGATGGCGCGATGTTGCGATGGTGCGATGGTGCGATGTTGCGATGGTGCGATGGCACGATGTTGCGATGGTGCGATGGTTGCGATGGTTGCGATATTGCGATATTGCGATTGTTGCAATATTGCGATGTTACGATAGTTACGATATTGCGATATGCCCATACTGCGATGCTCCGATGCAATTAGGAAGGGTCCCACCTTATGGTACTTTGGTTATTTGTTTATATAGCGCTCCACTTATATATATGACCTTTGTTTATATGATGCGCTGCACATATATGTAATGCGTTGCATATATACTCCAGCATGGGTAGTTATTTCCGGAATTTTTGTTTATGTTATATGTAACACTCTGCCTCTATATGCGCTGCCTTCGCCTCTGCCCCTATGATAACGGTTCTACCTCTATGTTCACGAATCTGTCTCTGCCTTAGCTGTGCTTCTTTCTCTATCTGTGCCATTGCTTCCGTTCTACTGTTTGACTGTTACAATTCGACATTCTCTTCCGCCTGTCTCCTTTTCTTTCTTTGTTCCATCTGCTCCTTGACTCCTTCATTGTCCTTTTGATGCCTCTTCTTTAAATGACCCTGTCTCTGCTGCTCGACCCTCTCTACATCTTGCTGCTATGCTGCTCTCTTTGCTTGTCTCTGTCTTTGCTGCCTCTTCTTTAAATGACCCTGTCTCTGCTGCTCGACCCTCTCTACATCTTGTTGCTATGCTGCTCTCTTTGCTTGTCTCTGTCTTTGCTGCCTCCTTTGCCATTAATGACAATATTTCCAACAGTCTCCCCCTTTGGAATTGATGGAAATACACTTCCTCTATTTTCCTGATAGGATCCTTTCTCCTGTTGCTTCCTCTTCTTACTGTTTCTTTCTCTTCCTCCCTCTTTGATATCAATGGCAAGGGGTTGGAATGTTTTGTGATGCTTCTATTCTCTGATGCTGCGGTTTTATTCCTTTTTCAATATTTCATGCATTTCGTGAAATTTCCTGACTTTGTACGCTGCTGCTCCAAACTTTGGATTAGATACACGTCGGGTTCACTATTCTTCTGTTGCACGACAGACCCTTTTTCCTTTTTGTTGATTCTTTTATGATGAATGTATTATTGCCATAATCCCTTTGATCCCGAGGACCTGTTTTCATGCTTCCCTTGCTGGCTGATCTCCCCCTGAGAATGATATTTTCATTTCTGTTCTCCCCCTGAAATTGTGCTTTCTATTCATATCAGAGAGTAGCATCTATAGATAATACCCCTAATCTGTCTCTCAAATATTGAAATGGCTCTTTAGCAAGTGGTTTCGTAAATATATCTGCTGTATGTTCTTTTGTTGGTACATACTCCAGTTTGACTATCTTTTGAGCTACTTGTTCTCGGAGAAAATGATACTTGATTGGAATATGTTTGGTTTTTGAGTGAAGCACAGGATTTTTAGATATATTTATAGCACTTGTATTATCACATTTGATTGAAATAGGTTCATCAATGCTTACCTTCATGTCTTGAAGAGTTTGCTTCATCCACCTGACTTGTGTACAACATGTTGTTGCTGCTATATATTCTGCTTCAGCTGTAGACAGAGAGATGGATGTTTGTTTCTTGCTTAACCATGCCACCAGACTTTCTCCTAGATAGAAAGCACCTCCACTTGTAATTTTCTTGTCATCCACACAGCTGGCCCAATCAACATCTATGTATGTTGTCAAAGTGAAGCTTTTTCCTTTAGGATACCAAAGCCCATACTGTGTTGTTCCTTGTAGATATTTGAAAATTCTTTTTACCGCCAGAAGATGGTTTTGTTTAGGTGTTGTTTGATATCTAGCCACTAGACCTACTGCTAGCATGATGTCTGGTCTTGATGCAGTCAGATACAACAGACTTCCTATCATGGATTTGTAGAGTTTTTGATCTATATCAGCAGATCCATCATCAACACATAGCTTGCATCCTGTGGTCATGGGAGTTGACACAGGCTTGCAATCCTCCATTTTGAACTTTTTCAGCATTTCCTTTAAGTATTTTTCCTGTGAGATGAAAGTACCTGTGTTATTTTGTTGAATTTGCAGTCCCAAGTAGAAACTGAGCTCTCCAATCATGGACATTTCAAACTCTGTTTTCATCTCATCAACAAACCCTTTTGCTAGCTCTTCTCTGTTGCTTCCAAACATAATGTCATCAACATACACTACCACAATCAGGAGTTCATTTTCATGGGCTTTTATGTATAGATTGTTGTCTACTCCACCTCTCTTAAAGCCTTGTTTTTGCAAATATTTGTCCAGTCTTGAGTACCAAGCACGGGGAGCCTGTTTTAGTCCATATAGAGCCTTTTTCAGTCTGCACACATAGTCTTCTTTGTCTGTTAAAGAGAAACCTTCTGGTTGTTCCATGTAGACTTCTTCTTCTAGGTCTCCATTCAGAAATGCAGATTTAACATCCATTTGATATACTTTGAAGTTTTGGTAGCATGCAAATGCCAGGAACATTCTGATAGCTTCCATTCTGGCTACAGGGGAAAATGTTTCATCGTAATCAAGTCCTTCGATTTGTGAATATCCTTTGCAGACCAGTCTGGCTTTATTCCTGATTACCTATCCTTCATCATTCATTTTATTTTTGAATACCCATTTTGATCCTATGACATTTTTCTCAGTGGGTCTAGGAACTAGTTCCCAGGTATTGTTTTTCTCAATTTGATCCAATTCTTCATTCATTGCATTCACCCAAGACTTGTCCTTGCTGGCTTCTTCAAATTTCTTTGGCTCTATTTGTGACAACATCGCTATGTATACCTCTTCAGTTTGTTCTGTTAGCTGCCTTCTTGTCTGGAACCCTGCTTTCTTGTCTCCTATGATTTGATCTTCGGGATGATTCTTCTGAGTGTATCTTGAGGGGGTTTTTGAGTTCAGTTCAACATTTTCTGATGTTTTTCTTGTTTCTTCATCATCTTGGTCCTCTTCTTCATGGTTTTCAGGATGGCTGCTGCAATCTGTATCTCTTGTCTTGTTTGGAAGTTCTTCATCAAATCTTACATCAATAATTTCTACAGTTTTCCAAAGAGTCTTGTTGTAGCATCTGTATCCTTTACTTTTGGATGCATATCCTAGAAATATCCCTTCATCTGCTCTTGCATCGAACTTCCTGAGATTTTCATCATTATTATTTATGTAGCACTTGCTACCAAAGACTCTAAAGTGCTTGATTGATGCAGGTTTACCATGCCATAGCTCATAAGGTGTATTGTCACTGTTAGGTCTTAAATGAGCTTTGTTTAGAATATGTACTGCTGTGTGTACAACTTTTTCCCAAAAGGTTTGAGCAATATTATTCTCTTGCATCATGGCTCTGGCAATTTGTTGAACAGATCTGTCTTGTCTCTCTGCTACTCCATTCTGCTGAGGTGTTCCTGCAATAGTGAATTGTTGTTTTATGCCATTTTCATTGCATAGGTCAGCAAAGTCATAATCTGTAAATTCTCCTCCTCTATCTGATCTGATACATTTTAGCTTGCATCCAGTTTGATTTTCTGCTAATGATTTGAATATCTTAAACTTTTCCAGTGCTTCTGATTTGTTCTTGAGAAAAGCAACCCATGTCATTCTGGAGAAATCATCTATTATCAGCATGAAGTAGGATTCTCCACTTGGTGTCTTAGTTCTTGCAGGTCCACACAGATCCATGTGCACAAGCTGGATTGGTCTTCTTGTTGATAAATCCTCTTTGGCCTTAAAGGATGTGCGGGTCTGTTTACCCAATTGACAAGATTTGCATATGGTATTAGAAGGCCTCTTAATTTCTGGCATGTCTCTGACAGCTTTCTTCTTACTTAGTTTGATGATGTGATCGAAGCTTAGATGTCCCAACCTTTTATGTCATAACCATGACTCTTCTAGCTTGCTAAGATGACATGCTTCATCTCCCTCTTTCACAATGTAAACATTACTCTCTATTTGAACACCCTTGAGCAGAGTCTTACCTGTGGTGCTGGATCTGACTTCACAATCTTGTGCTCTAAAAAGAACTTCACAGCCTTTGTCACACATCTGACTGACACTTAGTAAATTTTCTTTCAGCCCATCTACAAATAGTACATCTTGGGCCTTTCCTCTGCCATTGTCTATGCTGACTGAGCCTTTTCCTTTTATTTTTCCTGATTTATCATTGCCAAAGGTAACATTTCCATATTTCTTTCCATCAAGAGTTATAAACTTGCTTTTGTCTCCTGTCATGTGTTTAGAGTAGCCACTGTCCAAATACCATTGACTCTTCAAACCTTGAGCAGTTAAAGCCAAGTCTAATTTATTCTCCTTCTTTATCCACTCGAGGCCCCCTTTTGTTTGGTATATTTTGTGCGATGATGAATTATATCCTTTTAGAGAACACTTGGAGGATATATTTCCAACTTGATTGCATATACAACATTTGATTATAGTTTTTGCAGAATTGTGAGCATGAACAAAATTACTTTGACTTGTAAACCTCCTTGAGGTATTGAACATCAATCTTTGTCCATACTTTCTACATTCAATAATTCTATGGCCAAAATCCTTACAATAAAAACAATAACCATAGAAATTACTTGCATACCTGATGTAAGGTTGTCTCTTCCATGCTTGCATCTTTTGCTGGTTTGAATCATTCCTCCTTGCATGATAGTATGCAGCAATGTGTCCCAGCTTGTGACAGACATAGCAGGTGGCATTCTTCATAGGAGGCAAGAATCTCCTTTGATGGCTTCCAAATTTGATATACTCAGGGGTATATGATCCTTTCTCTGTTGTCTTAGTATTTGTTACAATATTTGTTATTAGAAGTTTCTTCTGGTCTCTTTCTTTCTCATTACATGTTTCTTCCTTTGTAGGAATTATTTGAGCTGCTTCATCAGCTTTCTTTGCTTTCACAAAAATTATATTTTTGTTTTCCTTTTCTTTGCCTTTACTTGATTCTCCTTCATAGCCTATCCCATTTTTTATTAGAGGAGATCTTTGAACATCTAAGATTTCATTCAACTTACCAGAACTTGTCATTTGAGAAGGGTATATAGAAACTTTCTGTTGAGCATTTTCTAATTTCTTTCTCAGACACATAATTTCTTCTTCCAGCTTCTCTTGTTCTCGAGTTTTATCTTTGATTTGATGAAGTAACATATCTTCTATCTTCTTGGCTTCTTCAAGCTTTACCTTCAGCTGCATGAGGACTTCTAAATTTTTTTCTTCTTTCACACATTTTAGGAGAATCTCTTTTTGTTTTCTGCATTTTATTTTGAGTCTGTCAATCTCCTCCAGAGAACTTCTTAGCTCCCCCTCCAGGTCGACTTCCCCTTCTTCTTCTTCTTCTAGCAAGAGTCCTTCAAGATCTTCTATGGCCATCGGTAAAAATTCAGAGGTTCCCTCTTCTCTTGGGGATTCATCTGAGTCTTCAGATGCACTGCTGTCTTGCTGAGCATAGAAGGATTTTCTGCTGAATTTCTTTCCTTTCTGCCAGTTCTTTGATGTGTCTTTCTCTGATTCTTGAGCTTGATTTCTTACTTTCTTGTGAGGACACTTAGCAGCATAGTGTCCCACTCTTCCACAGTTAAAGCATTTGAAGGGGAGTTTACCTTTGTATTTACCTGAGCCTCTATCCAATTTCTTGACAAAATTTTCCTCTTCTTCATCTGAGAAAGAGCATATGTCTCCCTCTTCTTCTTTCTTCTTTTCTGTTTTAAAGGCTGCTTCCCTTGTACTTGGCTTTTTCTGTGGGAGCCTCATTTCATAGGCTGTTAGATTTCCAAGCAACTGGTTCATGGTCAAGGTCTCCCAATCAGCTGTTTCTTCTATTGCAGACACCTTGGGATTAAATCTGGATGGAAGAGATCTAAGAATCTTTTGCACAATTATACTCTCTGGCATTTTTCTCCCAAAGCTTTCATATTTTTGATAATTTCTGTAGCTTTTAGGAATAAACTGGAAATATCTTCATCATCATTCATTTTTAAGTTTTCAAACTGGGCTCTATAGACTTGAAGTTTGGCAGTCTTTACTTTCTGGTCTCCCTCATGTATGTTTTCAAGAGTATCCCATATTTTTTTTGGCAGTGTCTTTGTGCATTACTTTAATAAACTCTGCTTCACATAATCCATTCAGGATGGCATTCATGGCTTTTGCATTAGCCACAAAATCTTTTTTTGAGTCCTTTTCTGTGTCAGTTTCCTTCGGGGCATATCCTAATTCCATAGCAGCCTAGACTTCTATTCCTAGAGACATTATGTATGTCCTCATTATGATTTTCCAGAAAGCATAATTTTCACCAGTGAAGAAAGGGGCTTTATTGGTTGAGCATCCTTCTTTACTAGCCATATTGGGAACCTAGGATCTCCTTTCAGTTGTTAGACTTGTACAAAGGAAACCTGCTCTGATACCAATTGTTGGACCTTTAATTAAACTGAGAGGGGGGGGTGAATCAGTTTAATACATATTTAACAATCCTAAATTTTCACCAAACTTATTTACAGCTTAATATGTGTACAGTCTTAAAATGTTACAGCGAGTATTAAATTAATGTGACACCATACTTATGTTGTGAGCAGCAAACAATTAAGAAGATTGAAAGAATCACATCAACACATAAGAAACACACATAGAGACAACAGATGTAAGTGGAAACCCAAAAAGGGAGAAAACCACATCTTATTATTGTTGTGATGCAAAGGCAAGCTCCAACTCCCTCTCACCACTGTTTTCTGCAGGCACCAGCCTACAGGAGGCTCTATCCTCAATTCTGCAAGCTACAACTTGCAAGGAAGCTCCAACTGTGATTCTCAGGCTGCTACGGAGGCTCAACCTCGATCGGCTCTGATTGACAACTATCGAGTTGCAACTTGATTAGAGAGCTCAAATTCCTCAATTTATCTGCTTTTGGAATGTTTGTGATTTATCGGATATCGACACATTATCTCTTCTCTTCCTTCCTATTAATATTTCTGCTTTATTCTTCCATGACTCTATTTTTTTTCTCTCTCTCTCTCTTCCTCACCCAGGCTTGTAAAATTGATATTATATATAAAGAATTCTCTGTGTGTTTGTATTTCTGAAGATAAATTGAGCAGTCTCATGAATCTTTAACCATCTTCTAACATTCCTTTTTACAACTCCTTTTCAATTACTACAATATGTACAAATTCCAGCTCACAATTGGGATTTTGTCTTTTCCTTAGGATACTTGCCTTTGCATCACAAACAATAAAAACAATTAAAATATTTACATTTGAATTACAATGTGAACTCCAACTCAACTCATTTAGTATTTTGAATCACTGCGCATTTATTTTTTCTCTGGCTGTCTTTGTCTTTTCTGTGACTGTGTTTTATCTCCTTTCAGCTCCGTTTTCTTTTTTGTCCTCTGTGGGGGGTGTAATTGCTGCATACGTGTAACTGAGCCTTTTAAATGAATAAAATGTAATTGCTGACTTTTAAATCAGGGAAATTCCAACCCTTTTCATGCCACGAGTGTCTTGTTCATGTGGCGAGTACCGCAAGCGGAACATACATTCATCACAATGGTTTTATATAAATAATCGCCCTCCCATTAAGCCGAGGCATATATATATAACCCACGGACCACGCGGCACTTTTTAATATGATCACAACAACTTTACGTTAACAATTTCCCTCCACCTTAAGCCTTTGGTCTTATATTACAATCCAATAAATCGGATCACATCCTCTAATATATGAAAGGATCGGGCCCCACATCCGACGGTGGACAACACGTCGCAATGACGATCGGCGGATCAAACAAAAAAAATGCGCAATGTAAAATTTGCGATGTGCGATGGTGCGATGGTGCGATGGCGCGATGTTGCGATGTTGCGATGGCGCGATGTTGTGATGTTGAGATGGTGCGATGGCGCAATGTTGCGATGTTGCGATGGTGCGATGGCGCGATGTTGCGATGGTGCGATGGTGCGATGTTGCGATGGTGCGATGGTGCGATGGTGCGATGATTGCGATATTGCGATATTGTAATTGTTGCGATATTGCGATGTTGCGATAGCTACGATATTGCGATATGCCCATACTGCGATGCTCCGATGCGATTAGGAAGGGTCCCACCTTATGGTACTTTGGTTATTTGTTTATAAAGCGCTCCACTTATATATATGACCTTTTTTTATATGATGCGCTGCACATATATGTAATGCGTTGCATATATACTCCAGCATGGGTAGCGATTTCCAGAATTTGTTTTTATGTTATATGTAACACTCTGCCTCTATATGCGCTGCCTCTGTCTCTGTCGCTGTGATAACGGTTCTGCCTCTATGTTCACGACTCTGCCTCTGCCTTAGCTGTGCTTCTTTCTCTGTCTGTGTCGTTGCTTCCTTTCTATTGTTTGACTGTTACATTTCGACATTCTCTTCCTCTTGTCTCCTTTTCTTTCTTTGTTCCATCTGCTCCTTGACTCCTTCATTCTCCTTTTGCTACCTCTTCTTTAAATGACCCTGTCTCTGTTGCTCGACCCTTTCTACATCTTGCTGCTATGCTGCTCTCTTTGCATGTCTCTGTCTTTGTTGCCTCTTCTTTAAATGACCCTGTCTCTGCTACTCGAACCTCTCTACATCTTGCTGCTATGCTTCTCTCTTTGCCTGTCTCTGTCTTTGCTGCCTCCTTTGCCATCAATGACAATATTTCCAACAGAGAGGCCTTCTTTGGTTTTCATAATTTTTACCGATTATAAAACCAAAGAAAAAAATACACCAATTTTCAGGGTATAGGAGAAGAGAGGCCTTCTATGGTTTTCATAAATTTTACCGATTATAAAACCCAAAGAAAAAAATACACCAATTTTTTTAAATAAAACACAGAAAAAAAAATAAAACCCTGATAAAGTAAGTAAGCATTACAACCAAGCGTGGGAAAATTTCTTTGTCAAAATGGAAAATTAAAAAAGATTAAACCCTAAAATACGAGCTGGTACAAATTTCTTCCATAAAATTTATATACTAGATTTTAACAAGTAAAAACATGAAATTGTACAAAGAAAATCTAAATAGAAGTTAAGAAATTAGGGAAGAAATATCATCTGATAGCTTTTGATAAGATCATTTGATGGGAAAATGGTAAGTAAAACTGCAAAAATTAGTGAACCTTTGCCATGCTATATTCGCCATGACCAATATTCTTTCTCTGCTTGACATTGTGCAAAATGGGTTCTAGGAGGCAGTCAAAGGGGCAGTATGATCTGAAATGGCAGTGATTAACATATGATTCAACAATTTGGGGTATAGGAGAAGAGAGGCCTTCTGTGGTTTTCATAAATTTTACTGATTATAAAACCCAAAGAAAAAAATACACCAAATTTTTTAAATAAAACATAGAAAAAACAATAAAACCCTGATAAATTAAGCAAACATTACAACCGAGTGTGGGCAAATTGCTTTGTCAAAAGGGAAAAATATAAAATATTAAACCCTAAAATATGAGCTGATACAGATTTCTTCCATAAACATTTATATACTAGATATTAACAAGTAAAAACATGAAATTGTACAGAGAAAATCTAAATAGAAGTTAAGAACAGAATCCGTTGCTCACCTTGTCGCTCTAATTAGGGAAACTCACTTGTAAAATTGTTTTTGTAAAATCATTTTTTCGAGCTCATCGACTTTGCTCTGGGTTTTCCTCCTAAAGAGTCAAAAAGATACTACAAGGGCCACAAAATAAACTAAAAAAAAACATAGAATATGAAGAATGACTCGCCAATGGGATTTGGACAATAAATAAATGAATAAATAGCACTATTATAGAGCTTTCACGCTCTTCCACACTCAGATTCGATGCTTCGTGTGAAAAAATTAACACTCTGGTTTCTGAACTGTAAACAAATTTGGATCCGATCAAATAAACTAAGGAGTTGGTTGGTAGTTATGGTGGAATCTAATGGCTAAAAATTATTCAATTGTCTAACATTAGATCTAATGGTGTAGATCAATACACAGTGGTAGTTGGAGGAGTTTTTTTCAAGGAGTGATGACTTATGGCGTAATTATATTTGTATGTGTGAGGGATGCATACATTGAATTAGTTTTATTATTATTGTTGTTGTTGTTGTTGTTTTTAAATTATTTCCACACATACACATTGAATTATTTTCATTATTAATAAATTTTTTTATCTATACATTTAATTTTTTTTATTATTAATCTTTTTTAAAATGTTAAATATAAAATTTATATTAAATATTGAAACAAATATTCCATATATCTTGAATTAGAAAGCCACTAATAGAAGAAGAATACTCTCGCTATTTCTCTATTTATATATGTTTGATGTTAAAATCTTTTACTCAACATGCTTATTGAAATATTTGATTTATAACTCACATTAAATTGTTCTTTGTTACTAATATTTTTTAAATATTATATATCAACTCCATATTAAGAATGAAATAAATTACACATCTCCTTATCAATGAACAGTGAAAATATTTTAAAATATATACAACTTATAATATTTAATTTTGAATTATAAATATTTATTTTCAGTTTATTAACATATATTTTTCAAACATTTGATTGGACCATAATTTGAAGGCCTTATTGCAGCCTTTGCAAGATATAATTTCATGTGAATACAACTTATAATATTTAACTTTGAAAAAAAATATTTATTTTCAGTTAAATAAAATATATTTTTCAAACATTTGATTGGACCATAATTTGAAGGCCTTATTGCAACCTTTGCAAAATATAATTTCATGTGGATAATTGTCTCACATATTTTATGCCATAATTTATGGATGTGGTTGCAATACTCATGCATGATTTTTAGATATTTGTGTAGTAATTTTTTATCCTTAAGCTTTCCACAAAATTCTTCCAAGCATAATATCCTTACAAATAGCTCATATTCAAATAAATAATATATTTACCATCATTTACTTCCAAAAATAATTTAAGCAAGTTTTTGCATTAAAAATGGATAAGAATAAGATGTAAATGAATATACTTACTAGTAGTTACTCCCCACCATTATTTATATTCTCCTCGACACTTATGTCCTAGTAAAATTGTAAATATGTAGACTCACTAGTGGTCACTATGCATCAGAACTAATGAAAATATTTGTGCTTGAGAAAGAAATTAATTTTAGATCTAAATTTATTAGTTCTTATGAAACCAAGACTAAAGGAGTCAATTTTCTATTGACCACTATTAATTTAACGTTAATCAATGTAGGTTATAGCTTTTTATGCAATTTTTCCATGGCATAATATGGAACTTGATTGGGAGGTACTAAGTTGCTCTACATCACATGTTTAATATGGACATTGAAATAGTTTACTTATAACGACAATAAAACATGTTTTATTATTAATATATTTGTGTTTTAAATATTTATGTATTATTAATTATTAGCTAGATCGCAGAGATGTAACCTCCATGGAATATCTCAAAAATATTCGTAGTATTTTTTTTTGGTAAATTAGGCTACTCTATATTAATTCAAGAAAAGAAACATTACATATGCTACAGGCGGGGTTGGCAAGTTGCGCTTAACCAATCCCATCCTTAGTTGCTCAGTTTCGGGGCTGCCTCCATGGAGGAAACTAGCTCGGAAAGTACTTGAGATAGGAAATTTCAAAATGCGCAGCAGCGCTAATGTATCTAGATATTACAAAATATGCAGAAGCAAGGGTATAACTTAATATTCCCTGGTGGTAACATGCTTGACAAAAACCAGGGAAGAACTGAGAAGCTTCACAGTCCTAAATCTTCAGCTTCATCATTACTATCGGGTACTTCCTCCTCTATGGGGTAGGCATACGCGTGCGTAGCTGCTTCCTCAAAATCTTCCACTGGAAACATGGGTTTGGGGATAGGTGCACAGAGGATGGGGGACTCCGGATCCTCAACGTTAGGGATGCGCGTCCAAGTGCCTTCAGAATCCATAATATAAACATCATATTCATCGTCTTCCTCCACCTGATCTTGTAGTGGATCAGTCTTGCGAGGTGAGGGGTGCACTTGGTGCATGATGGTAGACTTCTGGGAGCTACAACTACCTCTCTACGAAGCTTGCACCGAAAATTTTTATTCCTACTCAGGATCAGGGCTCTGTCTCGCAAATCTGTCGGAGGAGGAGCCTTCAACAGATTCCAAATGGTTGTCCGCTCTGCATTGGTAACGTCTGGGGAGAGCCCCTCTCTATCTGCCTCAGATGGTTTTTTAGCGTAATCTGGGAGCCATTTCTCGATGAGTAAAGGGAGAGGCTTCAAAGGAAGGGTGTGCAACAAGGGGATAGAAAAGGTCGAGGAAAAGGGGAGAGGAAGGGGTAGGGATGAGATGCACAGACTGGGTAGTCGCAACCTAAGGGGGTCTATGCAGCGCAACACTGGGCAGAGGGTTGTGCGACAGCCCGAAGTTGGGGGGGTGCCAAAGTAGAATCAAGAGGAAAGACATAGGGAATTTACTGTGAATTTATCTAGGCTGAGGGATCCTCCTTTTAGAAGGTTTGGGACACCTACGAGGGAGATGGTAATGAGTGTGTCTCGCACGTAGCTACAGGCCATAACCAATTTCCTAAGTAGGCTCGAGGGAAGAGTGATGGTTGATAGTCAGTTCAATGCTGTTAATTATTTATGATGATTGCTGCAGAGGGGTACCCTGGAGAAGGTAGTGTTTTACCCAACATCTCATCATCATGCATTATATTTTTTGTCTTGTGTAGATGGCTAATGGTTTTAGGATCCACAAAGGGCAAGGCTCTGCGAAAAATATCTTCACTGTCAAGGGTATGGGAGAGATGATTATCATTCGTGCCACTTCTGTCACCCACATCCGGGGGGAGAATATACTTTTGAATGAGAGTGTGACATTCATGTCTTAATGAATCCTTCTCTACCTAGGTGAGGTTGGAGTGATACAACTCACGGTGGCTTTCCACCCCTTTGTTCGCAAGGAGATTCACAACTTAGTTTTCTTTCCTTCACACATGGAAAAATGTGATAGCTCTGTGATTGTGCATCATCTATTCCAAAAGATTGAGCCTATGGGCTAACCTCCAGCTGGTGGATACCTTTGAGGACGTCATTCCATGGAGGATTCTTGTGGCTACCATAGTTATAACTTGTGAGTCTCCCTCCATTTCGAGGGGGAAGTAGTGAAACCCAATTTTGATTTGAATACCCTAAATAAGCCCCTCCAAAATTGCATAATTGTTGTTGTCCCATCCCATATTATCGAAGTATATTTGGAGAGGCTCGCCTTGAGAGTTCCTGATAATGTCTTTGAATCCTACATTTCAGGGATTGCCTTTGGACGCACCATCAAAGTTGCATTTGAAGAATCCATTTGGGGGGGAGGGTTACATTTTTCAGGGACATGGGTTCTGCCAACACTTCTAAAAATATTCATAGTATTATTCACACATCAAGAGTTAATATTTATCTCATGTTATTTTTACTATTTTAATGAATTTATCACATATTAATTAATTAAAGAACACATCATATCAGCATGTGTCCTATTGGTCATAAGGTATTGATAAGTCATGGTATTGACCCATAGTATTGTTGGAATCATGATTATAATTACACCAAAACTTGTAAGTGTTAGTAAAAAAATGCATCACCAAAGTTAACGTATCCATGAGAGGTGGTTAAGCAAATGTCACAAAACACACAGGGAGTGTTGGTTTATTTGATGTCCAAAAATCTCCCCCTCGGCACAATCTGTGTGTGATTCAAACTCGAGACCTTTAGCTATGAAACCAAATACTGAATCCAATCATCCAACTAATCAAACAACATAATCACATTAGCAAAACAATCACTGAATCTTAACCAATTATTGCAACCAAATCATGCAAATGCACAACCATCCATAAATATACGAGGCCATACTTTTTTCATCACAAAAACCAATTGTTGTCACTGCAAACCCTGATCATACATACATTAGAATGTATACACTATTGTTCTGAAGCACACCCACGTATATATGTGCCTCCTCTACATAAGACCTGCGTACAAATATTAAATCATTGACTACTACATCATGAATCATTGCAACATTGAATTAACCATTGAATGAAATACTGAACTATTTTGAGATCATTGAACCAATCACATATCACTAAATTGTCACATCATTACTAATCATGAACAACCAATCCAATCAACAATGTCAAACAGATATCAACATGATCAATACTTCACCGACAGACAACAAAAATTGAACAAAACTGATCAAATGTCATCAACAAGCCTTACTGCAAAACCCTAGAAGATATACGTGAATTTCACAAAACATATCAATGTATATACATGAAAACCATGCATAACACACATGTACATATATTCACATACTGAAAAAAAAAAATTCGCATATATGCGACCCTACAAAGATATTTTTTTTTATGTACACGACTATCCAAAGACAAACATGCATACATATATGAAAACTTTCGTTGCAAAACACAACTTCACTCTTCACAACCTTTACTATAAAAAATACAAACTTCTGAATATTCCAAGTGTAGGTCAAACAACTCACAAATGAAATATAATTGTATTTACATCAATTAAATGCAAGTTTATAGACAAAGAAATTGGAAATGTTATAGAAAGAGGATACAAAAATCCAGACATATTATATGTGCTAGAAAATAAGAATCCAGACAGAAAAAAGGACGGATCCTCTTCTTCATATCTATAATAAAAGAATATGATTCCCATTGTATTCTATTTTTAACCCATATAGTGCCTTCTTAAGTTTTCAAACAATATATTTATCATTGCCTAAAATGAATCCTTTAGCTTTTTCAATATAAACTTCTTTTTCTAAATCCCATTTAAAAATGAAAATCTAGCATCCATTTGATATTATTTAAAGTTATGAAAGCTTGAGAATGCAAGAAACATTGTTATGGCTTGAAGTATATCTAAAAGTGCAAATTTTCCTTCAAATTCTATCCCTTCCTTTTGAGCATAACCTCTGCATACCAATCTTGCTTTCTTTCATATTACTTATCCATTTTCATTCAGTTTGGTTTTTAACACCCATTTTACCCCAATAACATTTTTATCATGAGGTCTTCGTACTAATTCCCATGTATGATTATTTTCTATTTGATCAAGTTCTTCATTCATTGCCTTAACCCAACATTCATATTTTCTTGCTTGCTTCACATTTTTAGGTTCAATTATGGATAGTAAGGCGAAGTAACAAGAAGTTCCAACACGATTTATTCTATTTTGTACTCCTGCTTCCTTTTCACCTATAATTTGATATTAAGGATGATTTCTCTAAACATATCTTAAAGGAGTATTTTTAGATGTATATGTATTTTCATTTCCTTCATCTGATGCTTCTCTATTTCCTTCTCCTATAACCTTTTGGCTTATAGTAGGGATATGCTTGTCATCTATTGATGCTTCCTTTTTGGTACCTATGGATGCTTCATCAATCACAACATACATGCATGCAACAATATTTTGAAGCCTTTTATTATAAAATTTATATCCCTTTCTTCTAGAAGAGTATCCAAGAAGGATTCCTTCATTGCCTCTAGATTTAAAATTTGCAAGCTTGTCATAATTTTTCTTCATGTAACATTTGCTTCAAAAAATTCTAAAGTGTTTGACAATTGTAGGCTTACCAAACCATAGTTCATGTGGATTTGTATCATTGTTTACTCGAACATGAGAGTTGTTGAGTATATTCACGTTTGTATGTGTTTCTCCCCCCCATAAGGTATGAGGCGTTCCTGACTCATCAAGCATGACACGTGCCATTTGTTGGATTGTTTTGTTTTTTCTTTCTACCACTCCATTTTGTTGAGGAGTATTAGCTATATAAAATTGTATTTTGATGCCATGTTGGTCATAAAAATTAAAAAACTCATCTGATATAAACTCTTATCCTCTATCGTATCTAAAACATTTTATTTTCAAATCTAACTCATTTTCTACCAGAGATTTGAATACTTTAAATTTATCAAATGCTTCATCTTTATGTTTTAGTAAGAAAATATAACATATTCTTATAAAATAATCAATGAATAATATGAAGGTATTATTCACCATGAGGAGACTTGTTTTTCATAGGACCACACAAATCATTATGAATAAGTTCAAGTGGCTAACTTGAAGTACCTTCTTTATCTTTAAAATAAACTCTGGTTTGCTTACCAAATTGACATGATTTGCATATTACATTTTTAGGTGGAGAGATGTTTGGAAAGTCACGAACTACTCTCATTCTACTTGATTTGTACAATTGATAAAAGCTAAGGTGTCCTAACCTTTTGCGTCAAATCCAACTTTATTTAGATTTTCTCAAGTAACAATTCTCTTATCTTCCTTCCAATACATAGACATTTCCTGGAGTTCTTGTTCCCTTTATTATGATCTTACTTGTATCCAGATTTCTTAACACAAATTTTTTTTGTCTGAAAATAACTTTATACCCTTGGTCACACATTTGAATAACACTTAACAAGTTATGTCTTAATCCATCAACAAATAAAACATTTTCAGCCTTGACCTTTTCTTTCAACAACACATTTCCTTTCTCTTTGCTAGTAGCAGGTGAGTTATTACCAAAAGTTTCATTATTTTCTTTCTTTATTCCATTAAAAGAAATAAAATTATATTTTTCACCTGTCATATGCTTTGAACATCCACTTTCAATGTACCATATATTTTCTTTATCTCCTGCATACAAAGCTAGACCACAATTTTCAATATCTGAATTTTCTTTTTCCATACCTTGGGGGGTATTGTCTTCTGTTCATGCTGGTAAGATCATCTTATTTAGATTTTTCTTTCAGTATCTTCATGACCAAAGTTTCAAAGAGAAAATTGAATTTCATCTTGAAGAGGTGAGAAAACATTATAATAATATTTATTTTCCCCAATCTCATTCTTTTTTTTTCTTGCTTCTCTAGTCACAATAGTTTTATAAGCAACACATTGAACAAATTTGTGACCAAAATTGTGACAAGTGAAGGATTGACCGTTGAAGTAGGAATACCTGGGAGTATAATACCTTCTTGAGTAGATTTCCCTTTGATTATGGTAGGGTTTTTCTGCTTCAGAAGTATTTAATCCTTCATTCTTTTTCTTAGAACTATAATTCTGATGGTTACTTCCTTTTACTGGATTGACGTAGATTCTTGTACATGTTTAAGAATATTTCATAGTTTTTGATGATTCACCATTTGAACTATATCCAAGACTTGTCTTGATTAGGGGATACCGTTGCACTTTGATGATTTCTTCTAAAGTCTCAAATCCTTTAGAAAATTTAAAATTTAGAGCCTTTATTTTCTCAAGTTCCTTTCTTAGACCCACAATTTCAAGTTCTAAATTTTCACCGTGTCGTTCCTTTTTTAGAACTTCTTTCTTCAAAATGTATTCAGCTAATTTAGCTTCTTTTAGATGGATTTTTAGCTTATTAACTTCTTCAACAAGATTATTATACAAACAAATTTAATTATATTATAGAGCAACCATAAATACATCATCAGATTCATCTACACATTTTTCTTCAAATTTCATAAGCAACTAAAAATCTTGATCATCTTCAACATCCTCATTGTTGGAAGAATATTCATTATCTTCATTAGTGAAAAAAAAATTCATGCTATCAAACCTTCTTTTAACATTTCCTTTTGGAGTATTATTCCCTTTATCATGATTTTCTTTATAAGGACATTTAGCAGCGCAGTGACCAACTCTTCCACAAGAAAAAAATTTAAAAGGAAGCTTACCTCTAAATATGTCAGTTCCTACCTAGAGTTTCTTCACAATTTCGTATTCTTATTCATCTGAAATGTAACCTGTTTCCTTAATATATTAATTTTACCTCCCTTTATATGTAGCTTTGAATGTTTCTTCTTCGATATCTAATATACCATGTTTTTTCATTTCATAATCTATTAAAATACCATGGAGTTTTTAAGTAGTGAGATTCTTCAAATACTACATTTTTTCAATGGCAGAGACTTTGGAATCGAACCTTGAGGTTAGAGATCTTAGAATTTTCTAAAAAATAGTATATATATGTCTCTTTATGTAAAGGTCATGTAAATACCAATGTTGTAAATCATTGTAAAATTCAGTCATGTATGGGCTATTGGAATCAGGTCATGCCATATATGTAATCCCATTATTTTGGGACATTGATGTAAAATTTGGGTCAAATACGTAACCAAATTATGTTGGGTGATTGATGTAATCATGAGTCATTGGTCATAGGAATAGTAATTTGGTTTAGTCATCAAGTCTTGTACTCTATTTAAAAAATTCAGAAGCATTTCAACATATCCTCAAGGGGCGCTTGGTCAGTATACAACAGATCAGATCTATATTTATCCTCTCTACAGAGGGGAAGAGAAGCATGTGTTCAACATTGTTCAACCATTTTTCCTTGATGCCAAAGGGGGAGAGACACTTACAATTTGGAGAATAATGCTTGGAGAGAAGCTTGGTGATAATTATTGGTATTTGCAGGTGTGTTTGCAGGTGTTTACAGGTGGTGAACAAACACCAAAGTGGTTGTCATCAAGTCCAAAGGGGGGGATTGTTGGCATTATGGCTAATATATTGTCCTTAATGGAAACCTGATTGATACTATATGTACTTGATGATAATATGATATCATATAGTTTAGTACATATGCTATAGATGGTATGGATAGAGAAAGGAAAATTCAGTGACATATGGATGGTAAAGGTAATGTTTGAGAAAGTATGCATAGGTCCTGAGAAGTAAGGTCGCGTACATACACAGATATTGTGAAAAAACATCGTGTGCAGAATGCACACCATGGTATTTTGGATACTAGGGGTCATTACCATGACATTGGCCCATAGTAAATGGGTACGAAAATGGTTATTTGATCCTGTCAAATAATACTAATGAAATTATTAATGGATTGGCCTAAGGTATTGGCTAAGGCTAAAACTATATAAGGAGATGGAGATCAAAGTGTTGTGTGTGCAAGTCATGGGTTATTCATGTGTAATCCGATCTGAAAAAAAGGATGCACCAGGGAGAAATGAGAATAATTAGATCTGAAAGATTTGAATGGTTTTTTACATGTATGCTTGATTCGTTTACTTCTTGAAAATGTCAAAGTAGATAATAATGATGAATTTGTGGTTATAACGATGCTATGATATAAATTATTTATTCAGAAGTCTGTATTTTTTATAGTAAAGGTTTCAAAGAGAGAAGTTGTGTTTTGTAGCGAATTTTTTTAGATATGTACACAGGTTTTTATTTGGATAGTCACATATATACGTAGATCTATCTCTGTAGGGTCGAATATATATTCTGCGAAATGTTTTTCATTATTTGAAGATATGTACACAGATGTTATGCATGGTTGTCGCATACATACATTGATATGTTTTGTGAAGGTCGTGTATATATTCTATGAAATGTTTTTCAGTATGTCAAGATTTGTACATGTGTGTTATGCATGGTTTTCGAGTACATACGTTCATATGTTTTGTGAAAGTCATTTATATCTTCTAGGGTTTTTCAATATGCCTTATTGATCACATTTTATCACTTATGTTCATTTGTTGTTGTCTGTCAATGAAGTCTTGATCATGTTATTATATGTTTGACAATTTTTATTGGGTTGGTTGTTCATGATTAGTAATGATGCCACAATTTAGTGATCTGTGATCGGTTCAATGATCTGAGAATGGTTCAATATTTGATTCATTGGTTACTTTAATGTTGCAGTGATTCATGATGCAGTATTCATATATTTAATATTTGTACATAGGTATTGTTATAGGTCAATTTGGGCACCATTCCCAATGACCTAGTTAATTGGACATAATCCCCAGAACCAATGAATAGGGTCTATCATCTCCTATCATTTTAGTTGCTACATGCCCTAAGACAAAGAATAAAGACAAATCATCCATGACTTCCATTTCAAGGTTTCCAAGATTTTAAGTACATGTTATATCACCTATGAGCTCACCAACGTAGTCTCTCAAGGGGCTAACTTCTTTTCATATGTAGGAAACTCCATTCAAGGGTGCTCAGCAAAGCAGTTCCCGACACTCAAGGGTGCATTGGTCAATTGGGAGTGAAATTCTCATTGTTCTAGAATCTCCACATGTCCAGTGCCTTCTAGAAGAGTTCATATGTGTCAAAATTCGAATCCATGTGTCCATTCAACAGCTCTGAACTGGGATACATGTCTTGCCTATTATTAGAAATACATTGATTGTGAAACTACCTTCAACTCATCTATAAATTGAGCACAGATCCTAGTGCTTGAAAAGGAAGAAATTGAGTAGAGAAATGCTGGTGGAATTTCAATTGAGGATTTGATTTGAGTGATATAATGATGGAGATATGTTCATTATGATGAGGATGGGATGATGTTGTAGATGGTGACATCAAATCAATCGCTGTTTGTAACATCCCCTCCTATCCATTAATAAATATTGCTGCTTACTTTCCCACATATGTATTTGTATAAACTTCTGTATTTCATATTATGAATTCTTATCTGATGTATATGGTTCATGTTTCATTTATTTAATTGAATAACTTGAATAGGCATCTTTATATTGTAATCTCTTTGTTGTTTAGTGTTCATTCTTGCAAGAAATATTTTGGCGATCTAGCTTGGATTTGAAGCTACAACAAGAGCTAAAGAAGGAGACTTGGAAGTGCTTGGACTCCAAGTAATTTTCTTGATCTATTTTATGTGTCTATTTACTGTTAGGAAAATTATTTGAAAATTCTTAACCTATTGTTCTAAATGCACACCACATTTAGGGAAGAATGTTTTATCCGCAATCCATAATTCTGCATAATAAATTAGAGACTCCATTGGGGATTTTACCCTTCATTATTGGTGTGTTTCCCTCTGTTTATCTACCCAGTAGCATCTACTCCTAAATATTAGACTTCTGAAACTAAGAAATGCATTAGAAGTGTGTCAGTGGCTTGAGTTTTTTGTTCTCTGTTGCATCCAATGCACTGTTGGTCAAGACACAGTGCTTTGCATAACATTGTCTCCCACTCAAGGGTTCCTTCCAACGCACTGTCTCCCCTTAGATACTGCGTTGCCCCCTAAGCCAACCAAATTCCCTTTGATTTTGTCATTTCCATTTCTTTCATCCTTTTTTTTACTGTGTTTTCAACTGTCTGATGCCTCATAGAGACCAGTGAATCTACCTGAATCTTCCTCCTTTGAAAAGTAAGTTTGTTCAATGTCTCTTTAAGTGTTTTTCTTTATCATTGACAAAAAAAAATCAAATTATTTTATTTCTACATTATATCCATTTTCTTTTGTAGAGGAAATTGTCATTAAATTCTTTGTTTCGTATAGGATAAATTGTAGTTCCATTCTTCATTTTTCCTAAAAGAGCATTTGTTGTTAAATTCATCATTTCTCAAAGAAAAAAGAATTTGTTTTTATTGATTTAATGCATTTATTTTCCTTTTTTCATTCACATTAAGGGGACTCAAAAGAAAAACTTGCATTTTCATATAGTGGATTGTGTGTTTTGCATAGGAAAAATTAGGAAAGATGCATATTAGTTTGTGCTCTTTGTTGTTTGTTCTCAAAATGGATTTCTCTTTCCCTTTAATAGCTAAGAGTTTCATTGAAAAAGATAAAAGTGAAAAGTTTTCTTATCATTTTAGTTATCATTTTAGGAATTTCCATTACATCATCGCGGTGAACCTTGAAAGGAAAATTAATAAACAAGATCAACTTAAAATTTACATCAATTTACCTAACAAAGCATTGGAACCATAACGATAACATTTAGAAGGTCTAGGATAGAGACGTGTTCTGGCATCGTAAAACACAGTAGCTATCGTTAATTTCCTGTGATACATTTTGAGTGTGATACCTTAGTCCACATACGTAAGTATATAGTAGCTCATCCACATACTTTCAAGTATGTCGGGGGGTGTTATAGTATGAAAAGTATAAAGGGGTGTTCTCACTGTGCAGTTTCACATCAGACAATGCTAATACGGGCTTGGGCCTCCACGTACCTTCGGGTGTATTTGAGAGGAAAAATTTAGGTTTCTATCGATCCATAGTGAACCGAGTCGTCCGCCTTGTAAATTTTGATACACCGAACACAACATTTGGGGAGATTTCTTGCCTCTACTTCTTGGTTTGGCACTAGGAGGTATTATGCAGTTCACAGTTTCTTGGTAAACCTTTTGCCTAGCATTACCCTTTATTTTGTTTATTTATTTTTTGTCATAAAATAAATCAGTCATCGTGGAAGAAGAAAATCCCTTTCCCCTTCATTCACGTAGAATTTCATTGAAACCACCTTTACCACCAAAAGCTACTTTTGTATGGTGAAGGCGACACCGTTCTACCGAAACCAGTACCATCAGTACCTCTGGTGAAGCATCATCTTCCCATATACTAGAGATGGCACAAGTTGTTTCGACACATCCTGGTTCATCTACTATTGTCAAGACGGAGTCCTCACAGCTACCCGTGGCCACTATCCATCTAATCAGTGAGACCATACCTACCGAACCTGACATTGTTAAACTAGAAGTTGATCGAGATCCTGTCTATTTTTTTTCCAGAACATCTGCATCCCGAAGTCAAACGACTAGAATTTATTCCTGTATCAGTAATCCCACATTATTTTGTAGCTATTGAGTCTCCCATATCGCGTAGTCAACCTCCTGAAATATACTTTGGCCTGACGGTGAAATCCTTCCACCTAGTTTAATTTCGATTGAAGAAATCCCACAAGACGAGACACCTTTAACTCTAACCCATTTTGGGGAGGATCTTTACCTGTATTATTATTTTCCTCAATTACCATCCTCTGCTTTTATTGATCTCGTTCCTATTCAAATTCCCGTCAATTCAAAAGGGTATACATTGGGTCAAGTAAACATGCCTGAACCAACATCTTTGATTAGAACATCTATTCCAATTGCATTAGCACCTGATCTCGCTACCCTGTCGATGTTCACAACTTTACCAGAGTCATATTTTCATGGTGGCCCTTTGGTCCCATTAGGTTATAAATATTTATCTGGAATTTTCTCTGGTGCATCTTCAAACCCATGGAATTCACCAATGTCATCATCTGGTACTCTAACCAAAAAACCTATAGTGAGTATTGAATGGCTTGATTCTTTATACACATCATCAGGGAAATATCAAGCTGGTCTTTCTGGGTCTATTCCATCTAGTACCATATCAACTGGACTCCCTGGATTTGGAGAGAAATATTTTCTATGTTATTATCCTCCTCATACTGGGGGGGGGGGGGGGGGGAACTTTGATCACCCACTTTGACAGTACTCCGTCATTTTTTGGTAAACCTAATGTCGAAATGAATGTTTGTCAATGGCATCCCATTCTGCCTATCCAACCACAAACGATTGAATGCTCGTATCAACCGGTTCAACCTGTTACACCCACATCAATTCCACTTGTTAATACATCTTTACCCCTATTACAGAATCAATATATTGTACAAAAACCATTTCAGGTGGGTCCTTAAACTCAATACCCTCAAGTATTGGGCCCACAGACTCCAAATCCTTCAGTTAATTTACAGCAACAACCTATACCTCGAATCATTTATTCACAAGCCGGATTACCATATTATGGGATGTCGTAGCCAAAACCAAGTTATAGCTATTCTCAAATGAATCCAAGTTATCCTAATTTGGTTTATAATATTTGTGGATAGACCCCTTGGTAGCCTCAGGCACAAATGCCTCAACCTTCATTTCAACAAGTATCATATCCAGGTTTTGGTCAACAGAATCCTCAAGCATTTGCTTATCAAAACAACCCCTATTTGGGTTACCAGCAGCAGATTGCTTATGCTGGTGCTCAAAGGCTTTTTGCCCAAGCAATTCCATCATACCCTAGCTATGCTCAACCTGACCTTAATCAATAGTTTCCCTTTGTTGCAACTTTAGAGTTTCTAGATTTAAATCGGCTCACCAATGATCCAATCAACTATGCTCCTTGGTGGTCAGTGATACCCCATAAATTACCCTCGGATATTCCTAAGTTCAATGGAAACCCTAGGGAAGACCCATCGACTCATTTTATGACTTATCATTTGTGGTGTTCATCAAAGTCCCCGAATGATGACTCTGTTCGGCTACGTATTTTCTAGCGTATGCTCACTAGTTCGGCTGCAAAATGGTACATTGAGTTACCTAGAGCTCCTTTTTATAATCTCACTGCCCTAGCTACTGTCTTTTTGACTCACTTTGAGTTACCCATAAGATATGAAACTGGAATGGAACTCTTGAATTATTTTAAATAGACTAATGTTACTCACATTTCTGATCATATTCATGAGTGGCATCACTGTCATAGAATGCTTAAGACATTTTTTCCTAATCAACTCCTTGCTGAGTGGTTAATTAAGTCCCTGTTACCATATATAACTGAGGATGTGGCTAAGGGTGGCGTTGTCACTGAAGATACATTTATTGCTTGTGTCCAATATTTATACTTGATCTATACTTAGTCTCGCATGCTCTATGAGAAAATTCCTAACGTACCGCGATCTAATTTTAATGTTCCTCCTCAATTAAAGGACTCTCATCCTGGATACGATTTGATTGGTACTACAAGCACAAATCATACTACTGCATCTGACCCTGCACCTTATTCCAAAATCAATGTTGTATCATTTGACAAAGGAAAAAATGACAAGCAACCAGGAAGTAAGAAAAAAGGGAAATCTAGGAAAATGAAAACTTCTAACCCGTAGGAAAGATCATCTGATCAATCGTCTGGAAATAGGAAAACTCGTTATCCATGCATAATCTGTAATGAGGAACACTGTGTTCGAGATTTTCCTCACCGCGCTGAAGTCTCAAATTTTTTTAAGACTTCACATGCGTTAGCTATGTTAACAAATTCGTCTCTGAATTCGAACACAAATTTGGTTGCTATAGATCCAGCTTCTAGTTTCCAAGTGCTTATGTTATCTGTTACAAAACCTTCAATAGATATTTTGGTTTCAACGCATAATAAATATTAAGTTATTCAGGCCACTGATCAACCTACTACCTCGACCATGAATCCGTCTATGAAATTGGTACTGCAAACTGCTATTCCTGAATTGACGATTAAGCCATCGAAGGGAGTCATTCATAAATTGACATATAATACTCGAGCAAGAGCTGCTAAAAAATATAATACAATTGAATATTTGGCCCAATCCCCTTCAGTTATGTCAGCTCTTGAGGTATTACAAAATTGTCCCTCCCAGAAACAGGCTTTATTTTCGACTATTGGTGGAATTGATCCAACTAGTTCTAATCTCGTCGTCTTTCATCATACAGGCTATGTGCCACAATTACCAGCAGAATTAGCATTCTCTATACAAGTAAATTTTCTCAATCAGCTTGTTCATCGTACTATTATTGATGAGGGAGAATCAACGTGCATTATGTCTATAAACTATTGGAAGTCACTTGGCTCGCCACGCTCATCTCAATCATAAACGACGTTGAAGGATTTTGACAGATGTACATATAAGCCTTGTGGTATTATTAATAACCTACATGTTGAACTAGGGGGAAAAACAATGAATGTTGATGTCGAGGTTGTTGACGGGCCCCTTGACTACAATATTCTACTTGGAAGGCCATGGGTATATGGTATGACTGCAATTGTTTCTACATATTTTAGAATGATCACCTTTCCATATAAAGGTGCCATCACAATCATTAATTAGTTATCCTTCTTTGCCTCCACTTCGCAGGTAACTAGAAGTGTTTCGTTCATTCACACACCCCAACTAGCACTTCAAAACATTGGTGTAGGACTCTTAAAGGATTCCACTCTCATGGGAACCTTTGCATTACCGCCACCTCCGACATCGACATAAATTGCAAGTATAGAGACCTACTACATGATCTCTTCCACTCCATTTGAATTAAAGAAGAGTACGGGTGATTCTGAAATAGTTATGTTGGATGAGTTTTTTCCGCCCAACCTATTGAGCTAGCATAGAAATCAATCTATCCGACTTGGGCGGAAAATCCAAAATCAGCGCCGCTGGTTGTTTGGGTTGATCGTTCCTTAGATTTTGGTACTCCATCTGATCCTTTTTCCTCAAATTTCTTGACAGATGAGAATATTTTGGAAACCATGATGTCAGAAGGAGAACCATGGGAATATTATCATCATCGTTCCCATCTTCCTGATTATGAAGAAAATAATCTTAGTGAAATATATCACCCATCGATCAAAAATTTCTTTTTGAATTATTTACCTATTAATGCAATCGATTTCGAGTGAAAATTTTCAAATATTGAAGAAACTGTTTCTATTAATATTTCGACCAAACCTAGCGTTGTAGAAAATATTCATGTCAGCGTATCTTGTTTTCCATCAGAACTTGAAACATATCACTCTCTTTTTCGTGAATTCCGTGATGTATTTGCTTGGTATTACGAGGAAATGCCAGGCATAGATACTAGTATATTTGAACACACTATTAATATGTATCCTGATGTCAAATCAGTGCGTCAATGCCTTTGTCTTTCTCATCCAAAGAAGGCCGCTGCCATTAAAGCAGAAGTTGAGAAACTTTTGCGTGTTGGTTTCATTTAACCTATTCCGCTAACTAAGTGGGTTTCCAACATCATTCCTGTCATGAAAAAACAAGGAACCATCAGAGTGTGCATCTATTATTGGGATATCAATATTTCTTGTCCAAAAGACAACTATCCTACACCCTTTATCAACCAGATTATTGACAATTGTGCTGGATGTGAAATTTTTGCGTTCATGGATGGATTTTCCGGCTACAATAAAATCAATATCCGCCCAAAGGATCAACATAAGACAACATTCATCTATCCTTGGGGCACATTCGCTTATAGGAAACTACCATTTGGTTTGAAGAACACTGGGGAAAATTTTCAGAGAGAAATGGATTATGCTTTCAATGTCATCAAGCACATTGTTCAACCCTATCTAGATGATTTGGCTGTGCATTCACGAAATCAGACTAATCACTCGATGCATTTGAGAGCCATCTTCTTATGCTTCCAACATTGCAAAATACACCTCAATCCACATAAATGTGTGTTTTGTGTTAGTTCTAGTCATTTGGTTGGATTCGTCGCCTCAAAAGAAGGAATTCGAATTGACCCATTGAAGGTCCAGGCCATTCTTGATTTTCCTGCGCCATCAAATTTACTTCAGATACAAAAAATTCAAGGAAAGGCTAACTTCCTAAGGAGTTTCATACCCAACTACACCGAAATGGCTAAAGGATTTACTCAGCTCTTGAAAAAAGGGGTTCCCTTCCATTGGGACCAAGTTGCACAATATTATTTTGATGTTGTCAAGGATACTCTTCTCCAGGTGTCGCTAATGTATCCCCCCAATTATCAGAGTGATTATTTCTTATATATCGTCACGGCTGAAACGACCATTGCTATGGTATTGGTACAAGTAGAAAATGGGATAGAACATCCGATCTATTATTTGAGTCGTAATATCAATGATACGGAAGTTAAATATTCATATGTAGAAAAGCTTGCCTTGGCAGCTGTTCAAGCTATCTAAAGATTTTGCCTCATTTCAGATTGCAACCTCATGACTTATATCTTATCACGTCAATTGATGGGGGGGAAATATTCAAAATGGATTGTCATTTTACAGGAATTTGTTTTGGAATTCATCAAATCCAAGTCAAAGAAGTCTTTAGTTTTGGTTGAGCTTCTCTGTGACCTTCCCTCTGATAGTACTGCTACTACGTCGGAACCATTAATTCCTGATGAGTCTCTATTTTTTATTGGACCATCTGATCCTTGGTATGGATATTTCATCATTTATCTCCAAACTCAAAATTTTCGACCTGATACCTCTCGCTCTGACCAAAGATGTGTTCAATACCAAGGAAAAGATTATTTGATTGTTAGCGATAAAATTTATCATCGTGGTGTTGATATAATTTTAAGAAGGTGCCTCACTCATGAGGAGGCCAAAAATATTTTAAAATATTGTCATGCTGGGGCTTGTGGTGGAAATTTTTCTAGATTTGACCACGCAAAAGATAGTCCGCGCCGGTTACTTTTTGCCTACCATATTTCGTGACTGCATTCTCACAGTTAGAATTTGTCATGTGTGCCAGATATTTAATCATAAAATCCACAAACTGTCAGCGCCAATGCATCCTATTGTCTCTATGGGACCATTTTCGAAATGGGGTATTGACTTCATGACCTATAACCCTCATTCATCTGGGGGGCATGGTTATATTATTTTCAAAATAGACTACTTTACCAAATGGGCCGAATCGATGCCTATATTCAACAACACAGGACAAATAGCTGCATTTTTTTTCTTTAATCATGTTATTGGATGGTTTAGTGTCCCACGGGCTATAGTTATAAATCATGGGAAGAATTTTCACAACCACATGATGACTGAATTGACTACCAAGTTAGGATTGTCACATGATAATTCTACTCCTTATTATCCACAATAAAATGGCCAAGTTGAGGCTATCAATAAGATTCTTAAATGTATGCTTCAATGAATGATAGGATTTCGTAGAAGAAACTGGCATTTGATCCTGTACTCGGCCTTGTGGGCATACCAAACCTTGGTGAGAAACGCAACCGGATTTTCCCCCTTTCAATTGGTGTATGTTTTGGAAGCTATCTTACCAGTCCAATGTGAAATACCGTCATCAAAACTCGCATTCAACTTGTTACCTGACACCTCATAAGAAGAAGCGTGTCTTTTTAACCTCATCCATCTTGATGAAATGCATCATGAAGCCCAATTGGCCAACGAAGCGCATAAGAGACGTATAAATGCGCAATATGACAAAAACCTCTAGCCTCACATTTTCTTAGAGGGCAACTTGGTCCTTCTTTATGATCAAGAAGCTGATGTAATAGGTATAGGGAAATTTGAGCCATTATGGAATGGCCCATATATTTTCAACAGAGTTCTTGCTAAGGGTGCCTATGAGTTGGTTGATTACAATGGAATTTTATTGGCACAGCCCAGAAATGGGTTGTATCTGATACGTTACTATGCTTAATCATGAGGATAGTGATTTTTTCTATTATATTGTATATATATGTTGTTGATTTGCATTCACTGTCTTAGTTTGTTTTTAGAGTTTTCTTGATGTTAGTAATCCACTTTACATTTCATCGCAGATGTCTAAATCTTTGGAACCATTTTTTGGATATGCTGATGGTGCTAGTCATAGTAAACAAAATCTATCCTCTGCGGTGTGGGCCATTTTCGCTCTGAATGGAAAGTCAGTGAGTTTTCAAGGGATTTGTATCGGTATATTGACAAACAATATCACTTAGTATAGCGCATTGATTGAATTTCTCTCTGATGCCATTTCATTTGGTATTAACTGCATCATCATAAGGTTAGACTCACAACTTGTATATACAACTTAATAGTGTTTATATTGTTAGAAATCCAACACTGCATCGTTTGTTCCTAAGAGTTCGACGTTTGGAAAGACACTTCGATTTTATTCAATATCAACACATTTCCAGAAATTTGAACACATTCACTAATTCTTTGGCTAATCAAGTTTTAGACAGACATTTGCAACACATTAAATGAAAACATTCATATAATTGAATAGGATTGCGCAATAAACATAGGAAAACACTGAAATCAAATAGATAGATATTTATAGGTTTTTACAAAAATTTGTGCCCAAGACACATTGGTCATATGACCTAAAAATGTATGCAACATGTCAAAATTAAACTAGTGATGTGCATGGTAACATGCTATAGATATAGCTATCCTACGCAGTAACCGCATCCAGTGGTTAGGAATACCTATAGTGTGGCACTGCAGTCGCATGGGTAACTCTTCGATTTGAAAATATAGAATCCCGAAGGTAAACCCCTATATGTGTTTCCGAAGCTCACACAGAGTCTTAGCCATGTCTAGATCCTGAAGGACTGCTCTCCTGAAAACCCTCTCTACTGGGTCATCTGCTCCATGCTCAGGTTCCTCCACCAGTTGAACTCAACCAACATCTTCATCACATTAAAACTTTAGTTTAATCTTGGGAAAACATCAAAACACAAAAAAATTGTATAAACCTTAGGAAAATCAAAAAACATGGTCAAAAAATTGTTACCTATTGTACCCCATTGAGCGCCTTCTGGTAAAGCTAAGTCTGGATCTCCTCGGAAATCGATGCTTGCATATGCATACTCATCGATGGTGACAACCTGTCACCCAAACCAGGCGAAGAACATAGTCAAGAACACAATTGACAATTGGTCTACATGCCTAGCCATTATTTCTACCCATCTCTGCATCCATGGATCTCTAGGGTTAGACACACCTAGTGTCACATGCTAAGGTTACATCAGCAGAATCCGCTCTAAGGAAAATTAAATGAGGATCAAACCATAATTGGATTTTTTCTTCCTTCCTCCCTTTACCTTGTTCAGTTGTTATTTTATCTGAGAAATTACAGCTTCATGTACCAGTTGAATCCTATTGGCTCCATGCACTCTAGTGCATACTACATATATGATCTATGTGCTACATGTAGTGTAACGGTACAGGCAAGTTTTGTGATCGTGAAAAGAATGGTTCTCAAAGGAAAATCTCGAACATCACAAATGTTTATTTTCCCATCCTTGCTTGACTCTACCCCTGGATAGCAATAATGAAAAACATAATCTCTCATAGTCTCTCCTCCAAGAACAGACCCTGAGAGGGAAATAGGTAAGCCTCTCCTCGACAAGCCTGTAAGAAACTACAAATCCTCCACTATAATAGGAACCGCTTTTTTCCTAATGTGAAATGCCTTGATAGTTGGATCCCATGCTTGAACCAAGAACTCCAAGAGTTCTATTTGTTGCCTCATCCTGGACAAACAAAAGTACTTTAACAAGCCACAATCTCTTAGGGCTCTTACTGTACCCGGATCATTTAGGGAAATCATATTTTGTTCTTCATGCTCTCTTTCTCTCCAATTAATCGTTATACTAGTCTGATGGAATCTTGAAACATAACCATAAGACCCATTAAACTCCTTTTCATGAAAAAATTAGACAAATTTTGGGTGCATTGCAAGAATAAAAAATGAGAATTGTACCCAATGCAGTATTGAACACAGGACAGTGCATTGCATATACACCGAGGCTTCAATTTAGGTGCTCCATAATGCAATTTTTGATGTTGAAGGGTGCGTTTCCCTCTTTTAAAAAAGAATTTACCCTAAGGGGCCAAAAACCCTAAAAATTTGCAATGAGAGGAAATGAATTGACTATTGTAAGAAAGAGGGGGTTCATGGCATGAACCTGGATCAAATGGCGATGAAAACCGTCCACAGAATCGATCGCAATCAATGACTGAAGTTCGGGGAAAAAATAGGTTCAGAGCTCCAAAATGAAAAAGGTAACTTTCAAATGGAAAAAATGAATAGTAAAACACTTTTAATTAGTCATTTTATTATTTTCAAATCATATTTATTGCTGTGACTATGGTTTTATTATATTTTTATCATGAAATAGGTATTTTTAATCCATTTGGTGTTCTTCTCAATAGGTTTTACAATTGATGAGCAGATTAGTCATGCAGATTTATTTCAAGAATGATTTAACCACAAAGCATACTTTTATCCTTATTTTTTGAGCTTTGTTAAAAAGGAAAAAGGACTTGAAGCGCACTTTTATCTCTTTTTCGAGCTTCGATAATAGTGGAAAAGGAACCTATGGAGTCTTATTTTCGCTCTTTTCAGACTCCGATAATGTGAAAAGATTGCCAAGAACTTTTCTTTTTGAGCTCGTAAAATTAAATGAATTTATATCTACTTAGTATAAGTTTAACCCTTTTGTAGACTGAGATAGATTATTTACGAAAAAGAAATGCCTTAGTCGAGTATAGCTAGGAGGTTCTCTCAGATATTATTTTACACTTTCTTGGATCTAAGCGACAACTTTACGAAAAAGTACTTAAGGAGTTTTCTTTCGTCCTCTTTTTCAAACTTTCTAAATATGAAAAAAGACTGGGCTGTCACTGTCGTTAGGGTCATTAAAAAATAAAATAGCAACGGCCTTGTCGATCATGGCAAGAATCGAGACTCATTCATCACTAGACTCGTTAAATTATTAAATAGCAATACATTATTCACCTAAAGGGTTGAATTATAGATCAAGCATATTTTATCCTCGTCAAGCTTGTTAAAAAATAAAGAGGTATTGGTTGACATATGACTGGGGAAAATTTGGGAAAGTGAACAAAACGTTTTATGGTACCAGGCTGCTCTTGAACATAACACTTCACTCCGTCACCGTGACTATTTGGGTTGGATAATATTCTTGATGGTTCATTCATACATATGGTTCATCATACCTCCACTTCGGTTTTTGGGTTAATTCTACCAACTCATCTCAGTGTCGCTAAAATGTTTAAGAGAATTCATCCATTGAATACTCATCCTTCTGCAATACTCATAAACCTTCATTCTCATGATCGTCATCCCTGAAAATTACTATATCAAGTCATACCTTTGTCTCCGAAATCAGTAACTCCCGTTTCTCAATAAAGTAGCTTCCTATCAACGACAAATCACCATCTAAGAATTTTACTTAGAAGCATCATATTCCAGTACCATGAGGCTTGTTACAACATCGACAAGATCCTCACTTCCGGATTTTTGATTGAAATATTTTGTTTGGTGTTTGACATCAAATCATATATTCACACCTTACGAAATGTATTGCAGTACCTTGAGGGCCATTGTCATCAATGGTGGTTCTATCATGTTTGTTAACAACTCACATCATTGGCTGGTAATCAAACGATGTCTTACCATGCTAGACTACAAATCATATATTCGCATGGCTAGACTTGTACCCAAAAAATCGAGTGAATGAGATTAGAAGACCCCCGATCTAGTTTCAGCCATCTGGGCTGTGATTTCAGGATTGTTGTACACATCATCTGTACAGTGACCTTACATAAAGATCGTCATTCGAACATGGGCCTATATCTATAGGCATGTCTGTATTGGGAAAAATTCCAATGTAGACGACTTTTTGTACTATGTACATGTTATTAGATAGTTTATGTGTTGAGCATGGGAATGCCTGCCCTCAGCAATTCATGATCAAGAGGATATATCATGATTTACTGTATTGTAAGATCGATGCAGGTTGCCACTCCGCTTCAGCTCCAGCCCATCACAGTGTAAAGCATCTCATTCAAAAAATATTGTTATTATTATTCTGACTTCATTCTTTAGGGGGAAATATGTTATAGGTCAATTTGAGCATCATTCCCAATGACCTGGTTAACTAGACATCATGCCCAGAACCAAAGAATAGGGTCTATCATCTCCTATCATTTCAGTTGCTACATGTCCTAATATAAAGAACAAAGACAAATCATCCATGACTTCCATTGTAAGGTTTCCAAGATTTGAATTACATGCTATATAACCTATGATCTCACCAACGTTGTCTCTCCAGGGGCTAACTTCTTTGCATATACAGGAACCTCCATTCAAGGGTGCTCTACAAAGCAGTTCCTGACCGTTGCGGTGGATTTGACGCACGGTGTATGAAATCGCACCAGTTTAAGAGGTGTGGTCTACCCCTATAAATTATTGGTAATAGGCAGAAAGTGGTGGAGCTCAAAAGCATACAATCTAGAGGAAAAAGTATGTAAATGTATGCTCAAATTAAACTAAAAAATAAAATACAAATATACAAAAGCTATTGAAGAGAGTCAAAATGATAATAATGTAAACAATGGCTTTAGGCCTCTTCTTATTAAACGTTTGATATGGAGAAGAAATTTTACCCAGTTGCCAAAGGGCCCTTAGACAATGGTTCTAGGTCCCGATGTAAGGTTATTTTTTTTCCAATATCTACCTCGATGCAGTCTCCCTCTCTCTCTACCGTGATGGACTAATATTTTTGGGTGGCCAACAATCGAGTCCCCTCTATCTCCAACTCTAGGTCACACACTGCTGGTATTGCTTGGGAAATTATGGCTAGCATAACAATGTGATCACCCATTCTTCTTCTCATGATAGATTTATATAGGGGATTTCAAATCCTCCTTCCCTCCCTTGGTACATGGTGGATGGTGACCTAAGGGAGAGGTATGATTCCATGGTGTGCTCCAAATATTCCTTTGTGTGCTCACATACTGTCTGAGGAGGCGCTGGTGGCTATCGTTGGGCAGCTTCATGTAAGGAGTAAATTATCCTTCGCTTTGTGTGGTCTCGGAAAGAAAAAATTTTCCACTTTCAGTAATGCGTGCTTATAGGGAAAAAAGGTGTGCAGAAGGTGCTCTTCTCGAAGGATAATGCACGCAATCAGCATTTAAGCCTAGTTCAAATTTGATTTTCTCAAAACCTTAGAGATTTTAAATACTTTATTGATTCCATAATGACTTCCTGCCCTGTAAATCCTTTGGCTTGACATTAATTAATGTCATCTTATGTTGTATGATTTTCCAGTGTTAACAATTGCCCCCTAATGTGTGAGGTCTAGGAAGGACTGTATAGTTGAAATACATTATAGTTTATTTTCTGTATCGTACATAGAGAGAGAGGGAGACCTGCGTGAATCTTGGAATTGACAACAACTTGCACCATTTCCAAGATGACCATGGCCTAAGGGATCCCTGCAAGAAAATACAATTTACAACATATATACAAAATTTCAATGATGCAGGCATGTCCCATGCTCGTGATGCTATGTCTAGTTAAACAAAATTGACAGATACATGTGTTGTCTGTGTCACTATTATGGTAGTAATGCTGGCGGTTGTTGACAACAACTACTGATGCCCTCCAGGGCATTTTTTTCTTTGAAGATAGGTGGAATGTGGTACCCATATGAGTAAACTTGGTATGGCATATAGTTGTGCAATTTATGCATAGGTGCTGGATGGGACCTTCCCATGTAAGAATTGTTGACATAGACGCTTATGGAGGCACGGGTCTTCGATGGATTTGATCAAAGTGCAATGGTTACAAGGTATGATACCATATTGAAATGAAAGTTCTTGTCATAGTCGAATGTCAGGAGGATTGATGACATCTGTGGACAATGATGTCTCCCACAGTGCCACCCAAGGAAACCCCTTTGCATGGGGAGGGGTGATCCAAGGTACTGCTTCCTTTTTGGAAAAGAGTTGTCAAGGTCGACAAAAAGGAAGCCTTAACCGAACCATGGGTCACCGACCTGAAGGGTCGGGGACCTGGATGTGATGGGTTTAACATAGGCATGTTGGTGAGAGGTGACTGAAAACTTATGATGGGGATTCAGTGACTTGAAGTCAGAGTATAATTTCGCATCTTGGCGGCGATCATAGTTATTTCTGAAGGGAAAATCCCTAGAGTTGGTAGGACTTCCAGGGTGGGTGTAAACCTAGTTATGAATTTCATGATGGTGCATGCATGGGGGTGAAATACTCTGACCAAGGAGAATGAGGGACTACTGCCATGGGAGAAAAGATGAAATATTAGGGTGAAGGGGCGAAGTGCACCGTTTGCGGTCTTTGTACATTTACAAAAATAATAAAATAATGGGGTTTTGTTTGTACAAAACATAGAGACGGGTACCCCAAAACATGAAAGTGTTTGCTCAATGAAGGCGTGAGGACAGTGTTTTGTTGGGGGAGGGGGTCCCATTGATTGGTATCATGTGCGGGGTTGATGAAGCAGATGAAACAATGTCACAGATGGGATTATGCTGGTGGAGGTATGGTGGGCCAAATGCGATGCGTGGAGGTGCACATTTTATCTGCTTGTTACAACTTGGTTGTCTGGGAAGAGGGTGTTAGCTTATATGGTAAACTTGACCTTATGCATGATGAATGGATGGGCATGAGGTGATTCCAACGCTAAAGTGGTATGGCCATGGCGTCACTGTTGTTTCGATATATGGTCTACTTTGGGACGAGCGCCATGGAGGGGAGGCTCTACCGACCAATGCGGATTTTTATCATGTGCAAGGTGAGGTAATGATAAACATGGTCGGATAAGAGGACCCTATAGTTCATTTCTGATGGAGAAATGATTTCAAGATATGAAAAGTTTTCTGGGACTCTATCATACTGGAGGTAGAATGATACCTACTTCGAAACCTTCAGTAGATGGTGTTGTAAATGGTTTGCGAGTTCTTCCTACAAAAAAAACTACCTCAAGTGAAAGCATCTTCTTTTCATCAAATATTATTGAAAGGCATGAGCTTTAAAAAGGAATATGAGAGAGGGCAGACTTGCCAGCACTTAAAATTTACTTTTCCTAGAAAGCGAATGTGTGGCATCGCTTTCATTCATCATGGCATACTGATGATGGTACAACTTACGGTTCACAGAATGGACCTTCTAATCTCCTGTTATAGACCTATGAAGTTTTGAAAAGGGAAATAAATAGGTGAATATGGCCCTTATTCAATTCATTTGTACTTGTTGAGGTCTGAGAGATCAAAGGCGTTTGCGGAGCATTTCTTGTCATTGCGATCAGCCGTGTACTAGGGACTAGCGATACTATGCCGAGGTAACTTCCATGACATCCTGCATTTTCATTTTGTTAGTTTGATAGTGTCAGGGGCTGTACAATTTGGGTTTGCATGGTCTTTGGGTGACTTTTTACCTAGATTGTACGAGTGATCTAGGCAAAAGCACGCCTTCCTTGCACACAATGTTGAGGGATAGGTGCGTTGTTCCCTAACTTTAGCGCGCCAAGGCATGCCTGTGGAAAATATAGGCATGCAAGGGTGCACTTGTCTAAGGGACAGGCGCACAAAGGCCAAGGTGACAAAATTTTTGTATTTTTGTATATTTTTGAGGTTTTTTCTTTGTACTAATGGGTGTCTATGTTGATGACAGGCTGGTGTGGAGGGAGCGAGACTGGCCCGAGATCCGGACCGCTCTAGTTGCTAATGCTAGGGTGCGACGTCAATTGGGCACATGGGGCCTTCTAAAATTTGCTGAAAATGAGTTTCTGTAGTTGCAAGACCACTTACTACGCTACATTATACAACACTGGTGCATGAGGCCCAACATGTTCGTGTTGCGGGGGATAAATTTGGTGATTCTTCCCGAGACAGATATCTACTTTGTGATCAGGTTACTGCCTCAGGGGGAGGCTTTGAGATACCCACCCTCCTCTAGGAGAGTGAACCTAGATGGATTATGGAGGTGTCATTACGGGGGGGCACCTCTTACCGAGGGATGCATTAGCATTGCATTAATTAGAGATGTGGCAGAGAGGTGTGCCCTAGAGGTGATTATACGATTGGCGGGGTCGTTTGCTCTGCATCAAGCATCTGGCCTACAAGTTGGAGTTTTGCACCAGTTGAGGTCCAGGAATTTCTTTGACTTCATCTGCTTTTGTTTTGATGTTATGGTGTCGCAATTGAACAAGGTCCAACATGGATTGAAGTCATTTGCATACACCAATATCCTATGTAGCATCATGTATGAGCGGGTGGTGCTGTTGAGGCCAGTGGTGGTGGTGCCTATTGGGGGGCCATGGGAGCCATGTATGAGGAGGTGGGCTCCGGTAATGCTGCGGGGCGGTGGTGGCATGGTGGGGCATTATTGGAACTCCACGATAGAGGCCTGGTTCGAGGCCTACCTAGAGATGTTCTTTCCATACCCGTACGCAGGAATGGACTTTCAGGGTGACCCAAACATGGGTCCCCTGTTTGGTTATGTTTGGGTACCTGCAGGGATGGTTTATATGTTTTGATATATATATATATATGAGAGATTTTTTTTGCAGCTCTACATGATGTATCAATTGTTTCGGTTTACGTGTTCTATTATGTTGATGGATGCCTATATTTTTGGTTTTATGTATGATGGTTTATTCGAGATGCATTCTAGTTTAGGATATTGTTAGCTATGCAATAAACTATTTGGTTTTGACTCCTTGGTATATATGAAAATGTGATGTAATAAAATTGTCTAAATATTTTGGTGTGAAAATATTTTCTAAACAGATGTGTATCTCTTGTCTCAAATTTTTGGTTTAGATGTGATACTACTAATTGGGAATCGAGGTAGATATGCATATGGCGAACTCCTTGATCGAGGGCGTCGCACATAAGTTTGATGACGATGTCATATTCTTCCTGATTGTTTGTTACTGAACCGATACACACACCATTTGCACACGGTGGTGATCGGTCAGGGAGGTAAATGACCTAGGCTGCTGCGGCTAAATTTTGAGACCATCTTGATGCTCCATCAGCAAATCCGAAATAGGGTTCATTTGGTGATCCATAGTGATACTTTGAGCACTTTTTAAATAAGTCTTTGGGTCAAAATTTTTGAGTGGTTGGGTTTTTTTTGTACTCTTACTCTAGGGGAAGGATCATTGGGGCCTTTATGGGTATAACTTCTTGAGGTAAAGGCCGTTGATGGGGTTAGTGAGGCAAGTCCCGTCTGGTTCCGTCAAGATGTATGCCCCCTGTCGGAGGCAGTATTTAATGATGTAGGGTCCTTTCCACAAGGTTTCGAACTTTCCTGGCCCTAAGGCCTCTTTTGCGATGTCATAGCGAAGGACCAATTCTCCGTTAGTGAACGAGCGAGGGGTGATGTGGCGATCGAATGATGCTTTAACCCTTTTCTTGTGGGCCTCGTTGTGTTGCAATGATTGTCGTCAATTTTCGTCGAGAAGCTCTAGTTGTACTAGGCACTGCTCTAGAGGTTGGGTGTCATTGAGGAGTTCGATGGCAACATGCAAATTTGGGATTTTGCAGAAATTTATGCAAAAGCGTAAGGTACCTTGGTTATTTGTGACAGGAATATGGTGGAAATATTAGGACGAGGGGGGAGGTAGTCATCCTATCGCCAATATGAGATGATACAGATCATATATGGTGGATTGTGTCATCAACATTTGGTGGGGGAAGAATCTCTGTAATGGGATTATGTATGAGCGCAAGGTTGGGTTCCCTGCTAGAATGGTTGATTTTCGGTAGGTGGAAATTGTGCCTACCATAGAGGTGCCTGAATGTTTCTGTTAGCGGGCATGACTCTGGTGTGTGATTTTGGCCAGTACAGATGGTGCATGGTATCATTGAGCCAATAGAGTATATACTGTAGGATTCTATGCTACTCATTGTTCCTGACGTGGATGCTTGGAAAGGGTCGGTCGTAGAAGAGGTTGTCTTCTGTTTCCATTTCCGTATCGTTGGCCTAGATGTGTCTACCTCTTTGGTGGAGTGTATATTTTATGTAGCTCGTGCTGCTCTCAGCTTAGGGAGATGTACACACTTAAATGTATGATGAAAGTGTGAACAAATCTGGCAATAAGTGCGCGTGATCTTCTCTTGGTTGGAGAGAAGTTTTTGAGGGAGAGAAGAGACTACTTGGAGACTATTTGCAAGGGGCTTGAGTTCTCTACATTGGTTGACTCGGTGATCATATAGATCACATAGGCCACATGTTATCCTAGGCTTGGCTGAGGTTACGCTTTGGTGTTGTGTTGTCTTATCTTGCTTGATACACCATTGCGGGGGTGGGGACATTGACCCAATGATGTACTTTTTATGTCGTTCCCAAAGTTCGTCCTGTCTCTTTTATATGCCGTTAATCATGTTGATGGTGGGACGAATTTGTGAGGCATACGTACAATGTCACTCATATAGATTACCCTGACATATCAGGAAAAATATCCTTGATATGAAGGTTATGTCGAGTTCAGTTTGAGGTCTGATGGGGAACGAGCGTCGGAAGGCTTCTAAATTAGGGCAATACATGACTGCATGGTTTTTATTTTTGCATAGTGTACATTCTAGTCGTCCCTACGAAGAGTGATTGAGGGTAATTAGGGGTTCCCTGCTGGGCATTTATTCGGTTGTCAAGAACATGATGGATGTGCTCATCTCATCTGCTTGGGTCATGGAGCTACTTGTGGAATCGACATCCATGTCGTCTTCTTGGGAAAGGCGGATTATGGCTGAGCGGAGGCTAGCAAGGGCTAGCTGGAAGCGAGGTATGTAGTGAAAATTCCCTAAACGATGATTGTCGGCGCATAACGGGCATGTGAATTGCATTGCCCATAATCCCACGTAGTAAACCCTTTCGATTGGATACCATCTGTGGATGAGCTCCAGGGTTGTGCACCCTTCGAGGAAGTGGCCACGTTCACCGCATAGTGTACAACGTACAATGGGTATAACTGGGGGCTTTCTACAATCCTACGTTCCTCTTGTAAATATAGGATGGTATGAGGCTCATTGCTAACAGATTGGATGAAGGGATCCTCTTGGTAGGATCGCTCGATTTCATGTAAGGCATCCCTATATCATGGGATTTATCGGTAATGGTATAGTGCCCATAGTTGCTACAGAGAGCACATGCGTGATTGGTACTCAACGCTTTGCCTTTACCTTTGGTGGTAGGTTCCTTTTTACGGGAACGCAGTGTTGAGATGTCTATTTCGGAACCAAGGAGTGGTTTTAATTCATCCATCTCTGGAAATATATGGGTAGGGTGGCCTATAACATCGCATATGGTGCATACTGGTGATTCTCATTGAATGGTGGGGGTCACCATATTCTTTCCTCCCTTCTCGGTTTTCTTGGCCATGATTACCGGTTTCGCAATGGGAGCTTCCTTTGCGAGGGAGGTCTCGACCATTTCTTGGGTATATGGGGGCTCCTCGGGACTAAGGGGCTTTAACCCTATGGCAGTAACATGGGTGGCTCCTGTTCCAGCTGGAGGAACTAGGTACCAAACTAGGAATGCCAATGATATGTTGGGTAATACCAGTGTTTCCAAAACCTACTGGGAGACAAAGCCAGTTAGGGGGTAGAGGAAAGGGGTTTGGGAGGTGGCGTGGGCTAGAGAGGCTACCATAGCCGATGCTTCGGTGTCGTTACTACTTGAGTCTATGTCCTGACTAGCCTTGGTGCTTGATGTGGAAATCATGCACACTAGAGCCCCTGTGACATCGAGTGATGCCTCAGGGATAATGGGAGGATCTCCTAGGAATGACCCTAAAACGGATGACGGTTTGAATTGGCTAGGGCCATATTCTTGGTACTATGAAACACCATCCGAGGTTGTATATACATAGGGTAGTTACATCCATGTTGGTTAGGGGACGCTTCTCGCTATGTATCAGCTATTCTATAGTAATGATTCGGTCCTCGTGGGGGAACATCATAATGCTGAAGATGGAGGAGGTTATGGTGGACAGGCATACATATAACTCCACTTGAGGAGTATATTGTAATCCAAGTGAGCATCCAAGACTTCAATGTCTATGCGGACCGTCTTTCTGGCTAAGCAAACCGAGACGTAGAGGCCGACAGGGGTCAAGGGATGACTATCGTACGCTCGAAGCATTATGAGCGAGGGTTTTAGTTTGGGAGAACCTAACTTCTGCCAAACATTTTTTGACATGATGCATGTCGATGTAACCTCGTCTATGACACATTGATGAATAGTGATATTCAGGACAGAAACTGGTATCTGGAATATGACCATGGATGGAAGTCAAGGGGTAGCTTTTTCTAAGTCGAAAGCCATCAGGCACGTATCGGCAGGGTCGATAGCACCTAACGCAGAAAGTAGGGCTTTCCTTTGTTTTGGGCACGACTGCAGTACTTATAGAGTAGACATGGCAGCAGGTGATCGAGCTAAATCATCCACGATGCTGTAATTATGGGCTGCTTTAGAGTAGTTACCTGCTCGCCTATTAGGTCCCTTTGCCATCTTTGGAAATGGTTCTATGGGCATCTTTGAAATGGTCAAGGGTGCAATTGGTGCACTAGTACTAGCCCCTGACATAGTGGCGTCTGGTGGGGTGTCATAGTTGTGATTCCGTGTTTGGAAAAACATGTCTTCCCCAGTCATGTAGATTTCATGGCTACTTTTCCCGGAATCGTCTGGGTTTTGCTGGTGAGTGCTTACCATCCCTTGGTTTGGGAATGGTTCTTACATCATGGTGAGTTGCTAGGAAGATCCTCCTTGTCCTTGGTTACTCTGCATATTTTTTAGCTCAGGGATATCGGGATAATGGTGAGTATAGTGCCCATACTCACCACATATTGAACAAGAATGGTTTGTTCACAGAGGTGGCCTTTTTCCTTGTCGTTGGGCATTACTTGGCTCCTGGTTCTAATTCCTGTTGGAGTTACCTCCAACCTGGGATCACAGGGTGCTGCTGATTGCTACCCCCCTATCCAGTGTCCCCTTTTGGTTTTTATTTTTATTTTTTCTTTACCACATTAGGAGAGTAGTTCTCCTGGTTATACTGGTTTGGTTGGTTTTGGGACGACTGCACAAAGTTCACCTATATGTTGGTTTGCATAAATGGATTATGTGTTGGGGACTGAGCATAACATTTTCATGTTTTCACCTGGTTGTTGGAGGGGAGCTCTTCTGTTAGTGTTTCTTTCTGTGTATTGGGTCTCCGTAGCCAGAGGATAAGGTCCTCCTTGGTGATACGCTTGTGCCCTATTAGTCAAATTTTGTTGAGGCATATGATGACTTTGAAATCTAGGTTGAGACATGTTCTAGGTAGAACTATGTGTGTAACCGGGGTTTTGACTACTGTTGCCTAGGTAACCTTGGGTCATTGACCCAATTAGTCCTTCTGCAGAGTTCAACATGACTGGAAATTCTTGATAAGTTTGCAGGCGTGGGGCGTTAGGTAGGATGTTGTAAATGTATCCTGACTGCATGTAAATCAGTTCAAGATTTTGGGCTTTACTGATTGCATCCTCTTCGGATGTGGGGCTTTTTTTGGTTCCACATCCTTTGAAATCTCTGCCATCAGATTTTTAAAGAATAAATCTAAGAGGACACGGTCGTCGAGTTTAGCTTTACATAAACTACGACACCGCCTCCATTCATGAAGATGGTCTGAGATATGGACAGTGGCGGTTTGTCTAAAATGAGTCAATAAATCCATTCCCGAATCATGGTGAATGGGTAACTGAAAATGTGTGAGGAACGTAGTAGCGAGGGAACTAAAGGTTCCATGTGAAGTAGGAGGTTGCTCCACGTACCACTTCGTGGCTACTCCAGTAAGAGTGCGTTGAAATAGCCTCAATCGAATAGTGTCGTCAATGATACTATTCGATGAGCACCACAAGTGAAAGGTCATTACATGAATACCTGGGTCTTCTGCTTGCTTGACTTCAAATTTTGGTATATCCAAATGGAGCTTCATGGGCATGGGAGGCCCTATAAGATTATGTGTGATGGGGTCATTTTTTAGCTTGGTTAAATTTGGTAGATTCAACGAAGCTAAGAAAGGTGACTGGGAGGTTGATGCCATTGCAATGTGTGAAGACACAAATTTCTGGTTAGAACAAGGGTTATTCTGTGACGTACCCTAATGTGTGTTCAGTTGGCTTCCTGAATGGGACGCACTCCTCTACCCCCTAGGGGCCGCGAGAGGAGTGGTGTGTGGTGTGGTGTTGGGAGACCGACTAGGGTTCCCAACTATGGTTGCTCCAATAAAGGACAAACTAATGACAGTGGTAGTGTTCTGTCTTTGACGCCTGAACATCGAAAGACCTGGAACCCCTCTTGGTAATGGGGGGAGGTCCAAATGACACCTAGATCGACAAGGTTCCATTGGGACTGTTCGAGTATCGACCGGGTTAAGTTTTGGAAAAATTTGACAGGATAGAGTCTATAATCAAAGAAAAATTATGGCCACATACATAAAACAAAGCGAAAATAAAATAAATTTTCCCTTTAAATTAACCTATGTGATCAATCAGGCAAAAAAAATGGTTTTTGTTTGTTTGCGCATGACACTCAAAATCCTAGAAGACCTATTGCGTCCTCACACACTCAAAAGAAACTGGGCCTTGAGAAGATTTATTGTGAGTGCTGGCACAACGTCCCGTAAGAGCTGGTGATGCCCCCAGTCAGCTGAAGAGAATCCACCAAGGTAAGGGTAGAGGGTCTGGCGCTTCCCTGCACCGTCACCTATAGGGTAAATGATGCCCTAGTTTTTGGCCACTAAGAACCACCGTCCCACTTGAGCGTTTGAGTCTTGGTCTTCTTGGTAGTCATCTAATAGTACCGAGTTTCAGCTAGGTCAGGTAGCCCCAACTGATACCACATGCACTGCACCTAAGCCTAACCCCCTCTGAATCGGGTCTCAGTCACGCTCAGGTTTTCTTTGTTGTGGGATGATAGGTGGATTTTAAGCTCCCTAAATACACAACTTCTATGTTTCAATATGAAGTATGATCAAGGCGGCTTATTGGATGCCTACCCCCTTGATCCTAACTTAAGCTCTAAATTCTTTTGTGGCCCCTATGGGGAGAATCTAGTGAGCTTGGTTAAGTTAGTTTTAGGTGTCTTCCTTTGCTTAGTGGGTGAGTGTGTGTGAGCATAAGGTGAACAAGCTCATAGTTTGAACATATGGATATCGCTGATCCTTTAAAAAAATCCCCTAGTTAAACTATGTTATATTGTTCTTGGCTCAAATGTAAAACATGTGCGGATAATGGGCCGCTTTCAAATTTTCCTAGTTAATCTATGTGACTAACTAAAGGAAGATGGAAAATTGTGAATATGGAGAGTTCATATGCTTACCTAGGATCACCGGAGGGTGAAAAGGTAGCAGATATTACTTGCTCTTATCGACAATTCAATCCTAGTCCCGCAATTCCTAATGAAAAAATTGAACTAAACTAAACAATTTCTACACTAGAAAGAAGAAAAATAGCTATGCATGTGTGGTCTGGGGCCACTTACTTGGACTAGTTATCTAAGTGTGAATACAAAAAATTTTCAAAACATAAATTGTTCGGAACGCAAGTTAATTTTCCCCCTACTTAAACTATGTGAAAATTTTGCAAAAATCAACTTGAATAAGAAACTAACTCTAAGCTGACAAGAAGTAGCTAAAAGTGAGTTCTCACAAGCTATGGGGTATCAACATAAGTGTTGGCTGATACATTAGGGGCTGCCAAGAACCTTACAAGCAGAAAAAGGCAGAATCTTGGGAGAAAATTCTCATTCTGTAAATTGCGCGCAAAAATCCTTGACATGTGCGCTTTCCTGCACGCAGGTTAGCACTGAACGCATGCCTTGCGCATCTATGAGGAAAAACACATGCAAATTCTTGCAAGTAAAAAGAATTAGGAGCTGCCCTTCTTTATTCTGTCACTCAAAGTGAATCTAGGGACTGTAAGATGGATCGGAGGACTATCAGCTCCACTCTCCAGCATAGACAAAGGTCTCCTCCAAAATAAGTCACATCCACATAAACTTGTAAAACTTTAGTGGAGTCGCCAATCCTATTGTGGTGGATTTGATGCACGATTGTATGAAATCACACCAGTTTAAGGGGTGTGTTATACCCCTATAAACTATTGGTAACAGGCAGAAAGTGGTGGAGCTCAAAAGAATACAATCTAGATGAAAGAGTATGAAAACGTATGCTCAAATTAAACTAAAAAATAAAACACAAATATACAAAAGCTATTGAAGAGATTCAAAACGATAATAATGCAAACAATGGCTCTAGGCCTCTTCTTATTAAACGTTTGATATGGAGAAGAAATTTTACCCACTTGCCAAAGGGCCCCTAGACAATGGTTCTAGGTATCGATGCAAAGATGTTGTTTTTCCAAGTTCTGCCTTGATGCAGTCTCCCTTTCTCTCTATTTTGATTGACTAAGATTGTTGGTTGGACAACAATTGAGTCCGCTCTATCTCTAGTTCCAGGTCACACACTTCTGGTATTTCTTGGGAAATTCTGGCCATCATAACAATGTGATCACTCATTCTTCATCTGATGGTGGCTTTAAATAGGAGATTTCAAATCCTCCTTCCCTCCCTTGGTACATGGTGGATGGTGACCCAAGGGAGAGGTATGTTTCCATAGTGTGCTCCAAATTTTCCTTTGTGTGCTCACATAGTGTCTAAGGAGGTGCTGGTGCTGTCCTTAGGTGGCTTCATGTAAGGAGTAACTTGTCCTTTGCTTTGTGTGGTCCCAAAAAGTGAAATTTTTCCACTTTCAGGAATGTGTGCTTATCGGGCAAAAAGGTGCGCAGAAGGCGCTCTTCTCAAAGGATAATGCGCACAATCATCATTTAAGACTAGTTCAAATTTGATTTTCTCAAAACCTTATATATTTTAAATACTTTCTTGATTCCATAATGTCTTCTTGCCCTGTAAATCCTTTGGCTTGACATTAATTAATGTCATCTTCTACTCTACGATTTTCCAGTGTTATCACCGACACTCAAGGGTGCGTTGGTCAATTGGGAGCGGAATTCTCATTGTTTCGGAATCTCGACATGGCTAGTGCCTTCTAGAAGAGTGCATAAGTTTCAAACTTCAAATCCATGTGTCATTCAACACCTCTGAATTGGGAAACATGTCTTTCCTATTATTAGAAATTCAGTACTTGTGAAACTACCTTAAGCTCATCTATAAATTGAGCACAGATCCTAGTGCTTGAGAAGGAAGAAATTAAGTAGAGAAATGTTGGTGGAATTTTAATTGAGGATTTGATTTGAGTGATATGCTATTGGAGATATTTTCATTATGATGAGGCTGGGGTGATGTAGGAGATGGTGACATCAAATCAATCGTTGGTTGTAACCTCCCCTTCTATCCATGAATAAAGATTGTTGCTTAATTTCCCACATATATATCTGTATAAGCTTATGTCTTTCATATTATGAATTCTTATCTGATGTATATGGTTCATGTTTCATTGATTTAACTGAATAACTTGAATAGGCATCTGTATATTGCAATATCTTTGTTGTTTAGTGTTCATTATGTTAGCCACCTATAAAATATGTCATATCAAATAGTGGCTAAATCATTTTTGAAAGCCTTCAAGAAACAATTTTATTGCCAAATTGTTAGTTCTTCAAGTCTTGTGAAGATATCTTATCCTTTGATTAATCTTCACTATTGTTTCCCTCTTAAACTCTGAAAATCTGCTGATTTACCAAAGAAAAAGACTGTTGAAAAGATCAATTTTCCCTCTTTTCATTTCTCCTTTTTTCTTCTCCATTTCATTTATAAAAATGTCCATTTACCTTTCATTCCTTCACAATTCCATTTAAACCTTTGAAAATTCCTTTTGAAGGCTTAAAAAACCCTTGTTCCCCTTCTACCGAAAGCCAAAAAAGCCTTGAAAATCTGTTATTTTGGCTTAAAAAACACATTTTTGGACTAAGGACATAAGCCCCTTTGGCCTTAGCCCCCAACCCTTTTTCCTACATAAAACCCAGGGCTGTAACCTACTGTTAAACCCCTAGGCGCTTATCGCAATTGGGGCATTCATGTGAAATTCATTTCTTTTGTTACATTAAAACTCTGATTGTGATTGGCTCCTTTTTTTATAACCCCCGATCCCTTGCTTCCTTTGTAAAACTAAGAGCCCCGCAATCGAGCACTAAAACACAAAAAGACTTGTGAAAAAACCTGTTTTCCCTTTGAAATTCGGAAAATCCTGACTTTCCTTCTTTTTCTTCTAAATCTGACAATTCGCGGTCTAAACCATTCTTAACCGTTGATCTAAGACCAATCAATGGCCTTTGGGATCTCGCATCGGGGTTTTTTATTAGGCGCATTTGAAAGGCCCCTTCCTTTTTCCAATTCTGATGAGCCCCTTTGTGCTAAAACCCAAACCACTTCCCCACCATATAACCCGCGTCAGGACCAAGCAATTAAGTCCTAAGCACTAATTGCATCGGAGTTTTTTGCATTAGGCATATTTTAATAGTTATTGCCCACTCTGATCGACCACCTCTCGATGGCTTCCTAGCCGTTGATCTTCCCTGCTAGGCCCAGATCTGATCGCCCTCATCGCTCTGTTCATAAGCCCAACCCTCCGCCTTTGAACCTCCGATTCATTTCTAACCATCGATCTCTCCAAAGATCGGACAGTCCACATATAATCACATCGGCGCTTTTGACCCCTTTCCCCCACCGATCGCGATCTTCCGATTGCATTCGGGCCGTCCATACACTAAGATCTGATGGTCCAGATCAATCCTCTCAACCTTTGTTAGTTTTATACAAACTCCGTCGTGTAATGTTTTTCAGAAAATCTCCGTCGTTGATCTCTGTAGATCAATGACTCGCATTAACCCATTCTCTGCCTGACCCCTCACCTCATTTTATTCCATTTACCCCAAGTTTAAATCAAGACCATCCATTCTCCTAATCCAATGGTCTAGATTCAACCCGATAGGCCTAACTCCTTTGGGTCCTACCTTTCTCTAGATCAAATCTCCACCGTCTGTTCCCTGATTTTACGGTCAAGATTGAAACCACCTTGGCTTTGCCCCACCTTCTTCCGCCCACGCAACTTTTTCTATCGCGCTCTCACTTACACCGTTGGATCTACCCATCTGATACCTAACATCCAAGGCTCCATATTGCTTGACTTTAATACCGAAGGTTAATGATTTAAAATTAAGCGATGAGGGCGGTTTTTAAAGGCCACATGTCGGTCAGAAATTCATATCGCGTTCAAAAAGGCAATATCGTATTTCTCCATTTTTGTTGCGCGAAACCGACAGTTTCTTTAGCCAAAACCACCTTCCCCATTCTCATTTCATTTTCCCGAAATAGATCTCCACCATTGATCTCTGAGATCTAATGGCTCATATTCAATCTCATCTTTTGTTCATCGCCCTCCACCCATCCTCCACAGAACTCCATCGATCAACCTCTGCCGTTGATCTCCATGGACTAATCTAATCCAACGGCCCAGGATTTTTCGGAAACCCCAATTTTTGTTTTAACGTTTTTTCCTTCGCAAAAGGCTTTTCATCCATTTGCCTTCGCATTTTTTTCTATTTCACTATGATGTTCCCCTTCCACCTTATAAAGTCTTTGGTTGATATCGACCGTTGATCAACATACATCGACGGCTCAGACTTAATCTGTCATTGATCCCTCCAATCGCCTCTCCGTTTAACCTCTATAGGAAATCTCCACCGTTGAATGCTTTCATCCAACGGCTGCACTCTAAACCTAAAATTCTGAAGCATTTTTAACCTTCCCCGCAGGATTTTTCCTAATTTTTCTTTATTGTGCAGGTTTTAAAGGTTTTTCAAATTGTTTTAAAAGAAAATTGAAGGCCGGGGATGATGATCCCCCAGGCCATCATTCATCAAAGAATATAAATCTACAGGGTTCGACACCATGTTTTATTAGTGCCTCATGAGCATTGACGCCATTATAAAACTCTATAGCACCTGCACATCAACAAGACACAACAAAACTTAATCAATCAAAGAGTATTAGTGTTAAAGGATCCAGTCAAAGAAGAGATGAATAATTGAAGATTGTTTACACAGTTTTGAGGGATTATGGTCTAAATCGACTATTTAAAGCCTAATCCATTCAATTAAACACAGTGTGAAGAACAGAAGATAGAATTTAGGCCTAATTAAGCCTAACACACAGAATTAAAGAAAATTAACTGTGATTAAAGAAAAACAATCAGATCTATCTATCCGAGAAGCCTCCACTACCACATTAGAGGCTAATTGAATCCTCTCAGCTAGAAAAAGCCACCTGCAGCCTCAAAGCATTCAAAGGAGGCCTAGTTATTGCCAGAACAGAAGATATCCAACTCAAGACAGCTGAACAGTTAATTCAACCAAAGGAACTTATTGTAAACTAACAGCAGAGTTATTACAAGGATAACGAAGAGCCTTAAAGTCAACAAAATCTTTTCAGCAAGCTTAATACTTAATGTAAACTAATTAATACAGAGGAAGTATCAGGAAGTTTCTCCATTGAGCCCCTCAAAATCTGAGAAACATTAAACTATATTAATTGAACCTAGAAGATATTTATCCCATCCCACCTCCTCATTTCTTCTATAAATACTTCTGTAGAAGATGAGATAATGTTGATCACTGCATAATTGTTGTCTGTAAATAGTTTTCTGAAGCGGTTATAAGCTCTGTTTGTAATTGAAGATACCTAAGTTGAGATGAAAAGTTTGAAGCAGTAGAGACCCATTGGACTTGAAGATTGTAATTGGTTTGAAGCATTAAATACAAGCTGATTTATGGGATCCTGGTCTATGTCAATGGTGATGTTTTTATTATTGTAAATCATTATTTTTTTTTTCTGTTTTCATTCTGTCCATCTTCTCTAATAAATAACATCAATTATAGAGTTAGGATTTACTGTCAAAGGTGCCCTGCTCTTATTGATAAGCTTTATCTACATGTTTTCTTCCAAATTGTGTTTTTAAGAATGATTTAATACAATCCAAGTAGTTAGGAATGTTGGGGTTCCCTCATCCTACTGTCTAAAACTAAACATTTTTCTTGAATGTTATTTTCAGTTTTTGCCAAGTAAAGTTATTCTAGGGAAGTCTATGATGAGCCCTGTCCTCTAGTTTTATCTCCAAAGGTTGTCTAAAAATTTCCCTAAGAGTATGTTGAAAGCAGGATAGGTTCAAAGTCCTTACCTGATCTTAGACTATTCATTGTTATCTTATGTGTTGTCTTGATAAGTTTGCTAAGTAAAGTAGAGCTAGGGAAGTCTATGGTGAGCCCTGTCCTCTAGTTTCTTCTCCAACAATTTCTTTGAAAAGTTTCCCTTAGAATATGCTGAAAGAAAGATAGGTTCAAAGTCCTTACTTGATCTTAAGCTATTCTTTTTGTGTTTTAAGTGTTTTCTATTGAAAGTGCATCGAAAGCAGGCTAGTTTCAAAGTACTTACATGATCTTAGATTACTTTTATGTATTTCTTAAGTGTATGCCAAAAGAAAGATAGTTTCAAAGTAGTTACTTGATCTTAGGCTACTCTTTGTTCTTCATTTGTTAAATTCCCCTTCTTATTGTTTCATTTCATTCCATAAAATCAACTTTAAAGAGATCCTTAGACATAGATGAATTTTCCCATGGACCACTCTTGAACCTTGTTGTTTCAATTAAATCCTACTATGACTCCACAGCCCAATGGATTGAAGTTGTTTCTTGCCTATCTTCTTAGCTAAATCAATTTTCACTTTCATACACCTTCACCCTTCATTTAGACTTCCTTCACCTTCATTTATCTTTGCCCAAACAAAATAAACAAAACCTTGTTCTTCATAACTAGCCTAATATCACCTTCAAAGCTTTAAAGATAAATAAATCTTTGCACTTATAGAGAGATCCCTCTCTGGATTCAGGAGGGATAGATCCTAGAATCCCAAAGTGGTTCAAGTGTTCTCTCTGCAGTTTTTGTCTTGCCAATTTGCTGAAATTACAGAGACCTAACATTTCTGGCGACTCCACTGGGGACTAAGTTAATATTAATTCTAGAAAACCCCTTGAGTACAAGTAGCCCTCTTCAAGCACTACCAAGAAAATGGTAGTCGTGATAAAACTTGTTTGAATCAGTGACAAACTAAGGAAGCCTTAGGATTCTCATAAGAGTTTATCAAACCTTAAAGGATCAGCTAGCTTAAACCATAAGAGTAGACTTTCTTTGTCTCATCACCGTAGCTAAGTGTTGAAACAGATTTAGGACACTCTTAGAACCCATAGGATTGAAATAAACTCAGAAAACCCAAAAATATTTCAGATTGGTATTCAATAAACATGGTGGTGGACCATAAAACATTTTACCTCCTTAAGAGGTAAAAAATTCCACCTGGTGACTCCAAAATCCTAAACAGACCTTAAGACTCCACTGGGAAGACCCATTATCATCATAACATCATTTAGAATCAGTTAGAGGACTTTAGGATTAAAGTTTTCTTGTTTTAAAAGATCAGTTAGCCTCTTAAAGATTGTCATATTTGGTTAAAATTTTCTTGTTTAGTTGGGTCTGAAAAACACAACATAGTGGCTCCTAGAAAGATTCATACTAGAGCTTACCCTGACCGAAACCCTCCTGAGATAGTTGATAATCCTGAAAGAATCCTTAGGAAGTCTCCTGAGGTTAAATCTTCAACTGTTTTCAGATCACCCCATAGAGCTCATTCTGTCACTGAAAACCTTGTAGCTCTACAAAATCCACAAGTTGACTTAAGATATCCATTTAGAACTAGGTCACTTGAGGATTTAGATCAGTTAAATTTAGAGCCTTCATTTTCATCCCCAGATAGAAGTGAACATCCTGGTAGCAGAGAAAATACTCCACCCGATTTACATTTCCTTCATAATTTTGGTTTCTCTCATCCAAGATCAGCTCAAAAATCTAGTGATGATCCATCCACATCTGTTCTTCCTACATCCGCTATCCAAACCACTCCATTCTAGCCTACTTTCCCTCTTGTCAACTCACCACTTGTAAACCCCCCACTTTTTCCACAACCTCCTATCATGGCAACATGGTATGCTCCCCTTGTCCTTCCTTTACCTTTAGTCAATCTTCCATAGGACTATCAGTCCAAGATACCATTGTATGATGCCAGTAATGCTCCTACTACTTCACAACATGTGGATAAGATGAATGACTACTTTGACAGAAATGAGATTGATGATGAAACTGTCAAACTTAGAATATTTTCTTAAAGTTTAGGGGGAGAAATAAGAAAATGGTTCAAAGGATTAACCCCTCATAGTATTAATGATCTCCAAGCCTTCCATCAGTTATTCTTAAACAAATGGGAAGTGAGGAAAACCCCCCTCCAAATACTCTCGGACTACAAGAATCTCCACAGAAACACTGGGGAAAGTGTACAAGCTTATTGCATTAGGTTTAATAGTGTTTATAATGCACTTCCCCCAGACTTAAAACGTCCACAAGGCTCAGCTTTAAACAATTTTCCTGAAGGATTTGATCCTGAAATGGCCTATCATCTAAGAGAGAAAGATCCTTTAACTCTTAAAGATATGCAAAAAGAAGCTCTTACTGTGGAAGTAAATTTAAAGGAGAAAAGAGCAAGAATGAAGAATGAGAAGAGAGTGTCCTTTAAAGAGGAGTCCACACCTTCCACATCTAGCTCAAATATGGAGAGAATGATGGAGGAGATGATGAAAAAGATGAGCATACTTGAGAGAGCACAAGCTAGTCAAAACCAAACAGCTCCTCAAGATAGAAATCAGAACCAAAATCATAATTTTAGGAAAAACCAGCCTCAAAACAGACCAAGGGAGGATGATCAATAGATCACTCTTCCTTTTCATCAAAACTATGTAAGTGAGGTTGAAGAAACAAGTGAACAAACAGAGGAAGATGACATCAACATGCTAGGAGTAGACAATGATGATTTTGAATTTCATTACACTAGAAAACAAGGTCTATACACACCCTATGATGATAAAAGAGCTGAGGATGAAAGTTATTACCAAGAAATGGGAAATGTCATCATAGAGACTCAAAAAGATTATGACCTTAGGAGCAAAAGAAATCAGGAAACTCCCAAGACTAAGACCTCTGAAAATTCTACAAAAAACAGCCCTGTGAGTAAACCCAAGACTAAAAAACAGAAAGAAAAAATAGTGGCTGGAAATTTTGATAAAATCAAAGAAAAAGGCACTCAAAGTACTGAAAAACGGAGTGCAGACCTTAGTAGCGTTAGCACCTCAGCTAGTGCTCCTGTTAAAACAATTTTGACAAATGTAAATAGAGGAAATCAACAAACTGATTTTGTTGATAGAGTGGCGGTTAATAAGGCTGAAACAAGTACTTCAAAGAATCAGATGCCTTTTAGTTTGGAGTAGGAAATTTCCAGAATCAAAATATTTGTTCCTCTCACTGAATTAGCTACCCAAGATGTATATAGATCCAAAATTTTGAAGGCTTTTAACATAGAAGAAAATAATGACACTGTCAATCTTAATGATGACCAGCCAGAGCTCATATTTGGTCCTAAGATTGAGGGTAGATATCAAGAGGGACCAGTTCCTCCTTTTTATGTTAGTTTAAATGTTCATGACAAAATTTTGCACAATGCCATGCATGACTCAGGGGCCTCCCATAATTTAATGCCCAAAGCTGTAATGGAAAGCCTATGCCTTGAAATCACTAGACCTTACAAAGATCTTTACTCCTTTGACTCAAGCAGAGTGAAATGTTTAGGCTTAATCAAGGACCTCTGTGTAAAATTAGCACAAATTCCAGCCAAGTGTTTAGTAATGGATATTGTTGTGGCTGATATACCCCCAAAATATGGTATGTTGTTATCAAGATCTTGGGGAGCTAAGTTACAAGGAACTATGCAGATGGATATGACATATGCAACTATCATTGTTTTCAATCATACTAGAAGACTTTACAGGGAGTCTCATATGCAATACATGGTTACTAGCCAAGAGAGACTGCAAAACGCTCCCCTTTATTCTGTAAATACAAGCCTTGACTCATTCATCCTTTTCAATGATGAAACATTTAGTGAAAAAGTGACCTTAACTGAATTAATGGCAGATAGAGAGGAGGAGGAAGACAACACATAATTGTCAAAACAATTTGCTAAACCCGAAAACTACAGCAAACAAAACACAGGTCTAGACCTACAAATAATTCGTCCTTTGCTTTTAAACCTTAAGAGTCAAGAAGTTAGTCCTAAACGCAGTGAAAAACCTGAGGAATTAAAACAAATTCAACGAAGTGCTGATCTTCAAAAACAATCCGAAAGAATGCTAGTTGAAGAGGATAATAACCAAACTGATGAACCCAAAACTAGTTCTCTTTGGAGTATGCATTTTGATGGATCTTGTACTAAGAGTGATGCAGGTGTGGGAGTGTGGCTTCACTATGCAATGAACAATCATACTGAAGGGCACTCTTGCAAATTAAACTTTCAGTGCACCAATAACATGGTCGAGTATGAAGCCTTGCTTTTAGGCCTACATTTATTGAAGAAATTAGGGGCCAAAAGAATAAAGGTTCATGGTGATTCTGAACTAATAATTAGGAAAGTAAATGGGGAATATACTACGAAACATCCCAAAATTAGAGCCTATCGAAACGATGTCATGGATTTATTGATGACATTCAAGGAATTTAAACTTATCTTTGTCCCAAGAAATGAAAATATTCAAGCGAACAGTTTCGATTTTACTGTTAGAACATGCTTAACACCTTATGAAACCAAACAATGTACAACTCAAATTAAATTCAGACCATTTGTCCCTGATAACGAGAAATATTGGCAAGTGTTTGATGGAGACAAACAAATAGAAGACTTCCTATAGTCCAGAAATGAATTTGAACTACCAAGTTCAGATTCAGACTATGAAACAGACTGTCCTAGTGAAGAAAATCTACTTGATGAAGAAGAAGAGTCTCCAGAGATGGCTGATGTAAATCTGTTGTCTAACAAAATTCAAAACACAATAGAAATTGTTGCAGAGTTAGAAAAATAAGACTTAGAAACTCTGCATTCTAACAGTCAAAGTTTGCCAAAGGGTCTGGTCCCTTTAGAAGAGTTGTTTGATTTCAATGATGTGGCCAAGAAACCGAAACTAGAGCCTATTGAATATGAAGTTGAAGAGTGTAATATAGGCAGTGAACTAAAACCAAAGATGATAAAACTATCTAAAACTTTACCAGCTCACATCAAACTGAAATACATAGAGCTATTTAAAGAATTTTCTGATGTTTTTGCGTGGAGTTATGAGGATTTGAAATCCTATGACACTGAGATAATTTAGCACAAGATACCTCTCAAGGAAAACTAAAATCCATTTAAACAAAAACTGCGCAGAATAAACCCTGTTCAATTACCTTTGGTTGAGAAGGAAATCAAGAAAATGTATGAAGCTGGTATTATTGACCCTATTAGACATTCAGAGTGGGTGTCTAATCTAGTGTCAGTTAGGAAGAAAACATGAGAGATTAGGCTTTGTATAGACTTCAAAAACTTAAACAAAGCCTCATTGAAAGAAAACTACCCTTTACCCAAGATGGACCATATTTTACAAAGGGTAGTAGGGTCTAAAATAATTTCTTTGCTGGATGGTTTCTTAGGGTACAATTAGATTTTAGTACACCCTGATGATCAATTAAAGATAGCCTTTACTACACCTTGGGGCACTTTCATGTATGTGAAAATTCCCTTTGGTTTAATGAATGCTGGTGCTACTTGTCAGAGAGCCATGGATATTGCATTCTCAGAGGAATTAGGCTACTTCATCATTATTTACCTCGAAGATGTCATTGTTTTTTCCAAAATAGATGAAGAGCACTTAGAAAACTTGAGAAAAGTATTCGAGAAATGCAAAAAGTTTGGGATATCTTTAAATCCAAAGAAAACATTGTTTGGTCTCCAAGAAGGTAAACTTCTTGGGCACATAATATCAGAATAGGGGATAAAGATAGACCCAAAAATGATCGAGGCTATATTGCAAATCACTCATCCTCGTAACATCAAGGAACTTCAATCTTTCATTGGGAAGATTAATTTCTTGAGAAGGTTCATACCCAACTTGGCTGAACTCCTTAGAAACATTACAAACATGCTGAAAAATGAAAAAGGAGTTAAATGGACTTTGGAAGCAAAGAATTCATTTGAGATCGTAAAACAAGCATTAACCAAAACACCAGTTCTAATAAGTCCTATTTTTTGAAAAGATTTTTACATTTTTTCATTTCCATCAGAACATACAATAGTTGTTGTCCTATTGCAGAAAAATTCATAGGGACAAGAGCAGCCTATTGCATTCTTTATTAAGGCATTGATGGATGCTCCTCTGAAGTACAATATTATGGAAAAACAAGCCTTTGCCTTAGTCAAAGCCTTAAAAGACTTCAGAGTTTACATTCTGCACTCCCACATCATTGCCTTTGTCCCAAATTCAGTTGTGAAATACATTCTAAAACAGGACCCAGATGATAAGAGAGGTAAGTGGATAGATGTGATACTTGAATATGATTTATAAATCAAGCTCACTAAACTCATTAAAGGCCAAGGACTAGCTAGATTAATCGTTGAATCAAATTTTGAAGTTCTTGATATTAATATGATAAATGCTTTAGATGAACAAGAGGAATTGTCAACTCCCATTGTTGAAGACCATTTTATGAATTCCTCTTGGTATGCTGATATTCTATGTGTTTTTCTTAATTTGAATACACCTCTTGGTTTATCAAAAACAAAGGCATGGTTTTTAAAGTTAAAAGCTATAAACTACTACATTATAGATAAATGTCTTTGTTGAACAAATGCAAATGGGTTATTGCTCAAATGTTTTCCTGAGTATGATGTAGAGAAAATCAAGCATGAGTTCCATGAAGGAGAATGTGGAGGGCACCTCTACTGGAAGACAACAACCAACAAAATCCTTAGAGCTGGTTACTATTGGTCCACCCTCTTTCTAGATGTACACAAGATGATAATTTCCTGTCATAAATGCCAACTCTTTGAAGGCAAGAGAAAATTGCTTCCCTTGCCTTTGCATCCAATCACTATTGAAACTCCTTTTCAACAATGGGGTTTAGACTTCATAGGATAAATCCATCCACCATCATCTGCCCAGCATAGATGGATTCTCATTGCAACGGAATAATTTACCAAATGGATAGAAGCCATCCATTCTAGGCAAGCCAATGACTCTGTGATCAGAAAATTCATTGAGACTCATATCCTCTCTAGATTTGGCTGTCCTAAGAAAATCATCACTGATAATGCAACTGCATTTGGATCCAAGAATATGGTTGAATTATGTCACAAATATCAGATAACATTGGGTCATTCTACTGCTTATTACCCTCAAGGTAATGGGTTAGCATAATCCTCAAACAAAATTTTGGTAAACATAATCAAGAAGTTGTTGGAGAACAACAAGAAGTCTTGGCACACAAAGCTAGTACATGCACTATGGGCTGACAGATTAACACTTAAGAAATCTATTGGAATGTTACCCTACCAGCTTGTGTATGGAATAGATGCAATTTTTCCAACCAGCCTAGGTGTTCCAGTTATGAATTTGATTCAAGAAGTGCAGTCTGAAGACAATGACATGATCAGAAGGATTAATTAGACTGTACATCTTCAGCAAACCGGAGAGGAGGTTTATAACAGAGCATTACAAAAGCAAGAGAGAATCAAGAAGCTTTTTGATAGAAGGAAAAAGGCCAGTAATTTTAATATTGGTGACAAAGTTTTAAAGTGGGACTCAAGAAGAGAAGACAAGGGCAAGCATGGGAAATTTGATAACTTATGGCTTGGCCCTTATCTCATTTATTCTATTGCTGGTAACAATAACTAGTTCTTGTAGGAATTGAATGGAGTTGAACTGTTTGGGAGTCCTGTCATTGGCAGGATGCTCAAACATTATTTCTCTTGATCCTATCATGTTTGGAAGCCTTTTTATATTTTTTTCATTATAAATATTTCATCCATAATTGCATTCAAAGTTATAAAAAGAAAAAATACAAAAAAAATAGAAAGAGAAAAGAGGGTAGATTGTAAAAACAAGAAAGGTACAGCCCCATACCAAAAAAGAGAAACAAAATCTGAAAGTGTGCAAGTTCAAATGCCACTCCTAAGAAACACACTCCTAGTTAGTCATACAGCATAATCATGACTAATTAGTTTTAAATTTATTGTTGATAGGTTAGTGAATTTAGATTTGCTAAACAACTTAATCTTGGCTTATCAGTTAGTTAGATTAGGATAAAATAAGGTTCAAACAAGCAAAAAACCTGAACCTATCAGATTTCAAAAGAAGAATGGCTCTAAACTGTTTAATTTTCGAATCAAAGACAAAAGTAAACTGGTTCTGATATGCTCAAAACTTTAACCAGAGAACAAACTCAAAAACAGAGCTGAAGAAAAGATAAGGATGTTCCTAAAAATTTCAGATCTTAAGCCTTCAACATTTTGATTTAATTTTCTGCAAATAATTATCTATGTGCAACTTTTTTTTATGCCATAGATCAAAAACAAGTTAGACTGTTCAATCCTGACTTGCATGCTTTTAAATTTCTGTTTTAGAAGTTAGAGAATAAAAATCTGTTAGACTATTTAATCCTAATAGATAGTAGATTAGGTAGAGAAGCTTATGAACTCAACTGTTTAATCTGAGTTCGTGGAGAAATAAGAAGTAGACTTAGATTAGTTTTTTTCTTTCAAAAGAATAAAATGTTTGTAAAAGAGTTTTCCAATCCAAATGCACTCTGAAAGAAGAAAAAATGTTAGATCAGTAGGATTGGGTAGGTAGAAATCTTGTTTGATAGAGTTCCATTGTTTTTCATGGCTTCTAACTTTATTAGAACAGAAGAAGACCATCCAAGTGAAGAAAATTGTAGCCCAATGGATGAGGCATTGATCAACCCCCAAAGAATTTAAGTCTGAAGTTCTTGATACCTTCAAGAAGGTGCCATCCCCATGTGGAGCCATTGTTAGCCACCTATAAAATCTGTCATATCAAATGGTGGCTAAATCATTTTTGAAAGCCTTCAAGAAACAATTTTATTGCCAAATTGTTAGTTCTTGAAGTCTTGTGAAGATATCTTATCCTTTGATTAATATTCATTGTTGTTTCCCTCTTAAACTCTAAAAATCTGTTGTTTAAAAAGGAAATACAGCCTTTCTCCCTTTTTTTTTGCGGGAAACCGGCGGTTTCTTAAGCCAAAAACACCTTCTTCATTCCCATTTCATTTTCCCGAAATAGATCTTCATCGTTGCTCTCTGAGATATAACGGCTCATATTCAATCTCACCGTTTGTTCATCGCCCTCCACCCATCCTCCACAAAACTCCATCAATCAACCTTCGTCATTGATCTCCGTGGACTAATCTAATCCAACATCCTAGGATCGTTTGGAAACCCCAATTTTCATTTTAACGTTTTTTCCTCCGCCAAAGGCTTTTCATCCATTTGCCTTCACATTTTCATCTATTTCACTATGACGTTCCCCTTCTGCCTTATAAGATCTTCAGTTGATATTGACCTTTGATCAACATACATCAACAGCTCGGACTTAATCTGTGATTGATCCCTCCAACCGCCTCTCTGTTTAACCTCTGCAAGAAATCTCCACCATTGAATGCTTTCATCCAACGACTGCACTCTAGACCAAAACTTCTGAAGTAGTTTTAACCTTCCCCACATGATTTTTTCTAATTTTTCTTTATTGTGCAGGTTTTAAAGGTTTTTCAAACTATTTTAAAAGAAAATTGAAGGCTGGGGATGAAGATCCCCCAGGCCATCATTCATCAAAGAATATCAGTCTACAGGGTTCGACACCATGTTTTATCAGTGCCTCATGAGCACTGATGCCATTATAAAACTTTATAGCACCTGCACATCAACAAGACACAACAAAACTTAATCAATCAAAGAGTATCAGTGTTTAAGGATCCAATAAAAGCAGAGACGAAGAATTGAATATTGTTTACATAGTTTTGAGGGATTACGGCCTAAATCGACTATTTAAAGCCTAATCCATTCAATTAAACACAGTGTGAAGAATAGAAGATAGAATTTAAGCCTAACACATATAATTAAAGAAAATTAACTATGATTAAAGAAAAACAATCAGATCTATCTATCCGAGAAGCCTCCACTGCCACATCAGAGGCTAATTGAATCCTCTCAGCTACCAAATGCCACCTGAAGCCTCAAAGCGTTCAAAGGAGGCCTAGTTATTGCCAGAGCAAAATATATCTGCCTCAAGACATCTGAACAGTTAATTCAACCAAAGGAACTTATTGTAAACTATCAGCAGAGTTATTACAAGGATAACGAAGAGCCTTAAAGTCAACAAAATCTTTCCAGCAAGCTTAATACTTAATGTAAACCAATTAATACAGAGGACATATCAGGAAGTTTCTCCATTGCGCCCCTCAAAGGTTGAGAAACATTAAACTTTATTAATTGAACCTAGAAGATCTTTTATCCCATCCCACCTCCTCATTTCTTCTATAAATACTTCTGTAGAAGATGAGATAATGTTGGTCACTGCATAACTGTTGCCTGTAAATAGTTTTCTGAAGCTGTTGTAAGATATGTTTGTAATTGAAGATACCTAAGTTGAGATGAAAAGTTTCAAGCAGTAGAGACCCACTGGACTTGAAGATTGTAACTAGTTTGAAGCATCAAATACAAGCTGATTTATGGGATCATGGTCTATGTCAAAGGTGATGTTTTTATTATTGTAAATCGTTATTTTATTTCTGTTTTCATTCTGTCCATCTTCTCTGATAAAGAACAGCAATTATAGATTTAGGATTTACTGTCAGAGGTACCCTACTCTTACGGAGAAGCTTTATCTATATGTTTTCTTCCAAATTGTGTTTTTAAGAATGATTTAATACAGTACAAGTAGTTAGGAATGCTGGCGTTCCCTCGTCTTACTTTCTAAAACTAAACATTGTTCTTGAATTTTATTTTCAGTTTCTTCCAAGTAAAGTTATACTAGAGAAGTCTATGGTGAGCCCTGTCCTCTAGTTTTATCTCCAAAGGTTGTATGAAAATTTCCCTAAGACTATTTTGAAAGCATGATAGGTTCAAAGTCCTTACCTGATCTTAGACTATTCATTGTTATCTTATGTGTTGTCTTGATAAGTTTGCTAAGTAAAGTAGAGCTAGGGAAGTCTATGGTGAGCCATGTCCTATAGTTTCTTCTCCAACGGTTGCTTTGAAAATTTTCCCTTAGAATATGCTAAAAGCGGAATAGGTTCAAAGTCCTTACTTGATCTTAAGCTATTCTTTTTGTGTTTTAAGTGTTTTCTATTGAAAGTGCATCAAAAGCAGGCTAGTTTCAAAGTACTACCTGATCTTAGATTAATTTTATGTCTTTCTTAAGTGTATGCCGAAAGTAGGATAGTTTCAAAGTACTTACTTGATCTTAGGTTGCTCTTTGTTCTTCATTTGTTAAATTCCCCTTATTATTGTTTCATTCCATTCCATAAAATCAACTTTAAAGAGATCCTTAGACATAGATGACTTGCCCCATGGACCACTCTTGAACCTTGTTGTTTCAATTAAATCCTACTATGATTCCACAGCCCAATGGATCGAAGTTGTTTCTTGCTTATCTTCTTAGCTTAATCAATTTTCACTTTCATACACCTTCACCCTTCATTTAGACTTCCTTCACTTTCATTTATCTTTGCCCCACCAAAACTAAAAAAAAACCTTGTTCTTCATAACTAGCCTGATATCACCTTCAAAGCTTTAAAGATAAATCAATCTTTTCACTTATAGAGAGATCCCTCCCTAGATTTAGGAGGGCTAGATCCTAGAATCCAAAAGTGGTTCAAGTGTTCTCTTTGCAGTTTTTATCTTCCCAATCTGCTGAAATTACAGAGACCTAACACATTCTTGCAGGAAATATTTTGGCAATCTAGCTTGGATTTGAAGCTACAACAAGAGCAACAGAAGGAGACTTGGAAGCAACTGGACTCCAAGTATTTTTTTTGATCTATTCTGTCTGTCTATTTACTATTAGGAAAAGTAGTTGCAAAGTCATTAACCTGTTGTTATAAATGCACACCACGTTTAGGGAAGAATGTTTTATCTGTAATCCATAATTCCGCATAATAGGTATTATGCAGAGGAAGCATGTATATATGTGGATGTGCTTTAGAACAATAGCATATACATTCTGATGTATGTCTGATCAGTGTTTCTGGTGACAACAATTAGTTTTTGTGATGAACAGAATATGGCTTGGTATATTTATGAATGGTTGTGAATTGGTATGATTTAGCTATGCTTGGTTTGATTGGTTGCAATATTTGGTTGAGATTCAATGATTATTTTGTTGATGTGATTCAATTGGTTTAGTAATTAGATGATTTGGTGTAGTACTTGGTTTCATAATTATTGTTTTGTTTGGACTTAATGATGGAAGTGGGTCCAATCTAAAAATATGATGAAAGGTGGCCTATAAGTTTGATGTTTTGAGTCGGGTGGATCTAGTATGAAATATTATGAAACATGGTCCACAAAGGTGTTGAGGGTTGGAGCTTTTAGTAAGGGAGTTGGAGCTTCCTTCCAGTGGTAGTTGATAAATTTTTGCATGGTGTTGGTTCTCCTTTCCAATGGGTGCCAGTAAATGAGATCAGGGGGTTAGAGCTCCCTTCTAGTTGGTGCTGGAGAATGATAGAAGGTTGTAACCTTCTATAGGTGGGTGCCTGTGTACTGGTAAGACTCTATGCCAGTACAGACTATATCAATTTTTCTTAATAATAAACGAATAAGAAAAAGTCAATGACAATGGTGGTTTTCTCCCACATTGGGTTTCCACCTAAAAATATTGGTGTTATCATGTGTTGTTGTGTTGCTTATATGTGATGGTTTATTCTTCCCTGACTGTTCATGTTTATTTTTTAATTAATGAATAATGAAGTAATGACGCACTAGTTAAAGATGAATATATGATGAAATATATGAAAATTTAGTTAAATGTATATACATTGTTTGCCTTTGCTAAATTCATGTACATACGAGGGTTGCATGAATAACAATAGCGTATGGAAATCAAAATAAGAAATGAAAATTTGAAGTGAATTTAAAATACAGATTCACACCCCCCCCACCCTTTTAGTTTTTTTCCCAACAAGTATTGTAACAAAATTTATTTACAAGTTAAGAATATTCGTGGTAAAGTGGGGTTGAATCTCCATAGTTAAGAATATTATTTAACACATTAATTATTTTTATAATCAATAATAATAATAAACTATATTTATAATTTAGTTAAATTGTATGACGGTTTTAATATGTATAATGCGAGATGTACATAAGAGTCAATGTTTTGATGTTTATCATAGATTGATTTCTATCAGCACTTACCAACCCATATTAAATATGAATAAATTATGTTAGGTAAATTGACTTCGGGTTAGAGTCAATGTTGACCAGGTTAACAATCGGGTAGTTTTGGGGCACATGATATTTTGCACCCATGGTTTTCGGCCCATGGTTTTGCATGTAATGAAGCCTATAAAAGGTTGGGAAGACTTCATTGTAAGATAGGCCTAGATGTGAGCGGTGAAGGCTCACTTGGTTTGATTGCCCAAGGTTTTGGCCAAGGCTAATAAAATTTTATTATGATGGGTTTTCCCCGGAGTTTGGGGTTTTTCCAAGTTAAATATTGTGTTTACGTTTCACGTTTGTTGCTGGTTACATTTTATTATTCCTCTCAGGAATTATTTATATTCTCTAGTACATAATTTCTTCATTTGGTATCAGAGCCATATTTGGCTTCATAATGACACTTTTGTAGCCAAGGGTTTTATTTTCCTATGAATGGAGACATGAGATCCTATAAAGGGTTTCACAGTCATGGCCATATCAAATCAACGACGCATTATAGAGGCGGATTCTAGAGGCGGTTTTGGCTTTAGATAAGGCGGTGACATGCCTAGTTGATGGATGTGATAGTGGTTATGTTGTGGCTACCTGGTGAATTCAAAACTGCTGAGGGAATTGGTTCAAGGTCATGGAGACCGCGGACAAGTTTGTGGTTGTGCAAGCCACGGATATCGCAGTGGCCTTTATGGGAAGAAATGATGGAAAAACCACTAAGGAAGTGGCATAATCTGCAATAGTTTGCATAAGGTGGTGGAAGTGGTATTATATACCAAGATATGGCATCAAACAGGGCCTTGGGTCATGATGGTCGCTGAAGTTGAAGCCTAGAACCAAAGGCTAAGAAGAATAGGTAGTAGAATATTATGCGTAAAACCATGTCGAGAACATGGATGAGCAGTGCTATTGGCTTACCTCGAGCCTGCGCAAACCCTTGTTGCATGGTGGGTTCAAGGAAGGATATTCCAAGGCCATCGTGATGATCATGGATGCCAGAATGAATTGGAGTCTATAGGAAGAGAAAAATTGGAGAGATTTATCCAAGCAGTGAGTATCCAAGCATGGACCTGAGAGCCTCAGATCTGAAGGTGGTTGAGAAGGAAAATAGAGAAACGAGAACCATTTTTGGTGTGAGGTTGATCCATTTGAGGTAATTCTCATTTTACCCCATGATACAGGTTTCTCTGCGTCAAAGGGAAAAACCTCATGTGGTCTTGATGTGGAGCAGGAAAAGTAGTGCGTGTGAGAAAGACAGCTAGGACATTGATCAGGTCGATGAGACTTTCAGGCCCTAACAAGAAATATATATGGAAGGAAGCCTGAGCGAGAACACTATCAAGAGTTACTAAGAGGCAGGAATGGTGTAAAGGTGGAGGTTGAGAGTGGGGCCTAGCTCGAGCCTCGAAGAGAGCTGGGATCGGACCATTTAGCTTCATGAGAACGTGGACATCACTAATGTCCTCATGTTGTAAGACCGGGTTGAATATCTTGTTCGGAAGGAGCTCTAAGTTGAACTGGTTGAGACTTTCAACGATGCATGCTACTTAATGGTGACTAGAATAGGGGGCATTCAGGAGCTTTGTAGAGTTCGAAGCTCTATGGTACTCACTGCTCGAGCGTGCTACGAAAGGAAACCAAGCAGTGTAGAATATTTGAAAATATTATATATAGACTATTTTTAATGGGAACATTTGAATAAGCTAGAGGATGGAAACTTTATAGCAACCATGGATAAAAATAAAAATAAAAAAAATATTGTAATGGAGTCAAATTTTATTATACGTAAATGGGCATTCTACTGTAAGACCTGGTAAGGCATGCGTACGTCTGGGTAATCACTGGTAAAGTCTGGGTTAGACCTAGGTGATAGGGGATGCCAATTTAACAACTACCTTCGGTATAAAACTTTGAGGGGGATAAGGGCCAGAGTGAGCAGGGCTAGGTTGAATTACTTGGCAAGGTTGGCTGAATTTAGTAAAGGAACCCCAAGTCAAGTTTAAAGGGGGAATGTTAGGTAAATTGACTCGGGGTTAGAGTCAATGTTGACCAGGTTAACAATCGGGTAGTTTTGGGGAAAATGATATTGTGCACCCATGGTTTTCGGCCCATGGTATTGCATGTAATGAAGCCTATAAAAAGGCTGGGAAGACTTCATTGTAAGATAGGGATGGATGTGAGTACTGAAGACTCACTTGGCTCGATTGGCCAGGGTTTTGGCCAAGACTAATAAAATTTTATTAGGATGGGCTTTCCCCAAAGTTTGGGGTTTTTCCAGGTTAAATATTGTGTGTATGTTTCATGTTTGTTGTTGGTTACATTTTATTATTCCTTTCAGTGATTATTTGTATTCTCCATTAAATTATTTCTTCAAATTACATGTCTTCCTCATATTAAAAAATAAATAAAATTTGCTTTCTTTTCAATTATTTTATTTTTTTAATATAAAATTGATGTAAAATTAAGATGCAAATTGAAAAAAAAAAAATTATGACTAACAATAATTTTTTTTGTTAACTATATTTTTTAAATGTAAATATTATTTTATTATTCTGAAATGTAATGTTATCTAACCGATCACCTCTCAACTAGATTGTAGAATGTCTTTCAACAAAAAAAACTACTTAGAAATATAAAATTAACAATAATTAATATAATGATTTTTTTCGCTATATCGCTCATGGCTGCACGAGTTAAAGTGACGGAGATGAGGACACTGAAATGGTCCCTAAAGTGACGGAGATGAGAACATTGATATGTTCCCTTGGAACCCTCAAGAACCAACCCTAATGTTAATTAAGGTAAGGATCCCAAATAAAAAGTAAGAAGGAAGATTGTAAGTAACAATGAAGGAAGATTGTATTATAATGAATTAGACGTTCTATCAATGCTTCAAGAAGAAAACGTAAGATATTAATTTCAATATTGTTTAAAAAAATTATGATATTTATTTATTATATTATTATATTATTATAATATATATATAGTTAGTTAGTTTAAATAACTTTATTTATTTTCTATTTATTAGTGTAGTTATGTTTATAGAATTTTTTTAAATAAAGTTTTTTTTAGTTAATTAGGATTATCTTGTGTGGTTAGGTAAATTATCTTTCTCGCCTATTTTCAATTTTTTTGTCGATGATATGATGATGAAAAATATTGTTGCCATGGATATGTGCCTATAAATATTGGTGTATTGATCCTCACTCTAGAGAAAATGATTTCCCTTGAAAAAAAAATGGTTTCCAAAATTATAATTTATTTACCAATAATTAGTGTATGAATTATAAGAATTTGACCTCCATAAAATATTTTAAAATACTTTTAATAATATTCATAAATCAAAAATTAAGATTTATATAAAAAAATCATGTTATTTTTGTCTTTAAATTAAATTATAATTAAACAAAATGTCATATGAACAAGTGCCATATGAAATGAGTTATGGTTTTTTGTACATGTGGTACGACTTATCGTATTGTGAGAAAGTTTATTTACAAACAAATTCATATGAGAGTGTCATATGAAATGAGATATGATTTTTTGGACACCTCGTTTTGATAAGTCATAGTATTGACCTATGGTATAGTAAAAAATGTCTATTTACAAATTAAGAGTCTCCACGGTGAAGATTTGTATTATATATGTGTGTGTGTGTGTGTGTGTGTGTGTGTGCGTGTGTCTGTGTGTTTTACTCATATTAATATTTGTTTATAATTAATAATATATATATAGAATTTCTATTAGTTAAATTCAAAGGTACATCGTAATGAGGTACATATCACAAAACGATGGGCCCTATCTTGACCAGATTAAAAACAAACAAAGAGAACTAGATAATTATAAGTTGATAATTCAAAAAGACCAAAGCTCCCCTAAACATGGAAATAATCAATTTTCATCACCAAATAGGAGAACGGGCCACAATTGGCCCTTATTTCCCATTTATAGGAGGCAGAGGTGGGAAAAAAGCATCATGAACATGATCTTCCATATGATCCATTCATATTTACAGTCGCGCTATACTATCCTGAATCATTTTTTACCCGCAACACAATGAAGCCATCATATCCATAATTTTCCATTGGTTATGTTGTAGATCATTCATAAACCCGATTATCATGTTCCTATCTTCGTACCTAGCATGAGCCATATGATCCAAAATCACTAAAATCTGCTGAAGGTGTTCATCTAGAGAGTCGAAGGGAAGAGGCATCTCAATTCTAATGGGAGAGTATGCAATAGGTTTATCAACCCCCTCCCCCAAGTGAAGATTCTCTTCTTGATGAACAACCTCGTGGCCCCTTGGACCTAAACCTCAACGAATCTACCACGTTGCCACAACATTGAGTCAAGGAATCCCTAATTACGTCGGCTACCCAAAAAATTTTGCTCCTAGTCAACCTCCAACACAACCAAAAAAGCTATGTTCCTAGAACTCCCCAAGTCATGCGCCCAGAGGAAAGGTTGAAATTCCTTTACCTCACTTCCTATTGTTAGAGGGCAAGAAACACTTTGGAAGAAGCTTTCAGCTCTCCCTAGCACATGAAGAATCACATGGAAAACCAACCTCGAAACAAAAAAAAACACACCATGCCCCAATTTTGTCGCCCAAATTCTTGCCCAAGGAGCTAAACCCCCGAGACCCTCTCCACTTCTCAACATGAAGCTTCCTGGTAATTACCTAGCGAAACTTGACTAGGAAACCTAACAGATGGACATTGAAACAGAAAAAACAAGTAGACCCTCTCTTGAATGCATGGTGTTTATAACTTACCAAAATAGAATAAGTCATAAAAAATCCCTAATTGCTCGACCTACCACCTTCCCCCATCCTTTGGCAGTCCACCCAAGAAAATAATCTACCACCAATCTTAGGAGGTCACCACCTTAGACTTGTATCCCAAACCTTCTCACATTTTGCATCCCAACTGACATTACTAGTTACTTCAACACCGACTAAGATCCCTGAACCATTTTTCTCAGCTTGGTGGGAAAGGAATAACACAACCAGAATGCCACCCTGCAATAAATAATGCTTAAGAACTACCCCAGAACGACCCCCATAACCCTCAAGAAACAACATAATGCAATGTCAAACACTCACCCTGATATAACCCTCCAATTTTCTAGAAACATTGTCATAACCATGACAAGTGACGCATGCATGGCACATTGCATTAAACCAAGTGGCACGTGGGTGAAGGTGACAAGGCCCCCACCGATCTCATCCTATAGCTAGTTGTCACCACCATCAGGGATTTCTTATCATTCTCTATAATGCTTGATATTTTATCTAAGTCTTCCTAATTCATAAGGGGTGGCCACAAGCAGGCTAGATCTGTGTTTGACTCCTTGATCCCATATTTAGCCAGCCATTTTGTCACCTTGTTCCCTAATTTCCTCATGTAGGATGTGATAGCACAAGGGAAAGAGAGTAGCGTACACCATCCTCGTGTGACCAAGAGTTCCAATCGTTCTTTGTTGAAAAATCTTGCCATCGAAGTATCATTGATAAGTCTCTGGTAAATAGTGACCATGAGTTGTGAATCTCTTGTGATTTGGATGATAGATATGCCTAGTATTTGTGTGAACCCCAACCCATTCTTCAAATCCACAAATTTAGAAACATTATTAGTAGTATGACCACAAGAACTAGAAAAACAACCTAAAGAGTTATGCTTATCATCCCTAACTAGGCCCCCAAATCCGGCCATGCCTGGGTTACCCTTGGATGACAATGGAGCTTTAATATGCATCTTCACCTAGGGTCCCATAATTTATTTTGATATACCCAACTTCTTTAGGATTAACACCTCCTCCCCTCCATCTTTCCATTCTTTTGTGTCCCATTTATTTTCAAGGATTGACTCCGTTACATTTTGTATGTAGGCTTGCCATACCATATGAGGTGAAGATGTTTGATTTTTAAAAATAATCATGTTTCTTTCTTTCTATAAATTTCATAGCAAAAATCCGACTACAAGGATCCAAGCTTGATTAACCACGAGGTTTTTGAATACAGAGCCTCTCCAAGATTCAATAGTCTCCCAAAGACTATTAGGCATACAGTCCAAATAGCCAAATGTAATCATAACCTGGTTCCATAATTCCTCTGCTACTTCACAAGTATTCAGTAAATGATCCATTTCCTCTTCATGATGTTGCCATAAACGGCACCATGTTGGTCCAGTGAAACCCTTTCGCTAGAGATGATCCCAAGTCAGTTTTCTTCTAAACCTAATGAGCCAAATGAAATGAGGTATATTTGGCCATAGGTTGGTATACCAACCCTTCCTCCAAATCGGTTATTTTGGGATCGATGAATGGACAACAGTTAACCCATAGTCCTCATTTATTGTGAATATAACCCAAGATCTGTATTCTCGTGTCAATATTTCCTTATATTTGGTTACCTATAATAATAATAATTTAAAATAAAACGATATTTTAGTTAATTTTAATAATAATAAAAAAATCCTTGTGGTGTGATATGTATCATGAAGTAATCATGTTCATGTTATCATGAATTGATGTTTATCAATGTTTATCAACCAGTTGATTTATATGGTTGTGCTAGTTACGCCTATAAGTATGTATATTTTGCAATAGTGGTTTCCATATTTTAATTTTTTTATCAATAATTATTAGGTGCTCAGTAGATTTTAACCTCCTGCGAAATGTGCGAAAATTGTGAATCATTTCGCGGCAATTTATATTGACGCGAAATGTGTGTTTTGTAGGGGGCTCCACAAAACTTTTTGGCCAACGGAGAGTTACACAATAGTTCGGCCGAACTTTTGACAAGAAGTTTGGCCGAACTATTAAGATGTTAGTTTTAACGACTCGTAAGCGGAAAACATAGTTCGGCCGAAATTGGACTAAAAGTTTGGCCGAACTAACGCGTCACCAATTACGCAAAACCAGGCTCTGAAAATGGTTCTACAACTTTGGACTGATCAAACTCCATGAAATGTTGTTAATTAACTGTCGGAACCAAGACAAGCATTTTCAGAATTGAATCTACTTTCAGGAAATATAACTTTTATGGAATTTCGTAAACGTTTATTAATTTTAATTATTTTTCTAATATAATGGGTGCAAACAATTTCTGAGGGTCATTGTGATTCAGTGAAATCAAAATTTGGTATCTCCCAAAATACATTGTAAAAAAAATTGAAAAAATTATGGGGCATTACATTGGTCCGTTGACTCGAATGGGTAGCTTTTATATTTTTAGTTTATAACTTATATGTTAAGAAATTTGTTGCCACGCGAAACATATCCAAAATACGCAGTTTTTCGTATTGGACCAGTTCAAAAAATTCTAGTAATTATGATATGCATCCATTGGCTTTGTAAATATGACGAAAACAAATTAGACTCTGTCTAGATTGTTGTAACAAATTTTGTTTTTTCAAAAACACAAATTTTCAATGAATACAGCATTGCGACATAAGATGACTTCTTATGAATCCTTTGATTGTTAAGAAACACACACTCAAAGAAACGCTAAGTTGACATATCAAATCTGCATAAAAAAATTTCAAAAAATAAGTAATAGAAAGCTAACAAAATTTCTCACAACTTTTATTTTTATCATAAAATGAAATTCTACACAGAAAAATTGTTATAGTTTGCAGGAAGTTTAAGAACCGAAAAAAATGAAATTTTTTTCTCAAAAAAGGGCAAAAAGTGTAACCCAGCTTCACATTTTCACTCTAGAATATTCTTAGTAGTAGTCATAGATCGAAAGAAGTTATATCATTTTTCCCTTTTAGTTAATTAAGAAAAAGGTCATATGAAGTGCCATATGAAATGAGTTAAGGTTTTTTGGGCATGTGGTATCCATAAGCCATTGTATTGGCCCATGGTATTGCACCAAATCCTATTTACAAATTAAGAATATCCATGGTTAAGATTTGTATTAAATGGTTTTTTAAATGTGTATATGTTTAACTCATATATTAATTTTTTTTTATAATTAATAATCATAACAATAGGTTTTCCCACGGGGCGTAGTGAAGATGATGAGATGACAAGGTGTTCTATTAAGGCAGTTCATGGTGTAAAGTTCATTGGTTAAAAAATTCGTGGGAAAAAAATACGGCCATGCTAAGGGTTGGTGTGGCCTAGGCTAGGTGTAATCCCCGAGTGATTTTGAATGCTTATATACCCCTCGATTGTGGCTACTCAAGCCAAAAGTTGGTCATGCTAGTCATATCAGGAGTCACATAAGGCTAAAAAACAACAACAAAAATAACAATAATAATAAATTTTTAAAATAAATCTCTTTTTTCTTAACCAGAAAGAGTATTTGTATTGTATAATATGTGTCTTGTTCGCACCAAATATATCAAGAATTACAAAGCTAATTCATCAATTTTTTCCAATTGTTTTCTCCATTACAATAGGAATACAATGTTTTTCTTAAGAGAACATATCTGAGCAACAAAAAGACGGGATTTGTTGTTGAATACCTTATAAAGTTGCCTCAACAAAACATAAAAAAATTAAACACATAACGTTATTAATTGATTATGAAATATTTCATGATGGATTATATGCATGCATATACTTCATTGGGGTTGCTGCAAAGTCACTTGGGCCCCCAAATTTCTATTTTTATATTTTACTGTATTAAAAAATTTAACTAAAAAAAAGTTAATATACTTCATCAACCATTAGGGAATTATAGTAGGCATGATTTGGCCATTCATATTTAATTAACCTATCTTCAATTTACACCCCTCATTAGCATACTTGTCTGATTCTCTAATGAAGTCCCTTGGGACATGGAAATATGCTTTGGATGGGATATCTTCCAAATTTTCTTGATTCTTTTCTTGATGTTGTCCATGGATTTCTCCTTCAGGAGGGAACCTTTGACTAGATGATGTGGGATTATGAGAGAATCTCCTATAATTGTAAGTGTGTCGACTTGATGTTCTTTAGCTAAAAAAAATCCCTGTAGAGATCATATATATTTGCTTGATGATCCAGGTGGATATTGGTGGCCACTTGCCTATTCCACTTGGGGCCCCACTTTTGTCTCTTTTAGTTTTTCAGTTTTAGTACAACTTACTGTTTTTAGCAGCTTTTCGGGTCCTCAACTTTCAGAGTCGTTTTGAGGCCCTAAACGACGTTTTTTTTGGAAAAACAAGAGAAACATGGGTCCATGGACTGATGTTGCTCACATCAAAAGTTTTAGTCGTCAGATAGATCTTTCTAGCGAGGTATGGTGCACGTCAAACGAAGATTGTATGCCAAAGTTACATCCCCGGGATGTTGAAACACCAATTTACCCAAACAGGGCCCATAGTTTTGGTGCTTCATCTCCTAGGGTTAGGTTTTTGGATGCTTAGGGTTTTCCATTGTTTCTCAATAATAAATAGGTCCTCGAGCCTCATTGTAACATAGTTCAGAGGCCTGTAGCCACCACATTTCTTCTCAAATATAAGCTACCAATGCCCTAGCTAGTTTATTTACATTCTGTCTATAAGCAAATTTCAGTTCTTTGATATTAATGAAATGAAATGTTATTTCCATTGCATCTTTGTATTTATGGTTATATGTGTATTCTGTTGTGTTGCTACATAAATCCAGATCACTTGATGAGTACCTAAAATTTTTTTCCTCCTAATGGCCATAAAGTACCCCTCCCCCTGATGCCACCCCTTTAAAAGAAAGAAATTTAGTAAAATTTTATGATTTTTTTTTATATCTTCAACAATGTGAAATGTATCATAGAGTGTGTTTTGATGTATTATGAATAGATCCATATTGACATTTAGCAATCATTTAATTTATATGGCTCTTATAGTTATAATTATAATTATATATATCTATAATGTATATATCACTTAATTTATATGGATTTTCCCTAATTCAAATATCATGGGGAGAGATTGAGGGTGGGGATTATTTGTGGGGTTAAAATTGTGTCACAGGGCATCTAGGCTTGATCGAACTTTGCACAATAGGTGAGAAATTCATTCTTCCATCAAACATTGGCACTTCCCCTTACATATTTATTGTGGAAAAATCATTCTCGTTTTTAATATTAGGGTTGACCCTTACATATTCCGATCCTCAAAAAACTACTTAAACAATAAAACTCAAAATCATTACAAGGAAATCACAATCAACATGTGTAAAGTAAATAACAATATTTTTTTCAACCCCTAAACTACACCATATATATATAATTTTATTTTATTTTAGTAATCATATTAAAATTTTAATAAAAAATATGTGATTTAATCAAAATATTTAAAACGTTATTCTCATAAAGTTGCTTTAATTTGAAATTTCTATATATAACAAGGGAGCAATTGGCGTAGCTGTAGTCCCTCCCAATAGAGGGAAGAAGATTATAATATGGAAACATAAGCAAGTGTGGTTGTGGACAAGGTATAGTACAATTCTATGGATAAGGAACAACGTCTGCTAAAAGGATGGTGGGAAAGGCGGGAAAAGCGGAGCTATGAAATTTTTAAGTTCAGATGAACCATATAACAAAACATTATGTAAAAAAAACTGTTACTTTGGAAAAATTCTAATTGAATTTTATCAATTTTGAAACAATCTTGCCAACAACTTAGTCATAATGAAAACATATATAAGTTCATTAATTACATTCTTGAAACAATATTGCCAAAAACTCAGTCATTGATTACATTCAGTGTCAATTTTAAACTGAGATGAACTGTTTAAATTCAGATGAACCATGTCTTTTTTATGGGCTGATACGAGAGCTTTCATTCCAGGTAATAGAGCTATTATTTTTGCATTGCTCACAACCGCATTAAATATATTTTTGTTAACAGTTGCTGAATATTGCAATAGATCTTTGGCAGACTAGCTTGTTTCAGCATGTATTTTTGAGGATTGTCTTCAAATTCTTTTGGCAGCATCTGCATCCAAAGTAGTAGGCATCAGTAAATCCATATTGCAGTGAAATCTATTTGTAAACCATTTTGAATCAACCAGTTCCGGAATGTACTCATACCATGTATCCTTATAGCTCTTTCAATTGAAACATAAGAATATGGCATATGCAGAAACGTACTGTTAATGCTAGTTGATGCACTCGTCTATAAATAAGAAACATAAATAAAAGGATAAGAAATAAACATTGATATACTGATTTTTTTTTGTGATGTACCAAACATAAAATGTGCCATCAAGATTTTAAGAATTCTTTCTAATGAATTTTTCAAAACTCTTAGTGGAAAAATATTTTTACAAACACTTGTCGAGTTTGCACGTTTATTTTTCACAATTTTGGGTATAAATATACAGGTTCATGATAAAGGTTGTCACCATGGTGTTGTGACATTTCAGAGTGAGTTGGACCCTATCTATTTCTGAAATACTCCTTGAAAGATGAACTGATAAATGATAAATTGAGTGTGTATTTCATAAATAAAGTTTCGTAAACTAGTTGTAGTTACTAATCTAAGCATTGTTTGAAATCTTAGATTCTTGGTAATTAGAGAATATGAAGGCTTGAGCATGTATGATGAAGAAGATATGTGGATGTTTCTCATGGGTTAATTTAAAGACTACGTAGGCTGTGTAAATATTATAATGCAGGAAAAGTAATCTAGATAATATAGATAAGAATGGATTTTGATAACATATTCTATAGCTATAGCTATTTAGCTAGATTGTAATTTGTAGACTATGAGAGGGGAAACAATGCATAAACTTTAAAGATTATTGAGATGGTGGAAGAAAGTAAACGTACAGATCTTTTGGTCCTAAAATTTCATTTCATTTGACAAGAAACATAACAAATAGATCAAATAATACTCATGAATGTAGTTGTTTCTGTTTTCTCACCACATTGGATTCATTAGAAAGCTTCGAACAAATTGCCTTACTGGAATTATCTTGTCAAGACCTCCATAACTGCAAAGTTGTAGTGCTATAGGAGATTTAAAAGGAATGAAACAAGGCATAAAGCGAAGAACGCGAAGGCATATGACCTTATCTTTGATTTCATTTCTTTCTTATCAGTGATAAAAAACAAAGAGATCATGCTTCCCAAGGCATATGCATAAACAGGTTGCATTGCCCCAAATATAATAACGCATGTACTTCCAACCATGGCTTCTTTCCACTCAGGAGCATTAAATGCCAACAATCTGCAAAAAGGTTCTCTACAGCTCATGGGTTTGTTAGTTGTAGTCAAATTTTCCAATTGAGTATATTTTCCTAGCAATCGAGGGCTTGATCTACCAACTTAACTGACATTGCTTGTTCGCGTAAAGGAAACTTGTGACTGAACCCATGATACTTCTTCAATCCTTGTCTGATGCTGCATATTCCATAGTGTTATGTATGCTCCTTTACGTGATTCAATTATTTGACCACCATGAACCACTGAGATTAGATTAGCATTTTTAATTGTAGACAATTTGTGAGCCATTCATTGTCTTTGACCTCGAGACATCTACACTCCCCCTTCCCCCAGCTGTAATAGATGTTTGTAAATACATTTGCATTAGCATATGGATTACAGATCCACAAGATATTGTTTATTGGCAATGGGTAACCCTCAACTCATAACAGATCTTAAGTTAAGATAGATATGTGCTAGTACTATCAAGGGAGGAAAAAGTATTTGTAGACACCTGAGTGTCATATCCCTCAAGCAATTGATTAATAAAATTGTGCACGTTGGAAGCCTTTTCTGTAGCAACCACATATTCCATAGTTGATCCTCGTTTTCCAAACATGATATTCTCTTTAATCTTGGTAGAAAATGGACTACTCCAACTAGAGCCACAGTTTGGCTGCCAGGAACTATGAGACATAAGTTATGGAAAAATATTTGTGTGGAGGCTGGATGGGTATACAAATTCAACATTTTTGAAAAAGATCTGTTCACATACTTTTTCGAGCACTAGCCCATTTTTTTCATCAGAATCTATTGTTGGTACTCTCTCAGTCATCTGTATTATGCTATGTGTAGTAATGCAAGCTTCACTAATGTATTTAATGTTAGGAAGAGAAATTTCAAGAGACCTGTCAACATACCAATTACATGTCAAAAAAAAAAGTAAATTAAATGCTTTATGAATAAATTACATGTATTGGAAGGTTAAGGATCCTTACAGGTATCCATTGATGAGTGAAAGGGTCGTTGCAAAGATGTTTCCATCACTCTCTCCTTTGTTTTTGGTGACATTTATTTGCAATTTTTCAGTGTCGCAAATAGGATGGCTTTGGCATGAAAAGAAAAGTGCAGTGAATCTTGTACTCCATTATTTATATACAGATCAACTCTGTCATTTTTATTGAGAAACATATCTTTTAGAGTATTGGAGTCATTTTCTCTAAAATATATTGTTGTTATGTGAATTCTATTTAACAATTCCTATAAAAAAATTTAACCATCAGTCTACAAAATTATGTCATTATTACTATCTTACAGGGAATGCTAAACGTTGAAGAGTTAGCAGGCAGATGCATTCAACATTTTTTAACCCCAACTCTTGGACGCTCAAAAGAAAGTTTCTTGCATCACATGTGAAACTCCTTCAAAATTTCTGTTACTCCAAATACTGTGAAAAATATAATTTCATAAGAAATCGAACAAGTGATGAAATATTAAATATGGTTTAGAAAATTCAATCATTAGGTGGAATGTCTTTCAACCACTCTAGGTCAATGGTACTTTGATAATAGATTGTTTTAATAATTGGTGCATTTGACGGGGTAACCTACATGCATGTGTCCTAAGCACTCTATTCTATCAGCTAGAAGTATAAGAGTGCATCAGTGGATTGGTTGATCATCTATTCCAATATTGGTGTAGTTCTAGTATAAGCTAACAGCTTTGATATAAATAGAAAATGGGAAGAAACAAATGCATTACATTTTTTGTCTCCATCATGAAATGTAGGAAATAGGTGAATAAACGTATTAAGATATAAAGTCAGTAATAATTCAGGTTATATCAAATAATACATATAAAGTAGGTAAACTACTTTAATTCAGAGGTAAACATAAGGGCTCTTACCACCTATACTACTTTAATTCAGAGGTAAGCATAAGGACTCTTACCACCTATGTTTTTGTATGGCTGGATGTATATTATGTTAGATGGCAGTGGTTGCTTTGATTCTCTGCTCCTGTTCTTGCTGTTGTAGTTGTCGTTCCCTCAAGCCACTCGTTAGGTAAACTACTTTGATTCATAGGTACACATAAGGTCTCTTACCATCTATGTTTATGTATGGCTAGATGTATATTCTGTTCCATGGAAGTATCTACTTTGTTTCTCTGCTCCTGTTCTTGTTGTTGTAGTTGTTGTTCCTTCAAGTCACTAGTTACTGAAGATCGGAAGCAGCCTCAGTTCGAAAGCATACTGCAAAACTCCAAACCATTTTTCTAAGTCATAACATATGCCATTCAAAGATAAAATAAGTTGCAGTAGGTATTTTGATATAACTCTTTTCTTACAATGAGTATTTTGATATAAATTTTTTCATTTCTTGAAAAGTATTGACTGTGGATTCTTCCCAGGAATCCAGGGCATGGAGAGCAATATATTCAATGTGTGCAACAATTGATTGAATCTTGGTGGGTAATCACCTTGCTGAAGGAAAAGGGAGGACCAGCTTCCTGAGACATGTGTGGTAATCACCTTGGTGAAGGAAAAGGGCCTCTGGGCCTAACAACATTTGTTCACTTGCTGGAAATGTTAGCTTGAACAAGTGTGCATGGGTTGTCAAAAATAATTCACTGCCAACGTAGTAGTAATAAGTGCTTCATGGCCTGAGGTGTCAAATGATAGGATGTCACATACCATTTTCATGCTACAAAGATCCCTAAATCGAGCAACTTTAATAACAAAACTCTCAACTATAAATGCCACAACCACGACACTTAATTTTTCATCTCACAGAAAGTCCCACAATAGGTCTCACATGAAAGTATCAGAACCAACCATGCATGTCTCTCTCGTGGCTATTTCTAGTTGTAGCAGCAAGTAGTTAAAATCAAGAGATTGTTCTATAGCGATAGGGGTATTCCCAATAAGGAATGTTATTTATCAAGGAAGCTATCTCCATCTATCAGAAACTCCATACATAAAACATCATTTCTTCTTTAACGACAGTTGCTCCCTCCGATGTCCAAAAATGGATTGTGCAGATGATTGTCAGATAATTATTATTATTCCATAAAGAGTTGTCACCATCCCATGATATAAACAACTTGGATACTATGTGGTGACATATAAACATATCAAGAATCTGAGACCCAGCACTCAAATCTCATCCAAATGTAATGACCATTCATATTGATCAATACATCACCAACATATCATGTCAGAGATGATTTTATTGGAAGCAGTTCCCTACTATCGGAAAAAAATTCACACACCGAAAAAACTAGGGTGGTGAAAAAATTTGATGGAAAAACCAATAGAAAAATACCCTTATATATCCAACCCTGAACTCTACTGACCAATGAAACTAATTACCATCACCATTCCATAGTACACATGACAACAACAACAACAACAACATCCTATGCAATGCCACCACCGAAGACAGAACTGGAAACCAAAGTCACGTGAAATAATGAAGGAATCGATCCACTTATGCCACAAGATTGTCCATATGGACTTAATTAAGGAATAATGTGAATCAGGAAGCTTGGTTGTGTCATGTATTGGGAGCTTATTTCCATGATTTTTCATTTGAGCGCTTATAATTATCCTCACTGTGTGTCCTAAAAATGGAAGCAAGAATGATTCCCATTGTTATATCCAATATCCCTATCATAATAACCTCCCCACACTAGTCTGGAACCATAGTGCACCAAAAAACCCACATACCACCTCCTCACCTCGATGGGTATCCAATTGACACAAATTGTGAATGAAAAAAACACATATTTCAAAATATCTTAAATAGCCAATACTCACACCCCCAATACCACTATACCCTCACTAGTTTCATTTGAAAGATCAATAAAAGTAGTACTTGTGACATCAATATCTATAACTAATTACTGGTGCATGTTTATTGCAGGAAAAGCTCATATAATCTAAACTATGAGTAGTGGTCATACCTGGAGTTGCAACAGTAGTTTCAAAGATAAAAAAAATTTTGAAGAGAGATTAGATTCCTTCCATTAGCAAGCCACTACGTAACTATCATCTTCCGTTTGAAGAGAGATAAGATTCCTTCCATTAGCGAGCCACTATGTAAATATCATCATCCTCATCTCAAATCCACTATCAGCTCTCACCAAGGAAGCCATATATAATCCATTTCAACAAATTCAAAGAATAACGTGAAACATGGGAGATATGGGTGAAATAATACACAATTAGAGCATTTTTCACATGAGTGGCGCATTGTGTTGAAAAAATGGTTTGGCGCTAAATGGTGTAAAATGCAGTCAGCATGTCACTTCAGCAAGATCACCCAAATCTAGAATTTATTTAGCAAATGGAAATGACAGGGTTTGTATGAGTGCCAAGTTTAATTAGATGTCGAAAACTGGGTTTCAGTGACCACGTGTGCAAATTAGATCCAAAATATTTTCATATATCCTAAAATGGATGATAATTTTGTGTTTTTATGCACTAAATTAGTGTGAGACAACAACCTAAAATCACTTAGAAATTGCTGGAAAGACCCCAAAATTGATGCATTAAATACTTGTTATAAATTGGCACACAAACCACTGCAAAAGGATAATTATGACAACCTATTTCCGTGTAAAAAAAAGTGTCGGATAGTAAGTTTATTTTGTTGATTTTATCCTTCTAGACACTAATAAAGTCATATTTTAAACCCTAGATGTAGTCAGATTTGAAACCGTAGATGTAATCAGATTTGAAACCCTAGATGATATTTGTACACACAAAATTGAAGAAAACACTGGCATAAAAATTCAAAATGGATGATAATTTTGCAATACTAAGTGTGCCTAAAATGGGTGATAGTTTCATGCTTTGCACACTAAATTAGTGAGACAACAAGCTGAAATCACTCAGAAACTACTGGAAAGACCCCAAAATTGATGCAAAACTAGCTATGCTAGACTATCTCCATGCTTCTTAAATGCAAGAAAATTGATGAAATATTGATCGAGAGTCTTCAAATTCACATCACATGAAATAGGAAGAAATCACAACAATAGATGCAGAGTCATCCAACCAGTACATGTGCCCTAATGTTAGATTTATATCATAACTCTTTACTGGTCGAGTTTGTTTTTATAGGGTTAAACAACTATTCAAATTTATTGGTGCTTGAGCTTTAGCCTTTTACTGGAGGAATCACTGGTGAAAGGGGTCTCCAAATCTGAGAGCCCTCTCTGGAGAGGGTGGTGCATTAATATGCTAATTTCTTGGTTGTGGATAGGGTCTCTTTACAAAATTTTTGACCTTGTGACTTCAATACTTTTTCAAGTCTTCCGAACAAACATCATAATAATGAAACTTATTTCATAGGGTAAAATTAGTCAAAACCCTAGGAACACCACATGCCTTCAACTAATTCTCACACACTATAAATTGACTTTAACAATTAAGATCATCAAAGGAATGATGTAACTCTCCCTTAGTTCTTAGTCTTGCCTTGGATAGGTTAAACAATCAACTATAGGATGTCTAGATTTGAGACACTTCACCAAACTTTTGTCATTTCCTTAGGTAATATGATTTGCCTCCAATCAATTGTCTACACAATGAATAATATTACTAACAAATAAGGTAAATGATACTTGCACAGCCGTCAAAACATAAGAAGGTTTTCTTCCACAAGATTATACTGAAGCCATCCACAAATTTATCTCAGAAATCCTCACTTAGGAAAGTGTAAGATTGAAACAAAATAAGTGTCAAGGGTGCAAAAATCTATGCCCTAAGAGGGACAAAATGATGCAGGTTTGTAATGGTGTTACATCTCCTAACCAAGCTAAAAATACTTTACTGAATTAGATACAATACTTTAATGATACATCTTATTTGATTAGAAACCAATATGGCTACCTCATTTAGGTTCATTAGATGAACATCTCAAATTTATGAGTTGAAAGCTTTAGAGCTAAAGAAACCCTTGACAATTAGAACTCCTTCGAGATTTGATAATTTTGCAAAAAGACACAATGCTAAGGCCACAATCATGAGTTTTTAAGCCACTTTTGTATGGAGTTCGAAATGTTTATATCAAATTCAAAATATTTCCCTAGCAAAGGGCCAAAAAAGGCAGAGCGAAAACTTCACGCATATAGTAACACTGCTACAAATTTGCATATTTCTCAAGGATATAATTAACCCTTCAACAATTATGCACAATAATATTTTAATAAGAACATCCTACAAATCAATTATAAAGTCTCTAGCAAAAAATCCATGTTGAAGAACAGATAAACCCTTTAATTCTTCAACAGGACATGACCTTTGCTCTATATTGTCTTGACTACACAAGGTCGAATTTCAAAGATGAATGTCATAACATATGTGTGATATCTCTCACCACTTGGAGAGATTCATATCATTACCTTTATGTAGATTTTATTAGATTTATCACATTACCACAAGAATTTTGGTATTGTTTTCTATAGTTTAGAAAAATTCGTATGCTAAGTTAAAAGTTAATTTTGTCTTAAGGTCAAAATTTGGAACTGATGATACCACTGAGTACAAACTAGAAAGGTACTTAGTTATTAATCAAAAACAAGTATTAAATTAAGTGTTGATTTAGTGTATTTATGTGTGGCACATGCTTAGAGATGAAATAGAGAGTAAGAGGGTTATTTTGTTTTCTAGATGCTCTCTCCTTATGGTATATCTTCCAAAATGTGATGGATTAAAGTAAATCTTTGGAAATGCTTTAGATAAATGTCTCGGTACACTATCATTGATTGTATATTTTTTGTGAGACTCTATAAATATGTATGCACATAATTTCATATTGGGACACAAGAATTTGCTAATCTATTATATGTGTTTCTAGGTTCCCACTCTATGGTGGTAAACTCTTTTTCGATCTAAACCAGAAACTTAGAATTTCTGATCAGCCCTAGAAATATCATGAAACTTGACCTAAAGCTGCTTTGTTTGCCCACAGATTGCAAGATAGAAAACCTGTAGAATCAAACCCCACAAATTGCAAGCACAAATTGTAAACTTATACTTTTGTTGATAATGAATGACAAAAATTAACTAGGAGAAATGAAAGCTATTTGAATCCTACCACTCAAATAATTTTAAACATGGAATGAGAACAATTAAGAGTCTATGAAAATACATGTTTTCATAGACACTTAGACATGGAAATGGATGCCAAAAGAATATTTGATAGATCTTTATTGTTGTAGGTTTGTAGAACGAACAAATTTCTAGTTAGATTGGGAACAATTAAAAGTCTACAAAAATATATAATTTCTTATGCACTTGGACATGGTTTTTGTTACCAAAAGCGTATTTGTGAGATCTTTATTTCTAATTATTGTAGAATGAAAAAATTCACATACGGATGGGAAACACGCCAACATTCTCAAATATCATGGGAGAACCAAGACTCTTTAACTTCACATCACATGAAATAGGAATAAGTCACAAAAATAGCTGTAGAGTCATCCAACCAGTACCTATGACCTAATGTTATCTTTCTATCACAACTCTTTAGGTCAATAATGAAGCAAAGGGGTGAATGAAGCATTTATATCTGCCCCACTTGATTATGAAATAATATTAAGGAGAATAGAGAAGAAAGAACAGAGATGGATCAATAACAAAAGTATCCAATCTGGTACAAAATATGGAGAATAGAACAAGGCTTTAAAATAGATCCCACTGACTTGATCCCCCTGACTTTAATATGGGGAATAATCAGCAACCTGTAAAGATTTAACAATAATAATTATCACATCTGAAAGATATAATTTCCTTCAACAATTTCTGAAAATAAGAAAAGAGTATGAATATTTCTACTTACTTGACAAGCTAGATTTGAATCTGAGGAATAATTAGCATCCTCTAAATATTTAATAGTAATAATTATCACATCTCAAATATATAATTTACTCCATGAATTTCTGAAAATAAGAGAAGAGTATGAATATTTCTACTTACTTGACATGTTAGGACATATTCTAGTATGTCTTTTTCATTTTATGTTCCTAAAACAATGGAAAAATGGAATAGGCATCAATAAATGCATATTGTAGTGAACTCTATTTGTAAACCATTCTGAATCAACCAGTTCAAGAATGTACTCATACCATGTATCCTTATAGCTCTTTCAATTGAAGTAGAAGAATATGCCATATCTAGAAACCTAATCTTGATGTTATAAGGATTTTTCTATGCATATCTATAGTAGTTTCCCATGTCTTACTACCCATGTGTTCATGTTAGTAGGCATATTATTATCAAAATCCATTGGTATTGCACCATGAGTGGGATACTCTGCTATCCTTGGAGATAAAAGAGAAGTATTCATAGTGTATAGGATATTGACTTATTGCATATTGTAAAAAGAGGACTGAATGCTCAAAATCAAAGTAAGGAATTTCAGAATTTCAGAGTAACACTTGTAAAAATTATGAGTAAAAATAGGACAAAGATAGAACAATTCCATTTACAGATGAAAAAAACTGTCAAGTTTTCAAAGCATTGTTAGAGATCAAATTCATATTTAAGTAATTCAACAATATCATTGATAAAGTACCTAGTTCATATTTAAATGCAACTTTCAAATATTAAAGAAAAAGAGGAAACATGAATTGATTTTAGACAAGAAAATTGGAAAATTGTCCTTAATCCAGTTCATTGAACATAATGATAATGAGCAGAAATTATGAAAAATACAGTAATCAAAAAATATCGTGCAAGAGTATTGTGTACTATTGTGTAGTAAGTAGATTTTCTTGATAAATGTACAGAAATTGAAAATTAAATAGTTCTATTGGAATAAAATTGGATTCCAATAGTTGCAATGCCGCTGGTCTTTGTCATCTGTGTAAAAAAGAATTAGTTAAAAAGAAAATCATAACATTATCAATTGAGCATAGGACGTTTTCAAAAGAAAATATATTGAGTCAATATGTTAATATACCTTTAATTTTTCAACCGACATGTAACAGTTCGCTATCTTCATTCAATATGAACCTGTTGTGAATTTTGAGATCACGTAGCATGTAAACAATGGTTTCTTTTTCTTGCAAATATTTTTCATATGACATGGGTTTTAAATGGGGAAGTAAATCATGTACTAAAGGTTCCCTGATAGTGCAATGGACAATGTTTTTTGTGATAGATTCTATTGTAGCGTTTATGCAATGTGTTTATAGGAAAGGGAAATTATTATTGTATTTTGAATAATAAATTGTTCCTTTTCTTATCAGTGTGGATGAACTAATCATAGAATTGCATAGAGCGCAAATAGGCTCAAATGGAGTTGAGTAAGAATTTCATGCCTTTAGCATACCTTCAACCTGTTTATAAAATATTCAAATGTTAATGTAAAATATTACATATGAAATTCTAAATTAGCAAAAAGATCATTATTGTTATACTTACAGCATGATTAGATGTCGTTAGTTTCCCAAGGTTCTTAACCGCATCTGTGTTAAGTTCAATTATGAAAGCTGACTGTGTTGTTTGAAATATGTTTTATTTTACATCTATTCTTTTTGTTATATTTTTGAAAAGGATCAAAGGAAATTGTCCTTTATGCAATTGTTGTTCCATTTAAATAAAGTATTGTTCATATGTATCAAACAATTGCAATTGCAAGAGACAAATTACAATAGTTATATAGTGAATTAATGCATATTATTTATTACAAATTAAGAATAATTGGTATGAAAATAAATATCGTTGCACAGTCATTTTCATAATCTCCATCTTTGATGTGCAATATGTAGCACAATCCAACTCTCTTGGCAAGTGTAACAACTGCACCGATTGTACCAATTGGGTACATTTCGGCTTTGTTTGCAAACTTCTTAATGGTTGTATCTGGAATGAAAAAATATTCTTTGAAAACTTCAGGCACAGTGTCTATGATGTTTGATTCATTCAGCGAAATTATTTATCATAGTCACCACGATCATAAATGGTTTTAGGTAGTATTTTGAAATTTGTAATTAATATACTCTTGCCTTGTATAATTTTATGTTCATGTTGTTCAATTAAGTGTGCATGTATACTTAATGTTATAGTCATCATTCCTTTTTCATTTTTCAAATCAGCCTGTAATATTCGACGTGCTTTGTTTGCTTTGTCAAGAAATGTGCTATATACGACCATTATTTCTCCGACAAATAATTGTCCTATAATATGATTTTTCAAGTCTTCAATTGATACCTTAACTGGGGGTATTTGTTTTTTCCTATATAAATTGCTTATTTAGATACTTCTATAAACATTTCTATAATGCTACGTTCTTTTTATAAATTTTAGAACTATAAATAAATTACATTATAAGATTGCATATGCATACCTTTTCACTACATATGCATACCTTTTTACTGCATCATTTTGTAAAATGCTTGATTCTCCTCTTGTTGATTCTAGTTGACTTGTACTGAAAATAGTAATTTCATATTTCAATATGATTCAAATATTATCATATGTTTTTTGCATAAGAAATAAATGAAGATTTTATGATAACTAACCTATAAATTTATTGTAATATTATCATATGTATTTTTCATAAGCAATATTTGAAGAGTTTATGATAACTAACCTATAGATATATTGTTGTTTGGTTGCCTGAAGGGACTGGCTATTAGTGTTTTTTTTTACTTTCCAACATTTTCTAATTTATATACATTTAGTTATACATATGTATATTAGTCAATTGTAAAAATTCAATGAATATATAGTGAGCATTAACATTGTAAATCCAGAATCTAAGCATATTTGTATAGTTTTCATAAACATACCTCTTTAAACTCTGTGATTGGCTTGCATCCTCTACTTGACTCATGTTTTATATATCTTGAGTAGTTATCCTGTTGCAATTATGCAATTACTATTCCAAATGGCTATAAAAAATCTTTTAATTGCATGAATGTAAGTAATTTGTGACAAGAGAAATTGAAAAAAAAAAATGATGGAGATGATTATGGGCATACTCTTTGGTAGCTTCTTGTTTAATTTTCTATTTGGTGTGGTCAATTAGTTTTCCTTGTTCTTGACTTTGAATTGTTTGTTCTTTTGATTTTTCATCAGCTACCCTATTGTTATAGAATAGTAGCATATATTTAGTTCAATTTCAAAAACCATATAAAAGGAAAAAGTGAACAAGAATATAAAAACCATATAAAAGAAAAAGCAAGAAGTATATATTTTCTTCTTTCATGTTCCATGTTGTTGATCTTTTTCCTCATCTGTTTTTGTTCAATTGAAAAGGGTTTTATTGGTAGAATCTACATCCAAGAATATATCAAGTCATATGTGTAAATGTATAATAGGATGCATAGTATATATGGTCTTATTATTTGATTCATTACAGATAGGAATATGCTATTATGCTTTAGTAAGATAAAATTTGCAAAAACAATTTGTATATATTTCAAAAGGTATCAAAATTTGCAATTTTGTAACATGTTTCATATGTATACCATAGCTGAAGGACAAGAGATATTGTATCATGATCAGACCAATATGTATCTAATATGAAAATTATGTATTGTATATTAGTTACATTTGACCACACATGGTCAATGAATGATTTATGCATGCTATTAGTTGTGTTGATAAGAAAATGGAGTTTGTAATTGTTCATGTAGCTTTCCAGCTCTTTTGTTTTCTGATGGCATTGTAACATATCAATATCGAATTCCCCCAATATAATTATGATATCCTTTAAATCTAGATGACATAAAGCTTTTGCAATGACATTCAAAATATTGTTCAAATTTGCATGTGGTGATGCATATATATTGAGTATTGCAATTTGTGATTCATGAACTATTATTTTTGCCAACAATGCTTCTACAAGATGCTCTTCAAAATGGATGTGTTCAAGAATAGTTATATGTTTTTTTATCAGTATCATTATTCCATGCTTAATGAAACTTGAGATGAGATTGAAATTTGCGAAGTACTCATTTTGCATAGACAAGGACATATATGTTTCTTGTAAGCATAAGATGTCAGATTGCTTTGTGTCAAATCACTACATATGTCACTAAGGTGTGCATGAAGATTACGAGTGTTTAGTGAAAGAATGGAGATGGATCATAATGATTGTATTGATGAATATTCATATTCTAATTGCCATTTTGCAGTGCTTTTCAAACATTTCATGAGTCACAATTTACTTTTTTCTTAACCTTGAAATTATTATTTGTCTGAGCATTTAGCAAATACAACGACTCTATGTTTCTTACTCGTGATAGAGTTGTGTACACTAGGCCATGCACTTGTATTCCAGTAGGGTCAAATGCAAGTCTATCCAAGGTTAAACCCTGTGACCTATGTATTGTGCGTGTACATGTAAGTTGAATTGGTAATTGTTTCTATATCTTTAGATGAGCCATGTTTGGTGACATAGGCATTGCTTTTGATATTCGTAATATTGGTGTCCAATAATGTGCTATGTTTGAAGTATACAAATAAGCTAGTTTTCTATATTGTTGATGACCAATATTAGGGTCGTGAAACTTAATCCATAAACATCAACTTTATCTGTATGAGTATATGATTTTACTATTCCATCTGCACAGTTTACTAGTCCATCTTATGCATCATAATTGCAAGCATACATTTCAATTAGCATGTTCAATTTTATCACAAGTTGTGAAGGAAAATTAGTTGTATGTTGACGCCTTTGAAAATTTCCATTGTTCTCTTCATCTTCGTCAATTGCATTGATTAAAATTTCATTTCCAGGCATGAGCGTTAACATTGTCTTGTTATGCATTGCAACGAATTTGTTTTTGTAAAATAAATAGGGAAATGTTGGATCATTTGGTACAGGGCACATGCAAGTTGTATTAATATATGTTATGTCATCACATGTTTGACTATTTGTTCGCATTCTATTTAAAATTGATATAAATCTCTCATCTGTTTTTCACATAGTCATATGGAATTGGAAGCACTTGACATTATCCTTCCAGAAATCGTGTGTTATTGATTGATTGTTGATTCTTCATTGTTCAAAAATTAGCGAGCCTTGAATAGGTTGTGCTTGGTAGAAATCACCAAAAAATATCATGTCAATGTTTCCAAAGTATTTGGTTTGGACATTTATTATGTTTCTGAGTCTATTGTCAATAGAATATAAGAATCGACTAGCAATCATAGAGGCTTCATCTATGAAAGCTAGTTGCAGTGCTTGATATAGCTTTGATAAGTTATCTAATACTTCTTTGCTAAGTGGCAAGAATTGAGACTTGTTAAAAGGCATTAGAAATGAAGAATGTATTGTTGTTCCACCTACATTATACACAACTTTTCCTATATATGCTAATATTAGACCCTTTGGTTTCATAGGATCAGTTGTGTTTTGTGAATCATATATTCGTATAAGCATTTGGAAAATTTCTTTCACTGTCAGTGTTTTGCCTACCCCTGCTCCACCTATAATAAATAGGTATGTTGGTTCATTGACATTATTATTATTATTATTCCAACATCTTTTACAATTTCTTGTTACTCTCTGTTCAAAATTCTTCTAAGCGTTTAATACTCATTGTTTTCCATTAAAAATGGATGAGCAGCTATTTGAAATCGAATATTGATTCTTTTTTTCATCTCAAATTGTTTTGGAAATTGCAAGTCTGATTGGAAATCATATTCCTCACAATGGGAATTATTTTCTTTGTTTCACATATGTATTTGATTGATATTCATAGAAATATTTAGTTCATTTGTTGGAGTCTCTAAATCACCCCATGTTGGATTGATGTTATATGTAAATTTAGCTTCATTGGTGCAAATTGTTTTTTCATGTAATGTATATGCAGCTTGCCATGTAGGGAAGTCGTGTTTCAATGTTTTTTCACATTTTTCAAATAGAACATATAACAATAATTTCTCTATACAAAAGTTTTCAACATATTTGTATTTGTTATATTTGACAAATCATATAACATTTGGTTTTTTCCTTTTTGATATGTGTGTGCCATCTTTCTTGTAATTTGATATAAATTCTACAAGGCAAATTTTTCTAATGGAGCATGGGTGTCTGATGTAGTAGTCAATAATGGAATGATGCATCACATCTTCTGAATCATCAAGTTCTTGTTTCAAGAGAATAGGTGGTTTAAGCATAAATGTACATTCATCAACTGGAGATTTATTTATGAATATACATTCTCTTGAACTACAACTCAATGGCAATGAAAGTGCTATATGCACTGCTTGTTGAGCTAACATTTTTTTGCAGATTAAGTAATGTATTTCCAAGTTTACGTATCATTTGCATAGCATCAATTTCATTTCTCTCATGCTCCTTTTGTATCCTTCTAAATGCATTTGTCATGGACTTGTCAATTTTGATCATATATGAACTACAATATGATGCTACGACATATGCATTTAGCATGAATTGTGCATCTGTATTTGCATTCCATATAGTAGGCATATGCTTCACAAAACTGTTGTTTCAAATGTGAGAAGGATTTCGTTTCAGAAAAAATTTTGGTTGTTTTACTGTACATTTTAATAGTTGTATGTACTCATCTTATGTTACTCCTATTTCTATCAAGAAGTTGTCATGGGTTATTCAATCATTGTAATTTGTTTGTTCCAAGAATGCCATAATTGATATTGAATTGTCTATGAGTTTTTTATTGTCTACACTAGTCGATTCAATGATCATTATTGATTTCAATGGTGGCATGGGGAGGTTGTATCTACAATTTGATTTTTTTCTCTTTTTACAACTTCTTGTATGGTGATGTTTATGGAATTTAGCAATATATGGCTCCAAATCATTTGTATCACAAGTTATGTAATTATCAAGAAAGTTTTCAATATCTGGATTGCTTTTCTTTCCATATATTGGAGAATTTTCTATCCATAACAGTCCATGTTCATGTTCAATACCTCTATTTTGAAATTCTATTATGAAATAGTAGTAATATATTTTCCCGAAGAATGTGCTATCATGACATATCATTCGTTTTGCAGTATTAATTATGTGTCTCTAGTACTGACTAGATGTGACTAGATATTTTCTTATAAGATAATCAATGTCATCATCTTCTAATGTATCTATATCATTTTTACTTGCTTTATTTTTAAACAATGTGACCAACATATCTACTAATGGTTTCCATCGATGTTATGCACTTGTAAATTTCACAAAGAAAGTTGGAGGTCCCAATTGCCTTATCATTGCAATTATATATATATTTTTCAATTTGTTCCAAAAGATCAAGAGAGATGCGAATTTTTCTGAAATCTATGTATCCAATATCACATTTCAATAAATTTTCCAAATTTTCTCGATACTTGACATATTTTGCTAATATTTTTCTTCCTTTTAGTTTCCCTTTTCTGATTTTTACCCATATGCAAGAGAGTACTTTATCAATAATTATTCACATTGTCTTGAAAAACAAATTTGTTGTGTGATATGAGAAGTCACCACTTGCTTGTAACAATTACCGTTGTACTATTTTTTGGTAGCTAAATCTATTTGTGATGTCATCATCACGTGCATCACCATAGAATAATATTGGAAAGTTCTTTTCTTCTGCATGTTTGTCCTTCAAAATCCCAAGTGGTCGTTGTCCTTCAGCAGGCGCAAGTTCAATAATCTTGTCTTGCAAATCATATATGCGTTGTGACTCTATTAATCCATTTATCAATGTTTCAACAAGTGGCTCATTGTTGCATCACTATTTGTATCACTTCCACTATCACTATTTGCATTTATATGATGTTTTCATTATTTTCTTGTAAAAGATGGGTCCAATTCTCATTTCCTCAAATGTTCTCAACCTTATATAGAATTCTAGAACATAATTCATTCAATGCTTTCATGACAATAATTGGACACACTTTACCTGTTTGATATGCATTTTTGTATTGCAATCGTCTTTTCAATGCACCTGCAATTGTCAACGTATCACTTAGATATTGTGGCAATGATTTTTGCATAATGTCCATATGAACTAGTACATTGATAATTGATCCTGTTAAGCCAATTTGTGATCGCTTATATCCACATTGTCTGATTTATACAAATGCAATTTTTAGTGACACGAGTATTTCTTCTAAATCTGAAAGCACTTTTACAATTGGTAATGGAATGTTACGTCTTATTTTTTCAGGTGATTCAAATTGTGGAAGCTTTCCATTTTGAAGTGCTCTTTTGCAAGCAACACATATGTTTTCACTTCTAAAGGTCCTATTATTCAATTTCAAATTCATATGCTTTTCTTGCAGATCTATAGTGAAGCATGTCATATTTTTTACAAATTGCACATGTATTTCTAGGTGTGTCTTGGACTTGTTTCATAAAGATGTATTTTGCATCTTTTTTTCTTGGATGAATTTGTTTTCTTATTATACCTTTTTTATTGTTTCCTACATTGTGAAGTCTTTGTTTTAATCCAAGAAGTGTCATTCATGTCTTCTCATTAGAAGATGTTCTTTTATATGAAATTTGCATAGTTTCGTCATGTATGTTGGCTTCAGAAACATTAATGAATATTTTATTTCATCTACTTCTTGTATGCATGTATTGTTTTATTTTATGATAACTAAGCCTATGACACTTAGTTGGACTACTATCTTGTGAATCAGATACTATCTCAAATAGATTTCTTTGTTTCTAGTATATGCTTACAAGGCAATATGTTTTGATTGTTGCATATGTTAGTGCATTTGCCTAGTATTGTACGTATAAATTGTTTTATTTTGTGATAACTAAGTATGGGACACTTAGTTGGACTGATATCTTGTGAATCAGATCCTATCTCAGAAATAGATTGATTTGTTTCTAGTAGACTCTTATGAGGCAATATGTTATCATTATTGCATATGCCATTGCATTTTCCTCTTGTAAATATGAATTGCTTCATATCACTAGATTTGCCTCTTATACGTATGAATTGCTTCATTTTGTGATAATTAATCTTACAACACTTAGTTGGACACACTTGTTGTAAATGATATGATATCTCAAACTCAACATCATTTTTTAAATGTACTTGAGAATGCATGTCAAATTTTTCATTAGCATTTGTAGATTTTGTTACTACATCATATTGCAAAATGTTATCATGATCATATTGTTTTTGCATCATTGGCTCATAATGGATGTGTAATGTATCTGTTTTGAATGACATGATATTAACAACATGATTGCATCTTGAATGAACGGAAAAATAATTGACAAAGTTACTAGTTACAGAGGAACACGACTGGATGTTCACTATGAATATGATAGCTATCCATTGCAAATAAAATGGTCCACCCTCTATTTTCCCTTTTTCATATGGCATTTCCATATTTATGAGATATTGTTGCGAGTTCCTATTCATTTTATATTGTATCACATCAACAATTAGATAATGTTCTAAACAATGCAATTCTTGTTGATTGCTAAGCATAAGTGCATTGCAAAAAGATTGGACAATGTAAAGTCGTAAACATTGTGCATTGACTTCTGTTGCTACGAAACAAAAAATTGCATTAAAGAGGTTGTCGTTGCAGTTAGATGTTGTTTTATTTGCCATTGTTAATTCATCTAAAATCATATTACGTGCAGTATGCATTCAGTGGTTTTGAATATCTTTGCAAATATATGACAAATAGATACTAGATTATTCATAAATTCATATTGGAAACTTTTGGTAAAGTAATGGTTCATAATGACCACTAACAGGATTTTCATCATGGAAGAGAACACAATAAGGAATTGTATTTTCATGTTGATTAAAAATAAAATATCTTGTCTTTCTTGTTAATGATCAAATTCCAATTGATATATTTAGCCATTTAGCTAACCAACGTATGCAAAATGTATCCCCCCATAGCCCTCATTCAGATTCCTTTATATTTGTAGATGAAGAATAATGCATTTTACGAAGATATGTATCAATATCAGTAATTCCATGCAACTCGTACAAAAAATCAAATGCTAGTTCATATTGACATGACCCTATTGCTTGAACATCATTGTTGTTTAAGAAAAATAGAAAATGTTCTATTAATCCATTTCACAATTGATTTGAAGTATAACAAAAATGTAGAAGCACTTCAAATGAATTAAAAAAACAATCTCCTACAGTATATGAAAATCCATCTAATCTAAACAAACCATTTCTTTTTAATACACAATCATGTTATCAGATACAATCCATTTTAACTTCAATTTGTAACTGTCGACATCTATTACTTTTTCCATCATTTCTAAGTACTTATCAGAGTTTACTTCTGTAATTGTGTTTGCAAAAACTCAATTACCTTAGCAAATTATTCTATTTCTCCTATATAAAGATTTCCAAAGAAGATTGATGAGATCAAGAAACAATAAAGATGATTGTTTCCAAAAAAATAAATGCATTAAAAGAACACATCTCTATGATGCCAAGACCTTAGAGAAAGGATAAAGGTTACAAATCTAAAATTGAATCTCTAAGTGCACAATATTTCATTCAATAACCAATCTGAAAATTATTGATCATGTAGTCTTTAAATAAACCATTTTTTTAATAAGAAAAACACACTTGATTTTATTAATATTTAATAAAAATAAATAAATTCATAGTTCATGTGTTCTTGTATAATTCTACTTTATCTACCAATCACTTTTAAGGATGGAATAAAAATTTCTATATTTTATCACTATAAAGAACTTAACTTTCATCCCTATCTATCATAGGTGCAATTTATGCTTGCTTTAACATAAATATATTGTTGGTTCTCCTATATGTTCTTATCTCTACTATGTTTCCAAGATTTTATCAATGAGTAAATTGTTGTAATATAGTAGTGAGTGTTTGTTTGAATATTTCCATATTTATTCATGTTAAATAGTTAGTTTATTCAACGTTTTGGGGGTACTCCACCTATAATAGTGAGTGTTGAAGCAAATGACTCGGGTTCCATCCACAATTGGGTTTTTAGGTTTTAATGGATGATATGATCAACTAATTATTTTAATAGTGAATCTTTATCGTTGGTATTAAAGCCAGCTGAGCTTGGAAGATCCAAAGTGGTTTTTAGGTTTTAATGGATGATATGATCAACTAATTATTTTAGTAGTGAATTTTTCTTATTGGTATTATGTAAACAAGAAGTCTGCAAGGACTAAACTGGTGTACATCACCATGTCACAAAAACAAAACAGATATTCTCATGCATAGATATGTAGTTTAATTTTTACATTGTCCAAATAAAGTTAAACAAATTAGCCTACATTCTCAGTGGTATGAGAATAAAAGAAATTACAATGTCCAAATAAAGTTATATGCCACTGAAGCAGGAAATGGTCGAACATAATTGAACCTCAATATTCAATGTTGTTATATATGGTATTTACTAAAATAAATGACATTACATTGACTTCTCATTTCAGTAGAAAGTCCAATACTTGAATTGGGCACAATTAAATTGAATTGAGCTATCACAATCTATGCATTTCTAAGGTTCAATTTATGTTAGGATAAGAAAGTGAAAGTTTTTAAGCCTTAATTTGTAAGGAAAATGATGAATATAACCCAACACTATTTTAATCAATGTAATATTATATCAATTCAAACCATGACAATATTGTATTCACAAATCAATGGTGATACAATGCATATGGTAAACATACTAGCAATACATCCCCTTGACCCCAGATCCAATTTAACCACATATATTCCCCACAGTGCCTTGTATTCTACTCATTCTTATACTCCACAGGCTTTGGACCAGTGCCCTCCATAGTTTCCTGAGAGGTGTGATTCCCCTCCCTTGAGGGAAGCCCTGCCACTTCTCAGCCTTAGCCCTTCCAGGAACCCAACTGACCATAACCTCGAAAGGCATGATAGAAAAGACAAGGAGGATCATCATGATCATGATGAGGATATTAATGATAATTTAACAATGGCCTTTCATATCGGTCCTCCTAGCACCAATAGTTATAATTATGATAATAACTCTGGGGCTATTGTGAGTTTCAAGGTTGCTCACCAATCTGGGACCAATTATAGTTATGATCATGCAGCATATAAAGAGAAATAACGAGCAGGAAGGGTCCTCGAGGGGCAGTACTGGATACCAACTTCAACACAGATTCTCATAGTACCTACTCAGTTCTCATGTCTAGTATGTGGCAAGACCTTCAATAGATATAATAACATGCAGGTATGTCTGCCTAAGCTACTAGCAAGAAAACAATATCTTATAACAATAACAATTTCTCTGATCTAGTCTCATGCTTGAAAGGGAGGTGCTTTCATAATAGAAAATGTTTCAGGATGTCTTTGTTTCTTAGACTTTGTTCAATAGTTGAACAAGATATATGGTGAATCCAATTACTATTCATAGATTTTGTTAGGTTGTTCACAGATTCACAGGTTAGGGTCAATCTAAGATGAGCACCACTTTATGATTTTGTTTAGATTATTGAGTTGATGCAAGCTGCATGGCATCTCTTTAGACCATAATCCAAGATATGTGTGCATTTTCAAATCTAGATTATGTAAGTTGGAGCATTTAGGTCAAGGAACAAACAAGAAAAAGTCTACTAACCTAGTCTGATGTATAATCAGATTCATGAATTTGCAGGAAATTTGTTTTCTGATTATATGAAGAAATTCTATGCTTTTTTCTTTCTTTTTTCTGTGCAGATGCATATGTGGGGACATGGATCTCAGTACAGAAATTGTCTAGAGTCTCTGAGAGGTACACAACCCATAGAAATGTTTAGACTGCCATGCTATTGTTGTGCACAAGGGTGCAATAACAACATAGATCATTCGCGTGCAAAGCCACTCAAGGATTTTCGTACCCTCCAAACCCATTATAAGCGCAAGCATGGCATGAAGCCTTTCATGTGCCAAAAGTGCAGAAAATCATTTACAGTGAGAGGGGACTGGCAAACCCACGAGAAGAACTATGGAAAGCTTTGGTTATGCACATGTGGATCAGACTTCAAGCACAAATGTTCTCTCAAGGACCATATCAGGGCATTTGGCCATGGCCATGCTCCTCAGGGGGAAGCTGACAATTATTCCTTTGAAGATGAAGAGGATGAGGGTTTTGAAGATGATGAACTCTCTAGAAGATCTTAGTGATGACGAACATCAGAAATCTGAAAAGATCATCATAAATTGAATTACTAATAGATTTATGTTGATCTGTTGCAGGAATAAAACATTATTTTTAGGTATTTTTTTTTTTGTGTTTTTTCTTCAAGTTTTAATACTGCATGTATGTATATGGGAAGTGTGCTGACTAAAAAAACATTGTTTATGTGTTGAGAGTGGTTTTCTAATAAGCACACCGGGGGATCTATCCACACCAAGAAAATGGGATTTATAGATAAGAACCTTACCCCTTTTAGTTTTATTGTCAGACACCTTGCAACATGGGGAGTTAGTCCCTTAACAACCTTAGGCTAGTAGGAAACAATAGATTAATTAGAAGACCTTTGAATACCATACATCTCCCAAAATAACTTTAGATTTACAACCCTATAAAATTAGGAGGTATTTCGAGGGACAACTAGAGACCAGACCCAACATTGGGTTGGATTCTTTTACCAGAAATACAGATTTTCCTATAAGGCAGTATATGGCCTTAGTGCAACTGAAAATTCATGTATGGACTTTGGCCAACCCAGTCCATGTAGTCGATTTAGCACCTTATTCTTTGACTGCATTATTATTGCAAAAAGTTGCATTGAAGTACAACAATACTAAGGATGAAAAAAAAAATTCAAAGGCCAAGGTGCTACGAGACTACTATTGTCTTATAAGTAGAGAAATCAATGTGTATTATCTGTAAGTATTATGGTGGTTACACTCTGGAGGAAATTTGTCTACTTCACCGACTCAGGAATAGACATTATTAATATAGTAACTTCGTTATCAAATAATAGTGGATCAATTATCTGGATTCTTTAATATCAATCAATGTTTCTGTGGTCCTTGGCTGGTAAAATTATATAAAATAACTTTATCTAACCCATAGCAAACATGGTTTCATGGGTGTCCTCGACTTTTTAATATGATATTTTCTTTTTGAATTGCAGATTTTAATTGAGTTTTGTTCAAATTCTAGTTGAAGTTGTTGGCTCACCTGTTACTCACCCCCACTCATTTTAACAAATAGAAAAGTCAGATTACTATTTACAACTGCAGAAATTTAAAACCAATTCCCAGACTCTAATACTTTTCTTTTTGCATTCAAGTATGAATTTGTTTAACATTGTTTTAAAGAAAAACTACAAGGTGGGTGTTACATCTGACTTTTCTGCATCATTTCCTAATAGATATTGTCATTAGATATCGTTTCACCTACTCCATTAACTATTTTTGAAAGCTCAAGTTTCACAATCCATCATTTCAAAGTATGACCTAGAAAACCCAAGTTTGAAAATTTGTAGTCAGGAATAATATAGCTCCATAACAATAATATAATATTAATCGACAACATTTTCCAATAATGGTCATATATGTTGGAATATCGATTATTGAATTTAATTGTTCTTAGATCTAATTATGTATATCCCAGAGTGTGAATACAGAAGGAGCATATTGAGTTTGGCATCTTGTAGGGCGCATATTGTTTGAGTCTAGTCTCATCAGCCTTGGTGGTGGTTGTTTGCTTGCCATCCAAGGCTATGTCAGTTGGTTACCAGAGAAGGAAGATTACTATTGTAAATTGTGTCTCAATCAAGAGAAGGAAGATTGGCTAGACATTTCTTTTGAGAAATAGGACTTTATTTTCACTTTTATGCTCCTCTTTGGCATAGGAGCATTCTCCTTCCCAACCAAAATTGACAATGGCAACATTTTTATGTCTGCATTTTTCTTCCATAGCCTTCATCGTTATCTCTTCTATTCCTTTAAGTTCATTTGTATCATTCCTTACTATTTCCTTCTTCCCATCCTCAACTTTTGCAACCTTATCCAATATTGTCAAGCATTTACATTGTTGCACATATAGAAGATAAGCCCATTGCAGGTGAAAGGTTGGAAGAAGTAGAGGATGAAGCCTTGGTTGTCGCAAAAAGGGAAGAGGAGAAAATACAATTAGAAGTAGTATAATTGCCTTGGAGCACCGAGGAAGAAGAATACCACCAACAATTGGTCAATTGGAAGAATACCATTGGCATAAATTCTAGCAATGGGGGAAATTAAAAGAAAAATATCACGGACCTTATTGTGTCCATGCAACATCTAGAGGAAATGATGCTTGATTTGTTAATGTCCCAATAAGCACATATTACACTTTCAAGGGACAGTAGAAAGATAAGATGGACAAGGGAGTGTGATAAGTTGTATATGGATTCATCCAACCCATGACAGATTTATTTGCAACAGATTAGAGCTCATCGAGCCATGAGAAAGTCACCAGGAAGAAAGTATAGAACCAAGAATGGTTCAAGGTATAAAGCTAGAGGAAGAAGCTAAAGAGGCACAAATTTTCCTATGCATGTCAAAATGGCATATACAATGAGGTAAGAAAGGCAAGATGAATACAGAATCAGAACCAATCATGTTCCCTGTCTCTCAGTCACATCGTTGTTCCCTCACCTCAAAAGCTACCTCTCATTCAATTATACTCACACAACATCCTAAGGAGTTAGAGGTCCTCCTTATAGACTGTTCACTGGAAATGTTGTTGATGTGGTTCGGATGAATACTCAAGTGAAGTTAAAAACCCAGGCTAAATGTCCCCAACCCTGAGCTTATCGAGGAGGTATTTTTTGACAAGTTCGGCCACTATGGACATGCTTCTTCTAACCCCCTTGTAAGGCAGTTGGCGGGACAGGGCCTTTTGGGATTGGATGGTGAGAAATGGGCGTAGCACAGAAGAATCATCAATCCTACTTTTCATCTGGATTTCTTGATGGTAAAAACATTATTTTTGACAAAATCTTTAAGTCCTTATGAAGGAGATCAATCCCAACTACTAAATACAATACCTGTGCCCTAATGTTAGCTTTCTATCACAACTTTATAGTACAATAATGAAGCAAAGGGATGAATGAAGCATTGATATTTGTCCTACTTGATTATGCAAACATAAAATTGACAATGTAGCCACCACTGTCAAATTAAAAATAGGTAAATTTCACCATATACTTACTTGATTAATAATCAATGATTAAGGTTTTAACCACAAAAAATTAGCAAAATAACAACAAAATAAGCATAGCATAACAACAAAAAAATAGCAAAATAACAACAAAATCAGCATAAGGTAGCATACCACTGACAATTCCTTCAATACTTGTGAGAATTCCTTTAATACTTGTTCAGGCGGATAGGTTCTTGCTATGCGGATGACAAGGAAGTGAACACCTTAATACTCATGCAAATAAAATACTTAACGAACACTTGTGTAAGAAAAATACTTATAAGACACTTGTGTAACCACTTTAAGACAGCTCTGTAAATACGCGTGTAAGCACGCAAAATACAGTTCATATGTGGCCTAGCATTCTACCGTTTGTTTTCCCCTATGGGCCCACAACCTTACCTCTTATTCCATTTGTCTGTCCCTATAGGCCCATAACCTTACCTCTTGTTCCTCTTTGCGACAACTAAATGCCTAATGCTCTATGCTTTCTGAAGATGCTACCATGCAGACTCCTGAGGTATTTATTCTACAGGGAAAATACATTTTTTTAGTTCTATTTTGATGGAAAATTAGGCCTTACATGCACATTTATTCATGTTATTCAATATGTCTTTAAGGGAAGGTACTCCTGCCAGTAAGGTATAACAACTATCCAACTAGAGGAAGCCGACAAAAGGTTGGGTCAAAGATCCGGTCATTGCGCTAGTTCCGAGCATCGCTGAACCGACTTGACTGCGGCTTGGGTTGGCAAAAGGGTAAATTGCAAATGGTTTATCGCTCAGACTCCTCTTGCTATTCGAATTCCCCTGATATTTGAAAAAATCCTTTCCTTTTCTCACTTTCTACCCAAGGCTTCGGCCATGAGAATATATAACATTAGCAATAAGAGAAGAGGAAGCCTTGCTGAAGACGATGAAGTGATTTAAAAGCAGAATGAGTTAAGTCATATCATCGGAAAAAAATCAAACCCTAGCCTTACTGTGAATGTGCCCAACCACCCTCTAAGAGCACATGTTGAGTTTTCTGCTATTAAACCCAACCAACATGAGTTTGACTATTTTTATAATCACACCATAGACGCATAGATCACTACCGAGCTCACGCAACAGGAACAAGGGGCGACCATCGATAAGGAAGGCATGGCAAAGATAGATCTTTTCATTCAATAGGTTGCATTGTATTTCTTCTCGACCCATTCATCTAATGGGGTTAAACGTAAATGTTGGTTAATGTATCATCTCCTCTCTATGCCACCACTTCAGTCACGCACCTGGATCATGAAGGTATGGGTTTCAATTAGACACTGATGGTAGGGATATTGCGTAAACCCATGTCTTTGCCTGTGGTAACCTATGCCCATGCTACTTATGCTTCTGGTTCAAGGTCATCAACAGGCCCTGTATCTTTAACATAATCAATTGCTTAATCTACTCATGCTAGCTTTGGTTCAACGAAATACCAATGACCACCTCCTTTCCTCAAACTCTAGCAGGGTTTGGGAAAATGCTAGGTAGGGTTTGGGAAAATGAAAAAGCAGGCTCATTACGCAAGAAGTTTACATTTCAGACTCAACCTTCATAAAATACATAAAATACATTACAAAATCGACCTTCAAAAAATATAAAGGAGGATGCTTACATTTCAGATTCATGTTCACAGTTCATGGCAGATTCACAGTCCATGGCAGCAGATTCACGGTTCATGGCAGCAAATTCACGGTTCATGGCAGAGTCACGGTTTATGGCGGCAGTGAAGGATGAGAGCTTCACCTTCACATTCACTGGTCACAGGATGAGACCTACAAGAGCTTCCATTCGCAGAGGTATCAACGCATGAACTTCCATTCGCAGAGATATCAACAGATACACGGTCCATGGTGGCAGATTCATAGTTCATGGCGACAGTGAATGATGAGAGCTTCACCTTCACATTCGCAATGAGACTTGCATGAGTTTCCATTCATAGAGGTATCGACGCATGAGCTTACATTCACAGAGATATCAACATCTGCATACAACACCACCATCGAGGAGCTTCCATTCGTAGAGGTATCAACAATTGCATACAACACCACCACCTATAGAAAAATCAAAAGACCAGGCAGAGACTTAGGATGAAACAAGAAAACCAAGCATATCAACGCATGAGCTTCCATTCGCAGAGATATCAACACCTACATACAACACCACCACCAAGGAGCTTCCATTCGTAGAGGTATCAATAGTTGCATACAACACCACCACCTGGAGAAAAATCAAAAGTTCGGGCAAAGACTTTGGATAAAACAAGAGACTTTAGATAAAACAAGAAACGATTCCTAAAATTAGAAATTTTGGATAAAAAGTTAAAATGATTGCGAAAATTAATTTTGGAGTTAGAAACTTTGGATAAACAGAAACTTTTGCTGAAATTAACTTTGGACTGTTAGAAAGTTTGGATCAACAAGAAACTTAACTTTTGAGATAAGCCGACATAAAAGGTCCACTTTCTCCCATCGAAAACTTTGGCATAAAAATTTGAATGTTGAAAATATATATTTGAAAAGTTTAGATAAACAAAATGAGCGTGGCAAAAGTTCGATCAACTCAACTACTAATTGAAATGCAGGGACTAGTAAGTATTTGTAAGATGATAAATATGTTGCTAATTTCGACGGGAAAAGCAAAGCGTTGCCAACTTTGATCTATGAAAAGGAGAGGATTTGGTGGATCACATGTTGAACGTGGGTTTCAACATTTTTTTTTTATATAGAGAAAGTGTATATCTTTGACTGATATAGTTTTAAATATTTTTGGAAAATGATTATATCAGCAATCAGTGGATGCTATGGTGGATCCCATGTTGAATGTGGGTTTCAACATTTTTGGAATATACATAGAGAGTATTTCTTTGGTCTAATATAGTTTTTAATATTTTTGGAGTGTTTTCAATATTTTTGGAAATTGTTTTTATCAAGCAATGGATTGATGCGTGATATATATATATATATAGATATATAAGTTAATATTTAATAATTTGATCTTAACCAATCTCTATGCAGACTTAAACTGTATGAGAAGTTGAATCTTGAATCCAATCACATCCTTTGACTTTTCATTTATATCGCATCTCTATTTCATTTTTTCTCTCATTTATTTCTTTGAACAAATATGTATCAAGAATTGGGTTATATTTAAGTTGATTTTCAACGCATTTGTGGAGTTTGGTTAACGTAAAACAAATTTTGTTTTATTATACCTGCCGAGGTAGGTATATAGGGCTTGGTAGGTTGCTGACCACATATTACGTTTTTTTTTTTTTTTTCATTACTTTAACCAAAGTTTTTGATGGATTAGCAAGGATATTAGCGTTTAACCAAAGTTTTACTGTTGTTTGATTGGGTGACCAAACGAATCTCTTATTGCAACTTCGCTTTTCATTTAGAGATATTAGCATTCAACCAAAGTTTTACTCTTAATTTCTTGATTGATTAGGCTACCAAACGAACCTCTTATTGCGACCTAGCTTTTCATTACCCTATTAACTTTAATTCCAGCTATCTAAGTTTTATTTTTTTGACCAAAATTAATTCCAGCTATCATATCATAGCGTAAGTTTTATTTTATTTTTGACCAAAATTAATTCCAGCTATCATATCATAGCGTAAGTTTTATTTTTTGACTAGCTTTTAAGTATCATATGTAGGCGAATGACAAAGATACCATATTAAATTCCCCAAAAGCACGCTATACCAGTCAAAGTGGAATATTTATTCGGCAGGTATGCCGTCAGCAACGCAACGACTTGTTAAAATAGGGATGATCTGCGTCGTTGCATGATTGAGTCTTAGGTGTTTATGCAAAGGTCATGCTTATAGATACTTGAATAAAACCTTACCAAACTATAGAACTTTGATAGAGATATTACGGGTGAATTAGACATTTGCTAAGACTATGGTACGTTGAAAGTGCTATATTTAACATTTTTAGTCCAACGTTGTATGCTCTCATGATTTCCCATGAATAGTGTTATGTAGGTGGGATGGTGTTACGTGTTATATTCGATTAGCTTTACGAAATGCCCCCTCCTCCCTATTTGGAGGAAAATGAACTAATGTTTTAATAATTGTTTTCTTCCTGTTCACATTTACATTTCAAAACATAATTGAAATATATTATATAAAGTTAATATTTCTTTCTATTCACATTTATATCTCTAAAATTTAATTGAAGTATATTATATAAGATAAATATTATAATTAGATTAATTTCACGAGGGTGGAATAAACAGTGGAATAAATAATGATGGGTGTATTGTTAAGGCACTTTGTAATGTTATTTTATGGGTAAAATTTTAGCTATGTTAAGGGTTGGTGTGTTAAGGCACTTTGTGGTGTCACTTTATGGGTAAAAATTCAGCCATGTTAAGGGCTGGTGTGGCCTAAGCCATGTGTGATCCCTAGTGATTTTGGTGGCTTAGATGCCCCTAGGTTGTGGTTTCTTAAGCCAATGATTAAGGGTGGAACCATCTTAGGACTCACACAACTTAGCAAACAAAAAAATTATTATTAATTAAATTAATATAAATAATATTAGTTTGCCTTTGTATAAGAATGACATATATAAATGAAGAAATAATTTATTTTTTTCATTTAAGAGAGAGGTTAAATTGCAATAGATATAGAGTTAATGTTAGATGCTACTCATAAACATATGGCCCTAGAGAAGGTAACATCATTGATGATGACTACAATGGATATTGACATATATGTGGATACTGTTTTTGCTCAATGTAATAGCCCCATAATCCATCTATCTAATTTATGCAAAAAATTTCATAAATTTTGGTCAGAAGTAACATATAATAACTTTTCCTTTTTACTTTATTACTCTTACCAATCTTTGTGCTAAGAAATGTATAGGTTTTGGTGGGTAGTAATAATACTCATCAATTTTGGGTGCAAAGATAAGTGCTTAAATTAGAATGGGGAGAGACTCCTTGAAATTATGTTTATCTACATGAGCATGATTAATTTTGTTTGAATATTCAACTATATAAGTTCTTATGTATATGGAGTGATTTTTGAATAACTTTCAAGGTTAGTAAATCTTGGTAAGAAATCGTGTTTACTTAAGTAAATATGCACAATTCTAGTTATAACCCCAGTAATAACCCATTCCCAGAGAGAAATTTTCTTCAATCCATTGCATATATAAGAATATTTGTATGCATATAAATGTATAATGGATAGTCACAAAGTTGATGAAGCACGAGGAGCATAAGGTTAGGATATTCAATTTTGAGAAGTATAACATGAGAATAGTTTGTTTCCATTTAGTTATTTCTACAAATTTGGAATTTCTATTTTTAGTTTCTTGGCTCACCTGGATGATTTGATTTGTGCCATTTTTTAGATCTAGTAATTTTTGTTGCATTTTTCCTAATTAAAAAAGCAGGTTGTTGAGTTTATTTTTGGTTTAATGGGTGGTTTATCCAACTCCAGTGTGGATGGTCATGACTCTTTTCCCCACAGTAGATTTGTAAAAAGGACATATATTATTCCTCCTTTAGATCTTCAATTTGTTTCTTTTGCAAAAAATATGTTAACTCCTTTGAGGAAAGATGCTTGATTGGTAAGTTTTCCAGAATTTGGTTCGATTATAGCTTTTTTTTATAATGGATCTATATTAATTGAGCAAATCAAGGGGTACAAGGATATGATCTATATATCATGGCCCTATTTCATGGGCTCTAGAGGAATATTTCTTAGTCACTATATCCTAGATTTAAATCCTTCCAAGGGAATATCTCCTACTCTTGTCTCCACTAGATTATTGTATCCTGCCCTTTTTTGCTACAGTGATGAAAATTCAAAGCCATAGGTGACAAATGGGGCCACTACATTTCTAGTTCTAAAAGAAAGGATAATAAATTCTCTTATGCGAAAATTTGTGTTGAAACAGATTTTTTAAAATGACTCCCTAAGGTGATTTAGCTTGATTTAGAGGGTTGGTCTTATCTTTGGGATCTAGATTATGATCACGTCCCTTTTAAATGAATTTTTTTTATGAGTATGGATACTTTGAAAAATATATTGCAAAAACTATAGCATCTCATTCTCATTCTATCTGTCCATCTTCTCAAATTAACGATGAGCAAGAAGCCTTCAAAAAATATTTAAGGAAGCACAATAATTGTTCATTTAAAAGGCATCATTCTAGCAAGTGTGCATCTAATTAGCTTCCTCCACTTAGTAATATATATGAAGCATTGAATTCCTTAGAGGCCGAAATCATAGCTGAAGAAGATCAACTAGATTCAGATAAAGTGTTTTCTGATAACATCATTTCACCCACTAAGGAAGATATTACTACTAAGGGTATTCACAAAATCCCTCCTTCACATAAAAGGAAGAACTGATCAATTCAAAGGAATAGAAGGAGAACAATCTATCATCTTCTTCTCCTTCATATTCAAAAGTTTTTAAAAGAAAACAACATTTTTCCCCTCCATTAACAAGATGTTGAAATATTGAAGTAAGAAATCTCCAAATTTTGATGCCCATCATTCTTTAGTCTCTTGTGGTTCTATTGGGGGGTTAGTTTTAATTTAATATTAGAATTTTTTTTCTTTTGAACATTTTTGTGCAACCAATTGGTAAGAATCCACCCTTATTCTCAAGAAGTAGTAGGCTCAAGTCTCACAAGGTCTAATATTGGACACCCTACCTCTTCTTCTTTTCATGGGCAGAGCTCCCCTCTTTATAGAAACATGCAAGAATGTTTCAATGTAGTATTCATTTTCATGTAATTCATCTATGTGTTCCAGCCACAGGTTTTTTCTTAATGCAAATTTATTGTTCCAAATTAATATGTGTGTGTGTGTGTGTGTAATCACTTAAATTCATGAATTTCTCATATATTAGGAAAAAGGGAATTATTGGGTATATTTTTTACCCAATATACAACCGTTTGAGCTCAATGTAGAGAATGTTGATTGTAATTTTGCAAAATATATTTAATATAGTTAATCCTCTTCAATTTCTAATGCAAATTCACTTAGATTTTTTGTAGAGGTTTCTAAACTACTCTATGAGAGGTTGGGAGAATTTGTGAGGCTTTTACCAAGGGTTTGATGGATTTGATAAAGTTTCTAATATACATGTTAAACTTCTCTACTAGTCAATGAGCTCATGGGGGGTCGAGGAAAAGTTAATATTTTGACCACAACAATGATGGGAAAAATATTCTGAGTTTCACGTTGGTAAAATTTTGAATTTCATCAATGGCCAATGAAATTGATCTTTAGATTTTTATGGATATTCCATTTGGTAGTTTCTTACAACATATCTAATAAAATTATATTTAAAAATCTGAAATCTACACCTTTACAGTATTATTTCTCTTTAGATTTATGGATATGTAGATTAATTTTAATTTTGTAGACATGCAAATTACAATTATGCGGAAAATATAAAACAAAACAATAAAAATTGACAAACACATTTGACACAAGATATGACTTGGGAAACCTTTTTGGGAGGAAACCCAGCTGGAAGGTGAGGTCACTTTGCTCTCTCTCTCTCTCAATAGAAAATCGTTGTGAGTACAAAGAAGTATGGCCTGTGGCTCGTGAGTTATGTCTAAAATGCACAAATCCTCTCTATATGCTCTATATCCTATCCATATCCACTATGTTTTCTCATATATGGAAAAAATGAAACCACTTTTCCTCCTAGTGGCCCAATTACAACACAACTCAATAACCTACTAACGGATAGGTTTGACTACCTTAATTCTTAACCAAAGTTAAAATTACTGAATTTAATAGAATATTATTCATCATAATCACATGTATAGCCCCTTTTCCATGAATAATGGGGGCTAATGTGGTACCCTCTCAATTTATGGTGGTGAAAACTAGAAGGTGAATGTTTGAGTGGCATAAAATTTGCATGTGAAATATTATTGACATGATTCATGCATCAATGGAAATGTATTTTTTGTGTAGAATATGAAAAAAATTTGTGGTTCCAAGGCATCAAAGTTCCCCCCCCCAGAAAAAATCATTTGATGCCTCAAAATGTTCCCAGAAGGTTTTAGACCCCAATTTGCCAAACTAGGTCACCGTGAGTAAAAAGTGGTCCTGTGAATTGTTTCCTCGGCATTTTCCACTCTAAAAGCATATAAATGGATCTAAAACAATATAATGATCCAAGTAGATTGAACTTATCCATTTTGAGATGATTTTTGTCCCCAAAATCTTATACTGAAAGACGTGAGGAATTTTTTTCTCCACCTTCTCTAAGGTGTACCATTTAGCATTGCCTCAAAGTTGTCCTTTCAACCCAATCTACCAAAGGCCATACTACCCGTGTATCACAGTTTTGGACCCTTTATACAGAAGTGTATCTTCGATCAACTCTTTTTTAGCATTTGGTTCGAAATCCTCCACAAAATGTAGGACCTATTCCTCTTCTTAATCTAGCATGGAAGGCTCATAGAGTTTTATATTCTCTACATTCACAATTGAGTAAATGCACATGTATGGTGGTAGTCTGAGTCGATCAGAGTTATCACCCACCTTTTCCAATATCTAAAGGGACCATACCACATATCCTTCATTTTCTTACTTGACCTTGTACCCTCTCCTTGTTTAATTGTAGCCATACTCTATCTACCATGTTGAAAAGTTTCTCTATTTTGTGTTGATCCCTTGTAAGATCCTCCACCACTCCTTATTTTTTCCCATATACAATATCTAAAGGTGAAGGTGATAAATATGCAAAAAAAAATTCAAATGGGGACTTACTAGTAGAAATGTAGACTAATTTTTTACAAGAGTGTTGTATATATACCATATTTTCATCCTAGTTCTTCTGATGCTTCTGATTATAACCCCTCAAAAATTGCACCACATTCTTGTTGAACACTTTTGTCTCACTATCTATTTGTGGATAGAATGTTGTATACCTCTTCAACTTGGTGTCCATATTCACCCACAATGTTGTCCAAAATGCACTAATAAATCTCATGTCCCTGTCCAAAACGATGATCCTTGGTATCCCAAAGTGAACCCAGACCTATCCAAAGAAAAAAAAAATTACTTCTTTCCCACTTATGGCCTTTTCATAGGGCATCAAAACACAGATATTGTTGAAAATGTCAACTACCACGAACAGGTAGTCATGTACCTTCTTGGTTGTTGGTAAAACTCCCACAAATTCCATGGAAATTCTTTCCCAAGGAAGAGTGGGTATAGTTAATGGATGATATAAACCATGATTTTTATTACTATGCTTATTGATACAATGAACCATGCATCCTCTTATGAACCTTGCATCTTGGGCCAATACACATACCTTTGCAAGTTGGTTATTGTGCTCCCTACACCAAAGTGATCTACAACCTTGGAGGTGTGAGCCTCTCTAATTAGTTGCAATTTCTCACCTTTAGGAACACGTAGCTTATCCATCTTGTAGAGTAACCCATCCTGGAGATGGTATTCAATGGTTCTATCACCATCGTTCATGTGACTATGATTTTGTAACTACTGAAACACCTCCTTGAAGTTTGCATCCTCTGAAAATCCCTCTCTATATGCATCATGGGTGAATGGCTCCATGTGCATTGGAGTTCCCAAAGTTGTGACCTTTGATGTGGGTGGACTTGAAAGCATGTCGACCAAATTATTTATGCTACCCTTTTTACTTAATAATTAAATGAAATTGTTGTATAAACCCCATCCACTTGTAATTCTTGGTCTATTGTAGCTTACTCTAGGCCTACAAGTACTGTAGTGGTCATTGATCTATGTAGATCATTGTCTCATTTACCATCAGATAGTTCTTCCACTTCTTTACAACTTGCACCAGGGAATAGAAATTAATATCATATGTAGAGTAGTTAAGAACTACCCCATCAAATACTTCATAATTGTAGCATACAATCCTTCCTCCTTGTATCACTATATCTCCCATAACATACCCACTTACATCTATATCCACTTTGAAGGGCTACTGAAATTTTAGTAATGCTAGAATTGGTGTTTGACTAATATTCTTCCTTAGCTCCTCAAAGGTCCTTTGTTGACCCTTTCCCCACTGGAAACTCTTTCAAGTTGTTTTTATGGTGTGGAGTGGCATTTTTATCACTAAAAAAAGGTTATGAAATTCCCTAAGTATAGTGGTTCCTCGACAGAACTCCTAACATCAAAAAAATTAGTAGGTATCAACTAGTTCATGATGGCCTCCAATTGGTAGTATCTATCTTCAGCTCTCCTCCGCCTATCAAATACCCCAGATACACCAAAGACTATTGTGCAAACTCATACTTCTTAAGATTTTCTAGCATCTAGTGCTTCTTTAATATCTGCAACACCTATGGAAAATGAATCTATAAAAGGGTGTATTATATCATTAATTAACCTCATAAATGTAGTTGGTGCATTACTTAGGCCAAATGGAATGACTTACCACTCATACAAACCTTTCCTAGTTTTGAAGGTGGTTTTTGAAGTATCTTCTTCTTTGAATCGAACCTAGTGATATTTAGACTTTAAGTCAAGCTTGCACAAGTACTTCGCTTGTTGCAGTTGATCCAAAAAGTCATATATCCTGGGAAATGGGTACTTTTTCCTGAGCATGATTTTTTTTAATTCTCTGTAATCAATACACATTTTCCCAGTCCCAACCTTCTTTGGAAAATGATGAAAGGTGACCCAGATGGTGATGTACTCGGTCAAATTATAACTTGTTCCAATAGTTATTGAAACTATTTCTTCACCTCACTTTCTTCTATAATAGGTTACCTATATAGCCAAATGTTTGGCAATGGGGATTCTATCAATAGTTGTATCTCGTGCTCCACTTCCCTCTTGGGTGGTAACCCTTTAGGCTCCTCGAACACATCCCTATATAATTGTAGCAAGTCTTCCAATTATTTTTTGTGTTTCTTAGTACACCCTTCAAGGGATGCCTTGCCTCTTAAAACTCTTCTACAGATTTATTTTCTCTTAAAAATAGTAAAAAATACTTTTTTCTATAACTAATCAATTTATTGGCTTGGTTGGCATATACTAGTGAAATTTTTTACTTGCCTTTGTGTGTGTTGATGGTAAAAAAATTTCCATGTTTAGCGAGATGGTATTGATTGGCTATTTGCATGAAAATTGCATCTTGTATATACATGTATATGTTGGGACTTCCAAACACCACTCCACATGCATCAAGGGAAACCAAATTTAGTTCTACTTCATCAACAAAACTGGCATTAATAGAAAATATAAATTTGCACTATTTTTTTACCTTTAACTCTACATCCTTATTTACCCATCCCAATGGATATGGTCTTAGATGATTATGAATTTACAATCCCAATTTTCTGACCATATTTGTTGTAATGAGATTCACCTATGATCCTAAGTCAAAGAGAGCCTCAGTGTTTATCCTCTTAACATGTATATTTATGTGGAAGATTTTGGTGATTTCTTTCTCTTCCTTTTGTTGAAGGCTACTCAGATTCAACTCCTTCTACATTGGCATACAAACAATATTATAATCCACATCTAAGGTGATTTCAAATTGGTTGCTTGACTCAGTGGCCAAGAGTTTCTTATTATTATTGTCTTTCCTTTTGTTCTTCGGGATAATATTTGGACGTAAATTCCAACACTTTTCCTCTATAAGGCCATCAATGTTGTAGTGATTGATGGGATTGTTGGGCCTCCAAAATGAAATTATTTTATCCACTTTTTTACTTTTGGCATTCCATCTTTGTTAGTGTTTTTATGGCAATGGAGTACCAAATAACACCTCCTTAACAGTTGGTTGTTCTCTACAAGGCATCACAGATATATTTGTTGTTGTTAGTGGACATACTTAGATAAAAAAAAGCATTGCAAACAATGGAAAAAATGCATCCACAAACATAAACTAAACAAAAGATACAAATGAAAATAATGCTTAATGAAGCAACAAGTCCACATAATAATGGAAAAATACTCCCTTTATTGGTTCTTGGTGATAGAATATGAATACAATATAATACTAAAAGCACTTGAAGGGGATCCTTTGAGCTATGGTGCTAAAAATTCTCGGCAAGGAGGTCCCTTTCCTCTATCTTTTTGCAATCTTCTCCTCTCTCTCAAAAGAAGTGTGAAGACTGTCCAAATGGTGGACTCTTTTACTCTCACTAAGACGCTGCATTGCTTAGAAGAAATATGCACAACAAGTTAGTGTTCTTACTTATTCTACTTCAACAATGAAATGTGGTTTTTCTCTGATAGAAATTTGGCTAGCATAACATTGTCTCATATTTTGGTTATCCCATGGCTTTTTTATATAGAAATTTTTGAATCCATGTTCCCTCTCACGGTTCTAGAATGATAGTGACTCAAGAGTAGGACAATATGATTCCATTTAGGGTTGCATATCTTTAGGGTGACTCTAATTCGGTTGCCCTTGAATGGAAACGCCAAGGAATCCTCCCCCAAAGTGTGGGAAGTGGTCCCAAATTTTTGGGTCAAATTTTCCCTTGACCGTGCGGCCTTCGAAGGAAAATTTGTGCGGTCCCGCATTCAACCTTCTTTCCTAGTGCACGATCAAAAAATTTCTTTAAAAACCTTAGGAGAATTTTAGTTTTTGGAATTTCCGTAACTTATTCAATTGGAAAATATTCATTTGTACATTTTAATAGAAAACCTTAGGTGTATTTTATAGTGTATGATTTTCTAGTGTTAATAGTTCCCCGCTGATGTATGAGGTTAAAAGCCAGTGTATAGAAAAAATACATCACGTTTTTCTATTTTGAATGAGAGTCTGCATAACATCTTTGAGAGAGAGAGAGAATAAATTTTCACAGAGATCAGTATATGAACCCCTTGACTGAGGAGAAAGGGTAACCATGATATGAAGAAAACCTAAGTAATAAATTAAAAGTGCTTATACGAGGCGGGCATGTCCCATGCTCATTATGATGACTAGTTAATATAATCTGACAGATATTGGTTTTGTCAAGTCACGTTGTAGTAAATGACATGTTGGTGATGATAATTTTTGAATCCCTCAAGGGAATTTATTTGAAAAAATATACAGAATTCGGTGCCCCCATGCATCGTCTAGGTTAAGCACTTTCAAAGTGATGTGCTTACGGATGCATGGGTCTTTGACTTTTGGCACCTCCCTTACATCATGGTGTAAACACTATTGAATGAGGTGCTTAGTGATGCACGGGTCTTCCACTAAATGGAAAATATGCAGTGGTTATAAAGAACGATACCACCCTGACATGAAAATCGGTGTTGGTTTCGAATTCGAGGGGGACTGATGGCATGAATGGGAAATGTTGATTCCCATTGTGCCAACTGAAGATGTTCCTTAAAGGGGGGATGCTTCCAAGGTACAACCTCAATCCTGAAATATGATTGGTGAAGTTGACAGGAAAGAAGAATCAACCGTCCAAGAAGTGTTGATATGGGGAATCAATAGATATGATGAAGAATATTGTAACATGGTCGGTCAACAAGGCATGATAACGAAAGTTGGCTATTCTAATGGATATAGAAAACTAGCCTGTTGGAGTTGTAATGCAAGTTGCAGCAATAAAAATATTTTTTATAATAGGGATATCCCTGGATTTGGTAGGAAATCCAAGGTATGTATAAGTAAGCTCTGACTGATGTGATGGGGATAAGTGGATAATGCATGAGCTCTGACCAGGGGTGACTAAAAACTGTCACTAGGTATAAGACATAAAAATATGGGTGGGAACCTTTTTCCTAAAAAAATCTTTGTACATTTTCCAAAAGAATGTAAAGGTGGTTTGGAGGTACATACATGGATATGGTGGAGGTACATACTTACCATGTGTAGGTGGAAGGTGATGATAAGTGTGGTCGAGATGGTGAACCCTATGATTAATGTTAGAGATGTGATGTTAGGATATGAAAGGCATTGGAGGAACCTTATCATGTTGAGTGGAGGATGATACCTTTACTATCGATTTCCACTGGGGGAATGAGCTTGTTGTGAAGGTGTTGATATCCTACAACTTCGAAATCCAATACCCCAAGTAAAAACATCCATTTATCAAAACATGAAAATTAGAAAGAAGGATGTACAAAAAACACAGGAAGGTGCACTTGATGGGTTCTATGAACGAGTGAAGCTGACATTGCTTTTGCCTAAATGGGTAAGAATAAGTCCATGTGTCAGTGTGGTGATCCACAATCGAAGGGTTGATACCGGGCATATCAGAATATGGCCACGCGGAAATTTCCCTATATTCTAGGGACATGGATTTGTAGTAGGTTACCTCTTTTAGAGAGCATGTTGCCCCCTGCGAGATGTCTTCAATAGTTCCAAGTTTGATTTATATATCAACCTTAATGGTAGGTGATATATTTGACATGTTCCCCTCCTTGAATGCATATAGTGTTGGGATGGGGCTTTTAGACCAATACACCTTTCTTGGGGGTAGGAAGTCCTTTACTTATATTGTGCAGATGTTGTGACTTGGTGCCTTAGTAAGTGAAAATGTTTTCTCTAGTAGGAGGAAAGAATGGTGAAGCATGGAATCCCAAGGGAAATATGGTTTTTTCATGGACACTAGAATATATTCGCTTAAGTGAATAATATTATCTAATGTTGAATTGGATTGCATTAGGCCATGAGGGTGGGGTTCAGGCCTAGTTGCTGGTCAATAAGAGAAAATATGATTCATTGGTTCATTTTGTAGAACCTAACGAATTTGATAGTGTGACCAAAATTATTTTTATAATTCCCTCCAGGGGGGTTATGATGTTATTAGGAGTGTTCCTGTTGGGTATTTACCACTCCTTTAAGGGGGTAGGGATCCTACATTACTTCAATTTGTTTGTTTTTTCCTCCTTATCCCCTATTATCCTGAATCCTTTTCAACTTAGAGAGTTTAGGACAATGGTGAGTATAGTGATTGTATTCCTAGCAGATGGCGCAAGAATGATTTTTCCTAAGACTTGTGCTATTGCTTTTCCTTTGTGAGTTATTGTTGGTTTGTTCCTAGTTCTGATTTCGGTTGGGGTTGCCCCCATCCAGAATTCATGAGGGGAATTCCTGATTGTTGCCCCCCTAGCCAGTTTCTCCCTTTGGTTTGCTATTTGGATATTTATTAGCAACATTAGGTGTATTTTTTGTATTCACTGGGTCAAATTATGATTGTTGTTGAACATGGGATGGTTTCACTCAATTAAACCTTGTGTTATTTTGCACTGGTATGTTATTTTGTTGTTGTGTAGGGAGAGGATAATATTTGTTTCGTTTTCCATTATCGGTATATGGATTCTATGAAGAGGGAATTATGTCTATATTCCTAGAGGATTATTGGTTTACCTACAGGGGATGGTATGGTCCTCCTTGTGGGGAATGATATTGGTTAACCCTGCTAACTGTATTATGTATCGTTGCAGGTTGACTGGGGTAGTTTTTTTTATGTGTTGTGTTTTGCGTAGCATAAAATGATTGGCTATTGAGAGAGTATCCAAGATAATGGTAGGTGTTGTTGGGTTAAGTTTGGGTTATGGACCCTAGAAATCCATCAACATCATTAGATGTGCCTAGTGTTTATTTATAAGTCTGCAGGCATGTGGCGTTTAGAAGAACATGATAGATATATCCAGACTGAGTGTATGTAAGCTCTAACTATTTAACTTTGCTAATGGCTTGTTCCTCTTTATGTGGGGATGTGTTTTCCATGTCTTTTGAAATTTATGATGTGAGGGATCTCAAAAATAAGTCCATGAGGAATTTGTCTTCAAATTCTACTTTACACAAGCTACAACGTTTCCTCCAATCATAAATATTATCTTATATGTGTGTAGCAGGTGTTTGTTTGAAGTGGGTGAGGAGTTCCAGGCCTGATTCATGATGATTTAGGAGCTGGAAGAATGTGAGGAATGTTGTAGCTAGAGAAATAAAGCCTCCATGTGACGCATAGGGTTGTTCAATGTACCATTTCATTGTTAGCCTAGTAAGGGTCCATTGAAACAGTCATAGTCGAATAGTGTCATCAATAATACCATTCGATGAACACCACAAGTGATAATTCATGACATGGTTTCATGGGTATTCCCCTTACTTTCTTTCAAATTTTGAAATGTCTAAAGCGATCTTGGTGGGCATAGATGGCCAATTTGTGCATGTGTAATTGGGTCATTGGTTAGCTTACTTAAATCTGGTAGGTTTAAAGAAGCTAATAATGGTATTTGAGAGTTATCTTCCATCGTGAAATGATTTTGAACACATATATGCAAATGGGTCCTTTGTGGGGAATTCTGAAGAGAACTACCTTAGTGTGTGCTACTTGGACTATCCAGAGGAGTGGAATGTGCGCTCCCCAAAGGAGTAGAGATTGGTGACCCTTGTGGGGTCGTGAAAAGTGTATTTGGACAAGAGGTGTCCCTAGAAAAGTTGCACCGATAAAGGAAAATCCTATAATCGTGAATGTGTGACCTCCTTTATGCCTAAATGGCAGGAGGCATGGTACACCTCTTGGTAATAGGGGGAGATTTCAAAAAAATGTAGATCGATAGGGATTCGTGGGGTCCCCTATGGTGTCAGGTAGCGTGCATGTTACCTTGTAGGTTTGAGGGAAGGGTATATATATATATATATATATATCAATGCAATAAAATCACATACATAAAACAAAGCGAAAATGGAAAGGTTATTTTCCTTTTAGAATTAATCTATGTGATCAATCAAACAAAAAAAATGGTTTCCATTTGTGTTGTATGATAAAAAAATCCTATGTACACCTAATCATCCTTGCCACTCTTAAAGTGATGCAGGGGCATTAGAGTTTAGTCAGCAATGTGGAATATTGTTCACATGTTGTGATTGGATGGATCTAAACTTCATTCACTAATGGGTGAAAATCAGTTTTACTAAGGGGATTGGATTCCTCAACAATTTGTTAAAATCTAGTCTGTAATAGATAGGCGTAAACTAGTATTTAGAGGAAGTTGAACATTTTTTATTCGTGTTAGTTTATTTAGGTTTAGTTGACGGAATCTAGAAAGACATGTCATAATTAGGATTTTTTTACGTTTGAATAATTCGACCCTCAGAAATAGGTCGATTACATTGTTAAAGGACTACAAACTGTAACCTTTGGAACAAAGGAAGGGGGATTTGGATGTAAAAGATTTGATTTGAGAGGGTTGGCCTCTGAATTAATAAAGTTGCAAAGTAATTTTTTACCTTTGTGTTCTTGGCAAGTTTCTCGGAGGTTTCACCTTCAAAATTCTATTGGATTTTTATAATTATGTGTGTTCAATTGAATGAAACTTGAAATTGTATTAAGCTCTGTGTGAAGAGGTTTTATTTCCTTCCGAAATTTCATTGATTATATATGTATGTTGAGTAGAATTTAGAGAAAACATACTATAATTTTATTATGTGGGAAAGGACTTGGAGAAGTCAAAGAACGTTGTTTCTTTGGTTACGATCGGAAACCTGTTGCTTGCTTGGAGGTTGACATTTGAAATCAACCATGTTTATCATTTACACAACAAAAACCAGTGAAAATTCTGTGTATTAAGTGTGATTTAAATAGATTTCGGTGAGTGTTTTTGTGGAAAGAAACCAACGGTATCGCATTGCTATTGAGACAAAGGCGGTTTTAAAATTTTGGAATGCGAGAAAGTAATATTGTGACACATCACAATATCAATACTGCCTATTTCGCATAAATTTTGAGCACTAATGTTTTGTGGGTGAAGTAATGTGATTATCGTTCGATTTGGTGGAGGATTGATCCGACAGTTTTCAGATCAACAAGCTGCGTGGGAGATAAGTAAGGTATGGATCAGTGTTTTAAGTTGATAAATGGTTGTTAATAGTTAAGGCCGAATATGTGGGCCCGAGAGTATTAAAATGTTGTTTAAAATATGTTAAATGTTATGCTCCCAAGAATAAAACTCAGTCACTCCAACGGTTTAAAGATCGTAATATTAAGATTTGGATATCTATTCCGAAGGTTTTGAAACATTGATTCATAGTATTTTAATACTATGTTCTAGAAAGTTTCATCTCTGTTTGAAAATCAAAGTATTATATTTTTGAGGGGTCTTAAACTTGGTTTTGAGAAGCTTGAATGATTTCAAGGATTTATAATATTTTCAAAAGGTTAATATTGTCTAAAGGGACCTTAAAGGGACTTTTAAGACTATTGTGGATTTCATTAATCAAATTTCACAAATTTGATGAATGAAACAAATCATAAGGAACCAGATCAAACTCCTTTGGAGTTAGAAACAATTGTACAAAGTGAAAAGGGCTCTCCTTAACGCATGCACCCACACTGCCATCATTGTAGTATCATGGTAGAATTCAGAGCATTTATCAGAGATTGAACAGACTTCTAAGAGTTAGAAGAAGAAATCCAGCATGGCGGTCCAAATTGGTAGAGGTGCTGCTGGTAGAAGAAGAGGTAGGCCAGTTGCGAATGCAGAGGTACTAGAAACTATGCAGCAGATCCAAGCAAGACTGGAAGCAATTGAAGTAGGACATCCAAGTGATCCTGAAGATGTTAGTGAACCAGAAGCTGAGGAAGAAGAAGACAATATTGAGTTTACCCTTGACATGAGATTCTTTAAATCAGTTTTAGGCACTACATCTAGGCCTAGACTTGAAATATCAGCTTTTGCAAGTGGATTTAATCCAGAGAGTTGATAGACTGGATTAATGAGATGAATAAATTCTTTGATTATGAAGATATGGGTGAAGACAAGAGAGTTAAATTTGCAGTGACAAGGTTGAAAGGACATGCAGCACTTTGGTGGGATGGAGTGCAAGCAGAGAGAAGGAGAGCTGGTAAGCAACCAATCAAGAATTGGAGCAGAATGGTGACAAAGTTGAAAGGTAAGTTTTTGCCTAGTGATTATAAGCTTTCATTATTTAGACAAATGTAGAATCTTAGACAAAGATTAATGACGGTGAAAGAATACACAGAAGAATTTTAGAAAGTGAGCATAAGAGCTGGACAGATCCAAGACACAGCAGAGAATATTTCCAGGTATGTAAATGGTCTCAGATTGGAGATTCAGGATGAGATAAGTATATTGTATCCTAAGACAGTAGAAGAGGCTTATCAAATGGCCTTAAAAGCTGAAGAAAAACTCCTGAGAAAGCAGTCTGCCAAAGGAAGAGGTACTTTTCGAGGAAAGGGAAGTCAAGGTAGTAGAGGAAGATCTACATCGCTAAGAGATGGAGCTAGAAGAAGCTCACCTCAGCATGCACACATAGAAGGTGATGCAAGTGGCAGAAGAAATTCCTACAGATGAAGAGGAGGCAGAGGCAGAGGAAGAGAAGTGAGATGTTACAAATGTAACAAATTGGGAAATAGAGCCTATGAGTGCCCAGAGAAAGAGAATGTGGGTACAAGTCAGAGAAATGCAATTGTTTCTCAGACTAAAGAAACATCAAAGTTGCCTAAAGCAGAGAGAGAAATTATGCCAGAGATGGGAGAATCTTTGGTTGTCAACAAGGTTTTGTTGAAACAAACAAAAGAAGTTTTTGAGCCAGCACAGAGGAAAAATTTGTTCAGAAGTGTATGCAAAGTTCAAGGGAAATACTGTCAGTTGGTCATTGATATTGGCAGCACAGACAACTTGGTCTCTACAGAGGTGATAGAGAAGTTGAACTTGAGGAAAAGGGAACATCCAACACCCTACAAGGTGTCATGGCTTCAGAAGGGTCATCAATTGATTGTGAAAGAGAAATGTGAAATAGAATTGCAGATGAGCAGCTACAAAGATAAAATAATGTGTGATGTGATGCCTATGGATGTGTGTCACATACTGTTTGGTAGACCTTGGTAGTATGACAGAGCAGCAATGCACGATGGTAAGAGGAACACCTACAAGTTTTTCAAGGATGGTATGTATCAAACATTGTTACCTATGGAAGAAGGAGATGCATCAAGCAAAAATTCTGATCCAAAGACTTTATTGTTGAGTGGGAAAGAATACTTGTAGCAGATTGAAGATGAAGAGGTAAATTTTGATTTAGTTTTCAAACCTAAGGTAGTATTTACTTCTACTAAAATTTTTGATTTTCCAATTGAAATTCAAGAAATGTTGGACAATTATTGTGATATTATTGTGGATGATTTTCCTGATGAGTTACCACCTATAAGAAGAATCAACCATCAGATAGTTTTGATCCCAGGATAAATCTTCCAAACAAAGCAGCTTAGAGAATGACTCCTACAGAAAATGAAGAAATCAGAAAACAAGTGCAGGAATTGGTTGACAAAGGTTTGATCAGAGAAAGTTTGAGTCCTTGTGCAGTACCTACAGTGTTGAGTCCGAAGAAGGATGGAGGTTGGAGAATGTGCACTGATTCAAGAGAAATCAACAAGATAAAAATCCGGTATATATTTCCTTTACCCATAATTGAAGATTTAATGGACTGTTTGAGTGGAGCAATATATTTTTCAAAACTAGATTTGAAAAGTGGGTATCATTAGATTAGGATAAGAGAAGGTGATGAATGGAAAACAACCTTTAAAAAAAATGAGGGATTGTACGAGTGGATGGTAATGCCCTTTGGTTTGTCAAATGCACCTAGTACTTTTATGAGGCTCATGAATGAAGTGTTAAAGGAATTTATTGGTAAATCTGCAATAGTATATCTGGATGATATATTAATTTACAACAAGACAAAGGAAGAGCACTTGAGGCATCTTAATTATGTCTTAAAGAAACTACATCAAGAGAAGTTGTTGATAAATCTAAAGAAGTATTCATTCATGAAAGAAAAATCTTGGTATCTTGGTTTTGTTGTTTCTGCTGAAGGGTTAAAGATGGATCCAGAAAAGGTAAAGGCAATTGTGGAGTGGCCTTCACCAAAAGGTGTTTTTGAGGTAAGAAGTTTCCATGGACTTGCTAGTTTTTATAGAAAATTCATAAGGAATTTCAGCAAGATTAATGCACCTATCATTGAAACCATAAAGAAGGACAAACAACCATTCAAGTGGACTGCTGAAGCTGAAAGGAATTTTTAGTTTTTGAAACAGAAAATAACTAAGAAACCTGTCTTAGTTTTGCCTGATTTTAACAAACCATTTCAAGTGAAGTGTGATGCAAGTGGAGAAGCTATTGGAGCTATCTTAAGTCAAGAAGATAGACCTATAGCATATTTCAGTGAGAATATGAATGACACAAGGAGAAAGTACTCTTCTTATGACAAAGAGTTTTATGCAATAGTAAAAGCATTGAAGAAGTGGAGGCATTATTTAATGTCTAAAGAATTTGTACTATATTCAGATAATCATGCTTTACAGTATATTATGCATCAGCCTAAATTGTATCAAAAACATGCTAAATGGGTTGAATATCTTCAAAGTTTTAACTTTTTTTTGAAGCACATAAGTGGCCAAGCAAATAAGGTAGTTGATGCCTTGAGTAGGAAGAACATTCTTGTTCAAGAAAGTCAAATTGAAGTGGTAGGTTTTGATTTTCTTAAAGAACTCTATAAAACAGATTTGGATTTTACAGAAGCATTAGAAGCATGTTGTAATCCTATTTTGATGGACAGAAGTCAGTGGTTAGATTATTTCTTGCAAGAGGGTTTATTTTTCAAAAGAAATCAATTGTGCATACCAAATTGTTCCATGAGAGAGAATTTAATTAGAGAGAAGCATAGTGGTGGAATTACTGGACATTTTGGTACTGATAAAACTTATGAGCAGTTGAGTCATTTTTATTATTGGCCAAAGATGAGATTTGAAGTGGAAAAGTTTGTGAAAAATTGTAAAATTTGTCAGTATGCAAAAGGGAGAAGCCAGAATGCAGGTTTGTACATTCCATTGCCTATTCTAGACAGACCTTGGGATATGGTAAGTATGGATTTTGTTCTAGGATTTCCTAAGACATAGAGAGGGAATGATGTAATTTGTGTTGTTGTTGACATATTTTCAAAAATGGCACATTTTATTCCATGTTATAAAACCAGTGATGCTACTCATGTTGCCAATTGGTTTTTCAAGGAGATTGTTAGATTACATGGGCTGCCTAAAAGTATTGTTTCTGATAGAGATACTAGGTTTGTTGGTAATTTTTGGAGGACATTGTGGAAAAATATTGGTACTAAACTGAGTTTCAGCTCATCTTATCACCCTCAGACTGATGGACAGACTGAAGTAGTGAACAGAAGTTTGGGTAATATTTTGAGAAGTCTTGCAAGAGAACATCCTAAGCAGTGGGATCATATTTTACCATAGGTAGAATATGCATACAATGATTCACCGAACAGAAGTATAGAATAGAGTCCATTCCATATTTTTTATGGGATGCACCCAAGAGGAGTATCTGAATTGAGGAACTTGGGAAAAGCATAAATGAGGAGTGTTGATGGAGAAGAGTTTGCTTTAGAGATACAAGTAATACATGAGTAGGTAAAACGACAGCTACAACACAACAGTATCAAGTACAAGAACAGAGCAGATTTGAGTAGAAGAGAAGTTAATTTTGAAGTTGGTGATCTGGTTTTGGCACACTTGAGGAAAGAAAGATTTCCAAAGAGACAATATAACAAACTGAAATTCAAAAAGATAGGACCATGCAGGATATTGAGAAAGTTTTTTGCAAATGCCTGTGAAATTGAATTGCTAGCTGACATTGGAATTTCTCCGATATTCAATGTTGTTGATTTGTACATATATGAAGATGGAGGCATTGATGAAAGACCAGAAGACAAAGAGCAGATTGATTGGTTAAAACAGTTACCTACAGCATAGCCATTACAACTAGATATGATCTTAGATAAGAAGGTGTTCAAGAAAACCAGAGGAAAAGAATATTTCCAACATTTAATCAAGTGGAAGGGTGAGCCAATTGAGGATGCTACCTAGATGACAGAAGTTATGTTATAGAAACTAGGCAATTCTATGGAGGAGCTCATGGACAGGAGCCCATGAAGAATTTGGTCCTTGGGAGTTTGATGTAGGGGCATTAGAGTTTAGTCAGCAATGTGAAATATTGTTCACATGTTGTGATTGGATGGGTCTAAATTTCATTCACTAATGGGTGAAAATTAGTTTTACTAAGGGGATTGGATTCCTTAACAATTTGTTAAAATCTAGTCTGTAATAGATAGGTTTGAACTAGTATTTAGAGGAAGTTCAACAATTTTGATTCGTGTCAGTTTATTTAGGTTTAGTTGATGGAATCTAGAAAGACACGTCATAATTAGGAGTTGTTTACGTTTTAATAATTCAACCCTCAGAAAGAGGTCAGTTACATTGTCAAAGTACTACAAAGTGTAACCTTTGGAACAGAGGAAGGGGGATTTGGATGTAGAATATTGGATTTGAGAGGGTTGGCCTCTGAATTAATAAAGTTGCAAAGTTATTGTTTACCTCTGTGTTCTTGGCAAGTTTCCCGGAGGTTTCACCTTTGAAATTCTAATGGATTTTTATAATTCTGTGTGTTCATTTGAATGCAACTTGAAATTTTATTAAGCTCTGTGTGAAGAGGTTTTATTTCCTTCCGAAATTTCATTGATTATATATGTATGTTGAGTATAATTGAGAGAAAATAGAGTATAATTTTATTATGTGGGAAAGGACTCGAAGAAATCAAAGAATGTTGTTTCTTTGGTTACGATCGGAAATATATTGCTTGCTTGGAGGTCGAAATTTGAAATAAACCATGTTTATCGTTTACGCAACATAAACCAGTGAAAATTATATGTATTAAGTGTGATTTAAACAGAGTTCGGTGAGCGGTTTTGTGGAAAGAAACCACCGGTATTGCATAGTTATTGAGCCAAAGGCGGTTTTAAACTTTTTGAATGGGAGAAAGTAATATTGTGACACATCACAATATCAATACTGCCTATTTCGCATAAATTTTGAGCACCAAGGTTCTGTGGGTGAAGTAATGCGATTATCGTTCGATTTGGTGGATGATTGATCCGACGGTTTGCAGATCAACAAGCTGCGTGGGAGATAAGTAAGGTATGGAACAACGTTTTAAGTTGATAAATGGTTGTTAATAGTTAAGGCCAAATATGTGGGCCTGAGATTATTAAAATGCTATTTAAAATATGTTAAATTTTATGCTCCCAAGAATAAAACCCAGTCACTCCAACAGTTTAAAGATCGTAATATTAAGGTTTGGATATTTATTTTGAAGGTTTTGAAACATTGATTCATAGTATTTTAATACTATGTTCCAGGAAGTTTCATCTCTGTTTGAAAATCAAAGTATTATATTTTTTAGGGGTCTTAAACTTGGTTTTAATGAGCTTGAATGATTTCAAGGATTTATAATATTTTCAAAAGGTTAATATTGTCTAAAGGGACCTTAAAGGGACTTTTAATACTATTGTGGATTTTATTAATCAAATTTCATAAATTTGATGAATGAAACAAATCATAAGGAACTAGATCAAACTCTTTCGGAGTTAGAAACAATTGTACAAAGTGAAAAGGGCTCTCCTTAATGCCTGCACCCACACTGCCATCATAAATTAATTGGGCCTTGTGGAGATATCTTTTGATGGGTCATGGGGAAACATTCTGAAATAACTCGTGATTCCTTCTAGAAGCTGAAGTATCAACCAAGGTAATGGAAATGAGGATCAAAAGTTTCTTGCATTGTCACTTATAGGGAAAGGATGCCATAGATTTTGGCCAAAAAATTGTTTTCTATCCCACGTGATCATTCGATTCTTTAGCTTTTTGGTTTTCAGTTACGAGTACCAAGTACTAGATGGGTCAGGTAGCCCCAAAGAGTTTCGCACACACTAAACCTAAAGCGAACCCCCTCTGAATCAGGTCTATTTTATGCTCTGGTATTCTTTTCCATGGGATTATTGAAGGATTTTAAGCACCGTAAAAGTCAAGTTATATTCTTCATAAATGTAACATGACCATGGTGGCTTATGGTATTCTTACCCCCAATGGTCCTAACCTGAACTATTAATTATTTTATGACTCCTGTGGGGAGAGTTAGTTGGTTCAAGTTATGGTTGCTTTTAGATGTTTGAATTTTCTTAGGGTGTGAAATGGTAAACAAAAGTAAGCTAAGTGCAAAAATCTCCATGAAACGGATTCCTTCTTATATGAGGCTTAAAACTGCTTTCTGTGTGGAAAAGTGAACATACAAAGTATGATAATATGCAGATATAATACGTCACTATATCCTTGTAATTACATTGAGTTTTGATTGTTCCTTGCATGAAAAGAGAAATGATGTGCGGATAATGGTTCGCTTACTCTTTTTTCCTATTACACTATGTGGAACTAAAGGGAGATGTGAAACTCAAGTGCTTTAAGAAAGTGTTCATATTCAAACCCAGGTTCGCCTAAAGGCGCAAGGGAAGCAAATATTACTTTATTTCTGTACTAACTCTTGGCCCTGGTCCCAAAACTAAAGAAAAGGAAAAGATATCCATTTAGTAACAAGATTTGTGGATGATGGGCCACTTAATCCTTTACTATTTAAACTATGTGGCTTGCAGAAAACTTTTAGCAAAATAGTTTGAAAATCATATGTGGAATTTGGCCACTTAATTTTTTCCCTAATTAATATATGTGTCTATTGCAAATACAAATAATCAATCATAATAATAAGTTAAACTAAAGTTATAATTTAGTTAAATTTTAGGACGTTTTTAATATGTATAATGCGAGATGTGCATTGGAGTCAGTGTTTTGATGTTTATCATAGAAGCACTTACCAACCCATATTAGATATGAAGAAATTACATGTCTTCCTCATATTAAAAATTAAATCAAATTTGTTTTATTTTAAATTATTTTATTTTTTTAATATAAAGTTGATATAAAATTAAGATGGAAATTGAAATATTTTTTGGCTAACAACAATTTTTTTTAGTTAATTATATATAATTTTTAATGTAAATATTATTTTATTATTTTTAAATGTAATATTATCTAACATCTCCTCTTAACTAAATTATAGAATATCTTTCAACATAAACCAAAAAAAAAACTACTCATAAATATAAAATTAACAATAATTAATATAACGAATTTTTTCACGTTCATGGGTGCACGAGCTACACGAGGTAAAGTGACGGAGATGAGGACATTGATATGGTCCCTTGGAACCCTCAAGAACCAACCCTAATGTTAATGCAGTAACATTAAGGTAAGGATCCCAAAGAAGAAGTAACAAGGAAGGAAGATTGTAAGTAACAATGAAGGAAGATTGTCTTATAACACCAAGAGTATATCCAACAGCCTGCAAGTCAGACATACCGGAAACTTATGATTTAGCAAGAGCCGAGACTCCGCATCAAGGGGGAGCCTACTCCTTGAGCCGGATCATAACAGGCCATATACTCAATGAGATTTGAACCTCCGTCTCGTGGGTTTCACCCAGCGAAACTTACCGTTAAACCACATATCACTGTATTGATCCTGGGACCTCCCTTAGATTAGTCTAAAGAGTTACCGATTCACCATGGTTAAAAAAAAAACAATGAAGGAAGATTGTATTCTAGTGAATTAGATGTTGTATCAATGCTGGTAGAAGTAAAGGTAAGATATTAATTTCAATATTGTTTAAAAAATATGATATTTATTTATTATTATTTATTATTATATATATATAGTTAGTGTGTTTAAATAACTTCATTAAGTTTATAGAAAAGTTTATTTTGAAATAAGGGTTTTTTTTAATCAATTAAAGTTATTTTATGTGGTTAGGTAAATTATTTCTTTTGTCAGTTTCAATTTTTTTGCAGGTGACATGAAGATGAAAATTATTGTTGCAATGGTTGTGTGTTTGTGAATATTGGTGTATTGATTTTCACTCTAGAGAAAATGATTTCTCTTGAAAAAAATCCAAAATTTTAATTTATTTACTAATAATTATTATATGAATTATAAGAGTTTAATCTCCATAGAATATTTTAAAATATTCTTAATAATAGCCACAAAGCAAAAATTAAGATTTCTATAAAAAACACTTATGTTATTTTTGCCTTTTTAAATAAATTGATTAATTAAACAAAATGTCATATGAACAAGTGCCATATGAAATGAGTTATGATTTTTTGGACATTTGGTATTGATAAGTCATAGTATTGACCTATGGTATAGTAAAAAACGTATATTTACAAATTTAAGTCTCCATGGTGAATATTTGTGTTATATATATATATATATATATATATATATATCAACAATTTCTATTAGTAAAATTAAAAGATACATCGTAATGAGGTACGTATCATAGAACGATGGGCCCTATTCCGACAAGAATTGTTGGCCCAGAGATAGAAGTAAAACCAGATTACAAACAAACCAAGAGAATAAGATAACTAGAAGTTGATAATCCAGAAAGACCAAAACTCCCTTGAACATGGAAATAACCAATTTTTGTCACCGATCAGGAGAAAGGGCCACAATTGGGCCTTCTTTCCCATTTCCAGGAGATGAAGGTGGGAAAAAATAATCATGATCATGAGCTTCCATATGCTCCATTCATAGTTCCAATCGCGCTATACTATCTTGAATCGTTTTTTTACCCGTGACACAATGAAGCCATCCTATCCATAATGTGCAATTGGTTCTATTGCAAATCATCCATAAACCCGATGATCGTGTTCCTATATTCGTACCTAACCTTAGCCATATGATCCAAATTCACTAAAATCTATTGAAGGTGTTCATCTAGAGAGTCGAAGGGAGGAGGCATCTCATTTTTGATGGGAGAGCGTGCAACAAGTTGATCAACCTCCTTGCCCAAGTGAAGATTCACTTCGTGATGAACAACCTCGTGGCCCCTTGGACATAAACCTTGACAATCTCTACCACGTTTCCATAATATTGAGCTAAGGAATCCCCAATTATGCCACCTACCCAAAAAATGTCACTCCTAGTGCACCTCCAACACAACCACAAAAACTATGTTCCCAGCACTCCCTAAGTCCTGCGCCCAAAGGAAAGGTTGAAATTCCTTTACCTCACTTTCTATTGTTAGAGGGAAAGAAAATCTCTAGAACAAACTTTCAGCTCTCCCTGCCATTGGAAGCGTCATAAGGAAAACCAACCTCAAAACAAAAAAAACACACCACGCCCCAATTTTTTCACCCAAATTCTTGCCCAGGGAGCTAAACCCCCGGGACCCTCTCCAATTCTCAACATGAAGCTTCCTGGTAAAGACCTAGAAAAACTTGATTGGGGAACCTAATAGATGTACATTCAAACACAAAAAACAAGAAAACCATCTCTTGAATGAAAGGTGTTTATCACTTACCAAAATAGAAGAAATCGTAAAATATCCCCAATTGCTCGACCTACCACCTTCCCCTAGCCTTTGGCAGTCCACCCAAGCAAATAAACTATCACTGGTCTCAAGAGGTCACCACCTTAGACTTGGATCCCACACCTTATCACATTGTGCATCCCAATTTACACTATCAGTTACTTCAACACCAACTAAGATCCCTCAACCATTTTTCTCATCTTGGTGGGAAAGGAATAACACAACTAGAATTCCACCCTGCAATAAATAACGCTTAATAACTACCACCGGCACTAGCCCCATAACCCTCAACAAACAACATAACACATTGTCAAACACTCTCCTTGATATAACCCTCCAATTTTCTAGAAACATCGTCATAACCATGAAGAGTGAGGCATGCATGGCATGTTGCATTAAACCAAGTGGCACATGGGTGAAGGTGACAAGGCCCCCACTAATGTCATCATGTAGCTAGTTGTCACCACCATTGGGGATTTCTTATCAATATCTATAATGCTTGAGGTTTCATATAAGTCTTCCTAATTCATAGGGGGTTGCCACAAAGAGGCTAAATCTGTGTTTGTATCCTTGATCCCCTAGTTAGCCAGCCATTTTTTCACCTTGTTCCCTAATTTCCTCATGTGGGATGTGATAGCATAAGGGAAAGAGATTAGTAGGTCCCATCCTCATGTGACCAAGATTTCCAATCGATATTTGTTGAAAAATCTTTCCACAGGAGTATCGTTGATAAGTCTCTAGACAACAGTGACCACCAATTGTGAATCTCCCGCGATTTGGATGTTAGAGATGCCTAGTCTTTGTGTGAACCCTGACCCCTTCTTCAAATCCATAAATTCAGAAACATTATTAGTATTATGACCACAAGAAATAGCAAAACATCCTAAAGAGTTATGCTTATCATCCCTGACTAGGCCCCCAAATTTGGCCATGCTTGGGTTACCCTTGGAAGCCCCATAAAAGTTCAATTTAACAAATCCAGATGGGGGAAATACAAATTAAAATAGAGGTGAGAATGTATCTTTAATATGCACGTTCACCTAGTGTCCCATAATTTCTTTTGATATACCCAACTTCTTTAGGATTAACGCATCCTCCCCTCCAGCTTTCCACTCTTTTGTGTCCCATTTATTTGTGAGTATTCACTCCCTTACATTCTGTATGTAGGCTTGCCATACCATATGAGGTGAAGATGTTTGATTTTTAAAAATAATCATGTTTATTTCTTTCTATAAATTCCATAGCACAAATCCCACTACAAGGAGAGAAGCTCGATTAACCACAAGGATTTTGAATATAGAGCCTCTCCAAGATTGAATGGTCTCCCAAAGACTATTAGGCATAATACGATCCAAATAGCCAAATGAAATCCTAACTTGGTTCCATAATTCCTTTGCTACTTCACAAGTATTCAGTAAATTATTTGTGTCCTCTTCATGATGTTGGCATAGAGGGCACCATGATGGTCTAGTGAAAACCTTCTGTTGTAGATGATCCCAAGTCAGGATTCTTCTACACCTAATGAGCCAAATAAAATGAGAGATATTTGTCCATAGTTTGGTCTACCAAACCTTCCTCCAAAGGGGCTCTTTTGGGATCATTGAATGGTCAACAATTAACCCATAATCCTCTTTTTTTGTGAATATAACCCAAAATTTGTATTCCCATATAAATATGTCCTTATCTTCGATTACATATAATAATAATAATAATAATAATAATAATAATAATAATTTAAAATAAAAATATATTTTAGTTAATTTTAATGAATTTTTTTTAATCCTTAGTGATTTGATATGTATCATGAAGTAATTGTGGTGTTTATCACCAAGTTGATTTATATGCCATTGTGCTAGTTACACATATAAGCATGTATATTTTGCAATAGTGGCTTCCATAATTTTAATTTTTTTATCAATATTTATTAGGTGGTTGGTAGATTTTAAACTCCATAAAACATTCTAGAATATTCTTAGTAGTAGTCATAGATCAAAAGCAGTTATATCATTTTCCCCTTTTAGTTAAAATGATTAATTAAAAAAAGGTCAGATGAAGTGCCATATGAAATGAGTTAAGGGTTTTTGGGCATGTGGTATCCATAATTCATTGTATTGGCCCATGGTATTGTACCAAAGCCTATTTACAAATTAAGAATCTCCATGGTTAAGATTTGTATTAAATGGTTTTTTAAATGTGTATATGTTTAACTCATATATTAATTTTTTTATAATTAATAATAATAACAATAATGTTTCCCATGGGACATAGTGAAGATGATGAGATGAAAAGGTGTTCTGTTAGGCACTTCATGGTGTAAAGGTCATAAGTTCAAAACTTCGTGGGAAAAAATCCAACCGTGCTAAGGGCTGGTGTGGCTCAGGCTAGGTGTGATCCCCAAGTGATTTTGATTGATTATATTCCCCTTGGTTGTGGCTACTCAAGCCACAAGTTGGTCATGCTAGTCATATCATGAGTCACATAAGGCTAACAAATAACAACGACAACAACAATAATAATAATATTTTTTTAAAATAAATATTTTTTTCTTAACGAGAATGAGTATTTGTATTGCATGATTATGTGTCTCGTTCACACCAAATACATCAATAATTACATAGCTAATTCATCAAAAATTTTGAATCTTTTTATCCATTACAATGGGAATACAAGATTCTTCTGAAGAGAATACATCTAAACAACAAAAAGATGGGTTTTGTAGTTGAATACCTTACAAAATTTCATCAACAAAACATAAAAAATTTAAACACATAATGTTACTCATTGATTATGAAATATATTATGATGGATTATTTGCATGCATCTATTTCATCGGGGTTTCTACGAAGTCACTGGCCCCCCCAATTTTCCATTTTTATATTTTCCTATATTGAATAATTTAACTATAAAAAAATTTAATAGACTTCATCAGCCATTAGGGAATGATAGCAGCCATGATTTGGTCATTCATATTTAATTAACCTATCTTCAATTTACACCCCTCATTAGCATACTTGTCTTCTTCTCTAATGAAGTCCCTTAGTACATGGAAATATGCTTTGGATGGGATATCTTACGCAATTTTCTTGATTCTTTTCTTGGTGTTCACCATGGATTTCTCATTTGGGAAGGAACCTTTGGCTAGATGATGTGGGATTATGAGAGAATCTCCTATAATTGTAAGTGTGTTGACTTGATGTTCTTTAGCTAACAAAAATCCTTGGTAGATACCATATATCACTTCTTGATGAGTACCTAAACAATTTGTCCTCCATAGTGTTGGGTGTATGTTATTTTCTTTCCACGACTATTTGCAAGAGGGGGGTGATAGCCCCCCTTGTTCGTTGTGTCGAGCGTAGCATGGGGGTCACTGGGGGGGCGACATCCCCCACTGTAGGGGGATTTGTAGGGGGGCGGTAGCCCCCCTACACAGGGCTCAGGGCAGCGCCCAGGGAAAAATAATTGACCCTATAATAGGTGGGCAGACCTACCTATGGTTTTGTGCATGGGTTTTGCACATGATTTGGGCATGATCGTTTTCTTCCCATGGTATTTTGTAGATCTGTTTAAGGGAACTATGATTATGTTCTAATCCATGGTTAATGGATTGGGGTTTATTAATGCTTTGGCATGTATATATATGTATTGTAACATTAAAAGTAAAAATAATGAAAAATCAATATGGTTCCCGGTTTTTGGATCCAGGGGAAAATCTTTGTGTATATTTTTTTATGTTCTTGCTATTGTTTATTTTTCTTTTTTAGGAATTTGTTTTTAGGTAATTTTTGTACAGTGTTAAAACCTGCACTCAAGGCCATAGAGTATCCCTCCCGTTCATGCCACCCCTTTAAAATAAAGTTATACTTTAGTAAATTTTTAAGATTTTTTATATCTTTGGCAATGTGAAATGTATAATAAGGTGTGTGTTTTTATGCATCATGAATTGATGTCTATTGGAAGTTATATATCATTTAATTTATATGGCTCCACTAGTTATGATTATAATTATATATATATATAAGGTATATATCACTTAATTTCTATAGATTTTATCTAATTCAAATTTCATGAGAGAGATTATGAGTAGGAATTATTTATGGGGATAAAATTGTTTCATAGAGCATTTAAACTTGATCAAACTTTGCATAATATGTGAGAAATTCATTCTTCCATCAAACATTGAAGCTTCCCCTTACATATTTATTGTAAACAAATCATTATTTTATATAATATTAAGGTTGACCCTGACATATTCCTATCTTCAAAAACTACTTAAGAAATAAAACTCAAAATCATTACAAAAAATACACAGCCAACATATTATTTCAGCCTGTGTAGAGTAAATAACAATATTTTTTTCAGCCCCTCAACTACACCCCGCTCTCTCTCTATATATATAATTTAATTTAATTTAATATTAAATTTTTTATCAAAATATTTAAAACTTTATTCTTATAAAGTTGCTTTAATTTGAAATGTCTATATAGTTTTAAATATTTTTGGAAAATGATTATATCAGCAATCAGGGTGGATGATATGGTGGATCCCATGTAGAATGTGGGTTTCAACATTTTTGGAATATACATAGAGAGTATTTCTTTGGAATAATATAGTTTTTAAAATTTTTAGATAGTTTTCAATATTTTTGAAAATTGTTTTTATCAAGCAATGAATTGATGCGATATAGATATAGATATATACATATGTATGTGTTAATATTTAATAATTTAATCTTAACCAATCTCTATGCAGACTTAAGCTGTATGTGAAGTTGAATCCTGAATCCAATCACATCTCTTTGACTTTTAATTTCTAGCACATCTCTATTTCCTTTTTTCTCTGATTTATTTCTTTGAACAAATATGTATCAAAAATTGGGTTATATCTAACTTGATTTTCAACACATTTGTGGACTTTGGTCAATGTAAAACAATTTTTTTTGAATTAATCTGATTCGTTGCATGATTGAGTCTTAGGTGTTTATGCAAAGGTCATGCCTATGGATACTTGAATAAAACCTTACCAAACCATAGAAGTTTGGTAGAGAAATTACGGGTGAATTAGACATTTTTTAAACTATGCTACGTTGAAAGTGCTATATTTGACTCTTACTTGCACTCTATAGCATTTTTAGTCCAACGTTGTATGCTCTCATGAATGCCCATTATTAGCGTTAGATAGGTGGGGATGGTGTTACGTGTTATATTCGATTAGCTTTACGAAATGCTTGCTTACTCCCTCCTTCCTATTTGGAGGAAAATGAACTAATGTGTTAATAATTGTTTTCTTCCTGTTCACATTTACATTTCAAAACATGATTGAAATATATTGTATAGGATTAATATTTCTTTCTATTTACATTTCAAAAATATAATTGAAGTATATTATGTAAGATAAATATTATAATTAAATTAACTCATGGAGGGTGGAATAAATAATGATGGGTGTATTGTTAAGGCACTTTGTAATGTTATTTTATGGGTAAAAATTTAGCTATGTTAAGGGTTAGTGTGTTAAGGCACTTTGTGATGTCACTTTATGGGTAAAAATCCAGCCATGTTAAGAGTTGGTGTGGCCTAAGCCATGTGTGATCCCTAGTAATTTTGGTGGCTTAGATGCCCCAGGTCATGGTTTCTCAAGCCAAAGATTAAGGGTGGAACCATCTCATGACTCACACAACTTAGCAAACAAAAAAATTATTATTAATTAAATTAATATAGATAATATTAGTTTGCCTTTGTATAAGAATGACATATATAAATGAAGAAAAAATTTATTTTTTTCATTTAGGAGAGAGGTTAAATTGCAATAGATATGGAGTTAAGGTTAGATGCTACTCATAAACATATAGCCCTAACGAAGGTAACATCATCGATGACTACAATGGATATTGACATATATGTGGATACTATTTCGGCTCAATGTAATAGCCCCATAATCCATCTATCTAAATTTATGCAAAGAAGTTCATAAATTTTGGTCAGAAATGTACTCTTACCAATATTTGTGCTAAGAAATGTATAAGTTTTGGTGGATACTAATAATACTCACCTATTTTGGGTGCAAAGATAAGTGCTTAAATTAGGATGGGGAGAGACTCCTTTAAATTATGTTTATCTACATGAGCATGATTAATTGTGTTTGAATTTTCAACTATATAAGTTCTTATGTATATGGAGTGATTTTTGCATAACTTTCAAGGTTACTAAATCTTGGTAAGAAATCATGTTTACTTATGTAGATATGCTCAATTCTAGTAATAACCCATTCAAAGAGAGAAATTTTCTTCATTCCATTGCATATATGAGAATATTTCTATGCACATAAATTTAGAATGGATAGTCATGGAGTTGATGATGCACGAGGAACATACATATAGGTTTCCTAACTGTCATTGATTCTCCCTGAGAATATTCAATTTTGAGAAGTATGCCATGAGAATGGTTTTTTTCCATTTCGGTGTTTCTACAAATTTGTAGTTTCAATTTTTAGTTTCTTAGCTCACCTAGATGATTTCATTTGTGCCATTTTTTAGATCTAGTAGTGTTTGTTGCATTTTTCCTAATTAATAAAAGCAGGTTGTTGAGTTTATTATTGGTATAATGGGTGCTCTATCCAAGCTCAACTTGGATGGTCATGACTCTTTACCCCGCAATAGATTTGTAAAAAGGACATATATTATTCCTCCTTTAGATCTGCGATTTGTTTCTTTTTCAAAAAAAATGTTAACTCCTTTGAGGAAAGATGCTTGATTGGTAATTTTTCCAGAATTTGGTTTGATTATAGCTCTGTTTTATAATGGATCTATATCAATTGAGAAAATCATGAGCCCATTAGTACTTATATTATGGATACAATTATTTTATTTTATTTTCAAATCAAGGAGTACAATGATATGATCTATTTATCATGGCCCTATTTCATGGGCCCTATGGGAATGTCTCTTAGTCACTATATCCTAGATTTAAATCCTTCCAAGGGAATATCTCATGCTCTTGTCTCAATTAGATTGTTTTATCTTCCCCTTTTTTGCTACAGGGATGGTAATGCAAAGCCATAGGTGACAAATGGGGCCACTACATTTCGATCTCTAAAAGAAAGGATAATAAATTCTCTTATGCGAAAATTTGTGTTGAAATGGATTTTTTAGAATGACTCCCTAAGGTGATTTAGCTTGATTTAGAGGGTTGGTCTTATCTTCGGGATCTAGATTATGATCAAGTCCCTTTTAAATGAATTTTTTTTGATGAGTATGGATACTTTTCAAAATATATTCCAAAATCTATAGCATATGAGTCTCCTTCTATCTGTCCATGTTCTCAAATTAATGATAATCAAGAAGCATTCAAAAAATATTTAAGGAAGCACAAGAATTATTCATTTAAAAGGCCTCATTCTAGCAAGTGTGCATCTAATTAGATACCTCCCCTTAGTAATAGATATGAAGCTTTGAATTCCTTAGAGGCTGAAGTCACAGTTGAAGAAGATCAACTAGATTCAGATAAAGTGTTTTTTGATAACATCATTTCACCCACTGAGGAAGAGATTACTACTAAGGGTATTGAAAAAATCCCTCCTTCACATAAAATGGAGAAGTGATCAGTTCAAAGGAATAGAAGGAGAACAATCTCTCATATTGCTCTCCTTCATATTCAAAAGTTTTTAAAAGAAAACAACATTTTTCCCCTCCATTAACAAGAATTTGAAAGATTGAAGTAAGAAATCTCCAAATTTTGATGCTCGTCATTATTTAGCCTCTTGTGATTGTATTGGGGGATTAGTTTTAAATTTAATATTAGAAATTTTTTACTTTTGAAGAATTTTGTGGAACCAATTGGTAAGAATCCACCCTTATTCTCAAGAAGTATTAGGCTCAAGTATCACAAGGTCTAATATTGTACCCCCCACCCCTTCTTCTTTTGATGGGCAAAGGATTGTTTTTTTCTCCCCTCTTTATAGAAACATGGAAGAATGTTTCAATGTAGTATTCATATTCATGTAATTCATCTATGTGTTCCAGCCACAAGCTTTTTCTTAATACAAATTTATTGTTCCAATTTAATATGTGTGTGTGTGTGTAATCACTTAAATTCATGAATTTCTCATATATGAGGAAAAAGGGAATTATTGGGTAGATTTTTTACCTAATATACAACCATTTGAGCTCAACGTAGAGAATGTTGATTGTAATTTTGAAAAGGAAATTTAATATAGTTAATCCTCCTCATTTTCTAATGCAAATTCACTTAGATTTTTTGTAGATATTTCTGAACTACTCCATGAGAGGTTGGGAGAATTTGTGAGGTTTTTACCAAGGGTTTGATGGATTTGATAAAGTTTCTAAGCTACATGTTAAATTTCTCTGGGGGTCAAGGAAAAGTTAAGATTTTGACCCCAACAACGATGGGAAAAATATTCTGAGTTTCACATTGGTAAAATTTTGAATTTCATTAATGGCCAATGAAATTGGTATTTAAATTTTTGTGTATATTTCATTTGGTAGTTCGTTACAACAGATCTAATAAAATTATATTTAAAAATCTAAAATATACACTTACTTGTATTCTATTTCTCTTTAGAATGATGGATATGTAGATTACTGTTAATTTTGTAAGCATGCAAATTACAATTATGCAGAAAATAGAAAACATAACGATAAAAATTCACAAACACATTTGATACTAGATATGACCTGGGAAACCCTTTTGGGAGAAAACCCAGCTAGAAGGTGAGGTCACTTAGCTCTCTCTCTCTCTCTCTCTCTCTCTCTCTCTCTCTCTCTAAATAGAAAACAATTGTGAGTACAAAGAAGTATGGTCTGTGGCTCGTGAGCTATGTCTAAAATGCACAAATCCTCTCTATATTCTCTATATCCTATCCCTCTCAGCTACGTTAGCTCATATATGGAAAAATTCACTGAATAAAATGAAATCACTTTTCCTCCTAGTGGCCCAATTACAACACAACTCGATAACCTACTAGCGGATAGGTTTGACTACCTTAATTCTTAACCAAAGTTCAAATATTGAATTTTATAGAATATTCTTCATCATAATCAAATGGCTAGCCCCTTTTCCATGAACAATGGGGGCTAATGTGGTATCCTCTCGAATTATGGTGTTGAAAACAGGAAGGTCAATGTTTGAGCGCCATAAATTTTTCATGTGAACTCTGATTGACATGATTTATGCATAAATGGAAATGTATCTTTTGTGTAGAATATGAAAAAAATATGTGGTTCTAAGGCATCAAAGTTTTTCCCCCCAAAAAAATCATTTGATGCCTCAAAATGTTCCCAAAAGGTTTTAGACCCTAATTTTCCAAACTAGGTCACTGTGAGTAAAAAATGGTCCTGTGAATTGTTTCCTTGGCGTTTTCAACTCTAAAAGCATATAGATGGATCAAAAAAAATATAATGATCCAAGTAGATAAAACTTATCCATTTTGAGTTGATTTTTGTCCCCAAAATATTATACTTAAAGAGGTGAGAAATTTGTTTCTCCACCTTCTCTGAGGTGTACCATTTAGCGTTGCCTCAAAGTTGTCCTTTCAACCCAATCTATCAAATGCCATACTACTCATGTATCATAGTTTTGGACCCTTATACAAAAGTGTATCTTCTATCACCTCTTTTTTAGCATTTGGTGCCAAATCCTCCACAAAAGGTAGGACCTATTCCTCTTCCTGATCTAGCATGGAAGGCTCATAGAATTTTAGATTCTCTACATTCACAATTGAGTAAATGCACATGTATGGTGGTAGTCTGAGTCGATTGGTGTTATCGCCCACCTTTTCCAATATCTAAAAGGGACCATACCGCATATCCTTGATTTTCTTACTATGACATTGATAGAAAATTATATATTACATAGCAATGCAACGCATAAAATATGTGGAAAACACAAACACACATAGAACCAGAGAGACATAGATATACGTTGTTCACCCAGTTTGGGCTATGTCCACCCCGAACAACCAATCCTTCGTTTCTATTATCCAGAAAAATGAAGAGACACAACCTACAACATATCCACTGTAATATCCTTTGTTCTCTCTCACAATCTTCCTATATGATTCTCGCTCTGAGAAAACACATACAATACACAGTCGTAATATAATACCCTCATACAAGCGAGGGGTTGCCTTCTAGGGAAAAAAACCATAAACTAAACATAACTTCTACCATCATATCATCTGCCTAATGAATGGCCCAGATTGAATAGAAATTACTACACTTTTATAAGGAAATTTTACATCTGTTTTTAGCTTCGGGGGCAGCGCCCCCGAAACCCATTGCCAGGAGGGCTCCATAAATTCGCAGCCCCCCCCCTGGACCCCCTAGGCAGTGTTTAATTATGGACGGTGTTGCTACCCAATTAAGGTACAGGGGTCCAATGTTGTGATACAAAATAAATAAGATAAGCAGGCTCCACACCGAACAATCTCCCACTTGCAGACTGATTGTAGCAACTCCACCGCTACTTCATTTGCCAGACAATGACTCCACTTTGGACCTGGCTCTTCTCATCTTCATCATCATCCTTGAAGACCAATTGAAACTAAGCATATTCTTAGTTTCTCCCTGGTTACAAATTTTGTTAGCATATCTGCAGGATTCTCGTTAATGTGTATCTTTTCCAGCTTTAACTATCCATCTTCCAACACTGGCCGTATGGAATGGTACTTGAGTTGTATGTCTTTAGTCTTGGAATGAAATGCTGAGTTCTTTGCAAGATGAATGGCACTTTGGCTATCACTATATAACATTCCCATATCATGCTTCTTTCCCAATACATCCATAAACCTTTGTAAGAAAATAATTTCTTTACTAGCCTCTGTAGCAGCAACATACTCTACTTTTGTTGTTGAAGTGCAACAACACTTTGAATTTTTGAAACCCAACTGGCAGTTGTTCCACCTACAGTAAATACATACCCTATAGTGCTCCTCCTGTTATCTCTGTCACCTACCATATCTGCATCAACATATCCCTGTAGAGTAATGTTTGAACCACCAAAGCATAATGATTGATTTGTGGTACCTCTCAAGTATCTAAGAATCCATTTCACTGCCATCCAATGTTCTTTTCCTGGATTATTCATGTACCTGCTTACAACTCCCACTGCATGTGCAATATCAAGCCTTTTGCAGACCATTGCATACATTAAGCTTCCAATTGTTGATGCATATGGAACTTTAGACATATAATCCATTTCTTCTTGGGTCTTTGGGCACATTTCCTTACTAAGTTTGAAATGGCTAGCAAAAGGTGTACTAACTAGTTTTGCATTTTGCATATTAAATCTTTTCAACACCTTTTGTATGTACTCATTCTGAGACAATATTAATTTGTGATTTTTCCTCTCTAGTTATTCTCATACGAAGGATTTGTTTTGTAGCTCCCAAATCCTTCATTGCAAATGAATTTTTCAATTTTCTTTTGAGCACATTTATTTCCTGCATGTTAGACCCTGCAACAAGCATGTCATCTACATACAATAAAAATATAATATAGCTGCCATCATTTTTCCTTTTTAGATAAACACAATGATCAGAGTGACATCTAGTATAACTTTGTTCAGAAATAAACCTATCAAATTTTAGATACAACTACCTTGGAGCTTGTTTTAAGCCATACAATCTCTTCTTTAACCTGCACACTAATTTTTCTTTCCCTTTGACCTCATATCCTTCTGATTGCTGCAATTAGATATCTTCCTCCAAATCTCCATTGAGAAATGTTGTCTTTACATTTGACTGTTCAAGATGCAAATCTTCTGCTGCTATAAGAGTTAAAATAGTTTTGATTGAAGTCATCTTAACAACAGGAGAAAATATTTCATCAAAATCAATACCTTTCTTCTATGCAAACCCCTTCACCACAATATAACTTTGTACCTCTGTTTTCCTCCATCTTATTCCTTTAGCCTGCAAACCCATTTATTATGCAATGTAGTTTAACCTGCAGGAAACCTGACTAAGTCCCAATTCTGGTTATGCATTAAGGAGTCCATCTCTTCTTTCATGGCTAGCTCCCACTTCTTCCTGGTTTCAACCTGCATTGTTTTTTCATAACATTTGGGTTCACCAGAATCAATCAACAATAAATAATATGATGAAGGAGAGTATCATCAGGGGGTCTACTTATCCTAGTAGATATTATGACACCACTTTCAGGTGTTTGAGGTGCCTGTTGTTTTTGTGGTGGTTGTTGTTGTTGTGGTTGTTGATTATTATTATTTTCAAGCACCTTTACTTTTTTTGTGATCTCATCAAGAACTATGTATTCTTTGTTTTCTTTTTCCTATTCCTTTTCCTGCAATTGATTCTTATACAATACCTTTTCATTGAATATTACATCTCTTCTCCTAATGATTTTGTGATTTTCATAATCATATACGCGATAACCAAATCATTAACACCATATCCAATAAAGGTACATTTCTTTGATTTTTCCTCAAACTTTGTTCTATTTTCTTTACTAATATGGACAAAGGCCTCACAACCAAAAGGATGTAAAAAAGAGTATTTTACCTTTTTACCTGTCCATGCTTCCTCTAGAATACCACCATCCAAGGAAATTGAAGGCCCTATGTTTATTAGATAAACAACAGTATCTATAGAATCTGCCCAAAATTGTAAAGGCAATCCTACATGCAATCTCATGCACCTTGCACGCTCCATGATTGTTCTGTTCATCCTTTCTGACACACCATTTCCTTGTGGTGTTCTTGGAACTGTCTACTCTCTGCGAATTCCATGCTTTGAACAATACCTATAAAAATCTTTGCTACAATATTCACCTCCATTGTCTAATCTTAGACACTTCAACTTCTTTCCTGTCTCAATCTCAACCAAACCTTTCCATTTCTTGAAAGTATCAAATACATCATATTTATTTTGAATACAATAAATCCATGTTTTTCTAGTTGCATCATCAATAAAAGTAACATAATAAAGAGAGCCACCGAGAGATGATACCTGAGTAGGTCCCCATACATCTGTATGCACAAGCTCTAATTTTTCGCTATTCTTTTCATTCCCAAATCTAAGAAATCTGACTCTCTTATGTTTTCCATAAATGAAATTCTCACATAAATCCAAATCAATATTCTTCAAACCTGGCAACAAATTTCTTGAGTGAATAATCTTCATCCCCTTCTCACTCATGTGTCTGAGCCTATGATGCCATAATTTTGCATCTGCTCTTTTGGAAGTTAAATCATTAACAAGGTTAGAAATACCATTTCATAAATAAAATGTACCAACATTTTTGCCTTTTTCTATTACCGGGGCTCCTTTCGAGACCTTCCAAGTTTTATTTGTGAAAGTTGTCACTCGACCTTCACCGCATAACTGCCCTGTTGAAATCAGATTTTTCTTTAGATCTGGAACATGATTTACCTCCTTTAATAGCCATTGGTTTCCATTTTGTTGTTTTACAAGAACCTTACCCATTCCAACAATTTTACAGGGTTTATCATCACCCAAACGGACTTGTCTAAAATCTCCTTGAACATAGTCATGAAAATATTTCTTATCAGGTGTGGCATGGAATGAGGACCCTGAATCTACCACCTAGGAATCAATAACATTTTCGAAAGAAAGAATCAAAGAATCTTGTAACACATCACCTGTCACATTTTCTTCATGATTGTTTTCTTGTTGTGCGTCTCCTTCTTTTCCCTTCTGAGATCTACAGTCTCTCTTCAGGTGTCCTTTCTTTCCACATTTCGAGCACACTATCCTCGATCTGGACTTGGATCTTCATTTCCTTGATTTACTGCGATATATTGTGCTCTTTCCTCTTTCCATTTTTCTTCCCCTAGACTCTACACTCAAATAATTATCCAATGTCTCGCCGAAGATTTTCCTTCACATTTCCTCTCTAAGGATAGCACTAACAACATCATCAAACTTTAAAGTACTAGATCTAGAGATAGAGTTACTAATGGCCATAACTAAACCATTCCATCTTTTTGGCAATGAGAACAAAAATAACAGAGCCCTAACTTCATCATCAAATTTTACCCCTACAGAACTTAACTGACTGGTAACTATATTAAAATCATTTAAATGGTCTGCCATAGATCCACCTTCCGACATATTCATATTAAATAAATGTTTCATAAGAAATACCTTGTTTGAGGTCAAGAGTTTTTCATATAGTTTCGTCAATGTCTTAATCAAACCCTCTGTTGTTGTTTCCTTCAAAATATTGAAGGCTACCAACGCCGCGAGGCACAACTGTATTGTTCCAAGTGCCTTTCTATCGAGAATCTCCCATTCTTCATTTTTCATAGTCATCAGCTTCTTTTTTTTTCCTATCATTGGTAGGTACAGATATTTTTGATACAGATAATCTTCCATCTACATCTTCCACAACGGGAAGTTTTGGCCATTAAATTTCTCGATCCTAAACTTACCATCTTCTGCTATTGCTCCCACTTGAACCGGGAACCCTTCTTTCCTACGAGTTTATTAGCCAAATAGACCTTTGGCTCTGATACCAATTGTTAGATAATTATATATTACAGATCAATGTAACACATAAAATATGCAGAAAACACAAACACAAATAAAACAAAAGAGACACAAATATACGTGTTTCACCCAGTTTGGGCTACGTCCACCTCGAATAGCCATTCCTTCCTTTCTATTATCCAGCAACATGAACAGACACAACCTACAATAGATCCACTGTAATATCCTCTATTCTCTCTCACAGTCTTCCTATATGTTTCTCACTCTGAGAATACACATACATTACACAGCCGCAATACAATGCCCTCATACAAGTGAGGTGCTTCCTTCTAGGGAAAAAACCCTAAACTAAACCTAACTTCTACCATTAGATCATATGCCTAATGAACGGCCCAGATTGACTAGAAATTATTATACTTTTACAAGGAAATTTTACATCTGTTTTTAGCTTCGGGGGCAGCCGCCCCCTTGGACCCCCCAGGTAGTGTTTAATTACGGGCAGTGTTGCTGCCCCATTAAGGTACAAGTGTCCAACACTGTGATAAAAAATAAAAAAGATAATCAGGCTCCACACCCAATAGACATTGTAGCCTCTCCTTGTTTAATTGTAGCCATACTCTATCTGCCATGTTGAAAAATTTCTCTATTTTGTGTTGATCCCCTATAAGATCCTCCACCACTCCTTATTTTTTCCCATATACAATATCCAAAGGTGAAGGTGATAACTATACAAAACAAGTTTCAAATGGGGACTTACTAGTAGAAGTGCAGACTAATTTTTTACAAGATACAAAATTTTCATGCTAGCTCTTCAGATGCTTATGATTATAACCCCTCAAAAATTGCACCAAAGTCCTGTTTACTACTTGTGTCTCCCTATATATCTATGGAAAGAATGTTCTATACCTCTTCAACTTGGTGTCCATGTTCACCCACAATGTTGTCCAAAATGCACTAATAAATCTCATGTCCCTGTCCAAAACGATGATCCTTGGTATCCCAAAGTGAACCCAGACCTATCCAAAGCATAATTTTTTTGCTTCTTTCCCACTAATTATGGTCTTTTCATAGGGCATCAAAACACACATATTGTTGAAAATGTCAACTACCACGAAAGTGATGTGACTCTGACTCTCTAACTACTAAAACATCTCCTTAAAGTATGCATCCTCTGAAAATCCCTCTCTATATGCATCATGGGTGAATGGCTCCATGTGCATCATAGTTCCCAAAGTTGTGACCTTTGATGTGGGTGGACTTGAAAGCATGTCGACCAAATTATTTATGCTACCCTTTTTACTTAATCATTAAATGAAATTGTTGTATAAACCCCATCCACTTGTAATGCTTGGTCTATTGTAGCTTAATTGAGGCCTACAAGTACTATAGTGGTCATTAATCTATGTAGATCATTGTTTCCTTTCCCATCGGATAGTGCTTCCACTTCTTCACAACTTGCACCAGGGAATATAACTCGGTGTCATATGTAGAGTAGTTAAGAAATACCCCATGAAATACTTCATAATTTTAGCATACAATCCTTCCTCCTTGTATCAATATATCTCCCATAATATACCCACTCACATCTATCTCCACTTTGAAGGGCTAACGAAATTTTAGTAATAGAATTGGTGTTTGACTAATATTCTTCTTTAGCTCCTCAAAGGTCCTTTGTTGACCCTTTCCCCAATAGAAACTCTTTCAATTTGTTTTTATAGTGTGGAGTGGAATTTTTATCACTAAAAACAAGGTTATGAAATTCCCTAAGTATAGTGGTGCCCCAACGAAACTCCTAACATCAATAACATTAGTAGGTATCAACTAGTTCATGATGGCCTCCAATTGGTAGTATCTATATTCAGCTCTCCTCCACCTATCAAATACCCCAAATATACCAAAGACTATTGTGCAAACTCATACTTCTTAAGATTTGTTAGCAACTAGTGCTTCTTTAATATCTCCAACACCTACATTAAATTTGAGATGTGCTCTTCCCATGTAGCACTGTATACTAGTATATTATCCAAACATACAATAACAAATGAATCTATAAAAGGGTGTAGTATATCATTCATTAACCACATAAATGTAGTTGGTGCATTGCATAGGCCAAATGTCATGACTTACCACTCATACAAACCTTTCCTAGTTTTGAAGGTGGTTTTTAAAGTATCTTCTTCTTTAAATCGAACCTGGTGATATTTAGACTTTAATTCAAGCTTGCTCAAGTACTCCACTTGTTGCAACTAATCCAAAAAATCATATATCCTGGGAAATGGGTACTTGTTCCTGAGCATGATTTTTTTTAATGCTCCATAATCAATACACATTTTCCAAGTCCCATCCTTCTTTGGAAAATGAGGAAAGGTGACCCACATGGTAATGTTCTCGGTCAAATGATTACTTGTTCCATTAGTTGTTGAAACTATTTCTTCACCTCACTTTCTTCTATAACAGATTACCTGTATAGCCAAATATTTTCCAATGGGGAGTCTATCAATAGTTGTATCTCGTGCTCCACTTCCATCTTGGGTGGTAACCCTTTAGGCTCCTGGAACATATCCCTATAAAACTGTAGCAACTCTTCCAATTGTTTTTTGTGTTTCTTAGTACACCCTTCAAGGGATGCCTCACCTCTTAAAACTCTTCTACAAGCTGATTCTATCTTAAAAATAGTAAAAATTATTTCTTTCTATAATTGATCAATTTATTGGCTTGGTTGGCATATATTAGTGAAATGTTTGACTTGCCTTTGTGTGTGTTGATGGTAAATTATCTTCCATCTTTAGCGAGATGGTATTGATTGAATATTTTCATGAAAATTTCATCTTGTGTATACATTTACGTGTTGGGATTTCCAAACACCACTCCACATGCATCAAGGGGAACCAAATTTAGTTCTACTTCATCAATAAAATTGGAATTAATAGAAAATTTAAATTTGCACTATTTTGTTACCTTTAACTCTACATCCAAATTTACCCATCCCAATGGATATGGTCTTATATGATCATGAAATTCCAATCCCAGTTCGATGACCATCTTTGTTGTAATGAGATTCACCTATGATCCTAAGTCAAAGAGAGCCTCAATGTTTATCTTCTTATCATGTATATTTATGTGGAAGAGTTTGGTCATTTCTTTCTCTTCCTTTTGTTGAAGGCTACTCAGATTCACCTCATTCTACATTGGCATACAACGAATCTTATCATCCACATCTAAGGTGCTTTCAATTTTTTTGCTTGACTAAGTGGCCATGAGGTTCTTATTATTATTTTCTTTCCTTTTGTTCTTCGGGATAATCTCTGGATGTAACTTCCAAAATTTTTCCTCTATATGGCCATCAATGTTGTAGTGGTTGATGGGATTGTTGGGCCTCCAAAATGACATTATTTTTGCCACCTTTTTACTTTTGGCATTCCTTCTATGTTATTTTTTTATGGCAATGGAGTACCAAATAACACCTCCTTAACAGTTGGTTTTTCCATGCAAGGCATCACAGAGATAGTTTTTTGTTTCTAGTGGACATACTTAGATAAAACAAAGAATTTCAAATAGTGAAAAAAATGCATCTACAGACATAAACTAAACAAAATATACAAATGAAAAATAATTGTTAATGAAGCAACAAGTCAACATAATAATGGAAAAATACTCCCTTTATTGATTGTTGGTGGTAGAACATGAATACAGTATAATAATAAAAGCACTTGAATCCCTTTCCTCAGTCTCTTTGCAATATTATCCTCTCTCTCAAAAGAAGTGTGAAGAGTATCCAAATGGTGGACTCTTCTACTCTCACTAAGATGTTGGATTGCTTAGAAGAAATATGGCCAACAAGTTAGTGCTCTTACTTATTCTTCTTCAACAATGAAATGTGGTTTTCCTCTGATAAAAATTTGGCCAACATAATAATGTCTCATAGTTTGGTTCTCCCATGGATTTTTTATATAGAAATTTGTGAATCCATCTTCTGTCTCTCGGTTCCAGAATGATAGTGACTCAAGAGTAGGACAATATGATTTCATATAGGGTTGCATATCTTTAGGGAAACTCCAAGTCGGTTGTCCTTGACTGGAAATGTCAGGGAATCCTCCCCCAAAGTGTGGGAAGTGGTCCCAAATTTTTGGGTCACATTTTCCCTTGGCCGTGTGGCCTTCGAAGAAAAATTTGCACGTTCCCGCATTCAACCTTCTTTCCTGGTGCGCGTTCAACAATTTTCCTTAACAACCTTGGGAGAAGTTTGATTTTTGGAATTTACTTAATTTATTCAACTGGAAAATATTCATTTCTACATTTTACGAGACAACCTTAGGTGTTTGTTATAGTGTATTATTTTCTAGTGTTAATAGTTCCCCCATGATTTATGAGGTTAGAAGCAATTGTATAGACAAAATACATCACATTTTTCTATTCTGAATGAGAGTATGCATAACGTGTTTGAGAGAGAGAGAGAATAATTTTTCACAGAGATTAATATAGGAACCCCTTGAGTGAGGAGAAAGGGTAATCATACTCTAAAGAAAACCTAATCAATAAATTAAAATTGCTTATACAAGGCGGGCATGTCCCATGCTTGTTATGATGACTAGTTAATACAATCTGGAAGATATTGGTTTTGTCAAGTCACAATGTAGTAGATGACATGTTGGTGATGATAATTGTTGATTCCATCAAGGGAATTTCTTTGAACAAATAGACGGAATCAGGTGCCCCCATGCATTGTCTAGGCTAACAAATTTCGTAGTGATGTGGTTATGGATGCATGGGTCTTTGAATTTGGGTACCTCCCTTACATCACGGTGTAAGCAATGTTGAATGAGGTGTTGAGTGATGAATGGGTCTTCAACTAAATGGCAGAGATGTAGTGGTTATAAAGAACGATACGACCCTAACATGAAAATTGGTGTTAGTTTCGAATGCGAGGGGGACCGATGAAATGAATGGGAAATGTTTATTCCCATTGTGCCAACCGAGGATGTTCCTTAAAGGGGGGACACATCCAGGGTACAACCTCAATCCTGAAATATGAGTGTTGAAGTTGACAGGAAAGAAGCATCAATCGTCCAAGAAATTTTGATATGGGGAATCAATAGATATGATGAGGAATATTGTAACATGTTCGGTCAACAAGGCATGATAATGAAAGATGGATATTCTAATGGATATGGGAAACTAGCCCGTTGGAGCTGTAATGAAAGTGGCAGCAGTAAACATATTTTTTCTAGTAGGGATATCCCTAGATTTGGTAGGAAATCCAAGGTATGTATAAGTAGGCTCTGACTGATATGATGGGGATAAGTGGATAATGCGTGAGCTCTGACCAGGGGTGACTAAAAACTGTCACTAGGTATAAGACATAAAAATATGGGTGGGAACCTTTTTCCTAAAAATATTTGTACATTTTCCAAAAGAATGTAAAGGTGCGTTGGGATGTACGTACATGGATATTAATACCCCTTGAAAATGGTGACCTACATGATGAAGAAGGTAAGGTGTTTTGTGTAGAGGGAAGGGGCCCCATTGGTTAGTCTCGGCGTTGGGATGGATGAGACAGATCGAATGACACATATGGTATATTGTAATATGGGTAGATGGTAGGTTCATTGTAGCATGTGGTGGTGCATGCGGTTCACTCCGTCTATGATCAATGATGGTGGTCCAGGAGTAGGACAGGTAAGAAAGATGAAAATATGAGAAGTATTAGGTTTATATTTTATACATGTCCATAAAATGGCTCTCGGGCCTAGGGGAATGGACATGGATACCAATAGTGTGAAGGGGAATATGGATTGGGGTGATCCATTTAGGTTGGACTCGATCGACTGACATGGATGCTTACCATGTGCAGGCGGAAGGTGATGGTAAGTGTGGTTGGGATGGTGAACCCTATGGTTAATCTTAGAGTTGTGATGGTATGATATGAAAGGCATTGGAGGAACCCTATCATGTTGAGTGGAAGATGATACCTTGAATATCGATTTCCATCGGGGGAATGAGCTTGTTGTGAATGCATTGATATGCTACAACTTCAAAATCCAATACCCCAAATAAAAACATCCATCTATCAAAATATGCAAACTGGAAATAAGGATGTACCAAAAACACAAGAAGGTGCACCTGATGGGTTCTCTGAACGAGTAAAGTTGACATTGCTTTTTCCTAACTAGGTAAGCATCAATCCATGTGTCAATGTGGTGATCCACGCTTGAAGGGTTGATACCAAGCATCTCAAAATATGGCCACGCAGAAATGTCCCTATATTCTAGAGATAGCGATTTGTAGTAGGTAACCTCTTATGGGGAGCATGTTTCCCCTAGCAAGATCTCTTCAACAGTGCCAAGTTTGATTGAAATATCAACCTTAATGGTAGGTGATATATTTGAAATGTTCCCCTCCTTGAATGCATATAGTGTTGGGATGGGTTTTTTAGACCAATCTACATTTCCTGGGGGTAGGAAGTCCTTTTTTTCTATTTTGTAGATGTTGTGACTTGGTGCCTCAGTAGGTGAGACTGTTTTCTCTAGTAGGAGGAAAGAATGGTGATGCATGGAATCCCAAGGGAAATATGGTTTTGTCATGGTCACTAGAATATCTTCGTCTAAGTGAAGAATATTATCTAATGTTGAATTGGATTGTCTGAGGCCACGAGGGTGGGGTTTAGGCCTAGTTGCCTTGGTCAACAAGAAAAAATATGATTCAGTGATCTAAGGCTTAAGTTCTAGCTAAAAATTGAAAGTGCTCGAAATTTCTTTAAACCTGAATGAACGGATAGAGTTCTTTGCCAAGATTTCGGCGCAACTCGTTTCATCAAAATATGAGTCCGTATGACTGAGTTATCGTATGTCGTTCGTTTTCCCAACATGCAAAAAAGGAGCAGAACAGGTATAGTGCTGATGTGGCAGGTACAGTCAGCATTGTAGGGAATATTCTCTAGATAATAGTCAGTGGCACTGTGACAAGTGTCATCCTCAAATTCGCTAGATGGGTTAAGTTAAGAGAGAAATTGTCCAAAGACCTCTAATTCTTCCTAAGTTGGAATTTGAATTTTTTTTTAAGGGTTAGAGTATAACCCAAATAGAAGGCACCACGTGTCCTCTCTTGTGAGCCATCTCCTAAATTATGGGGTCAAATGCCAAATTCTATATCAATGATTGGACTAAGGTTCATGGTGGTATCACTTATACATACATACATACATACATACATACATACATACATACATACATACATACATACATATATATATATATATATATATATATATATATATATATATATATATATATATATATGATAATGTTTTTAAACCCACCACATGGCAAACTCAACTATGTTTGGAAGGAGATTTTAACCATTGTGGCGGAGGTTCTAGAATGACGTGATTGACAATTTAGTGGTGGAATTTTAAATTATCGTCGTGTAAAATTTATGAGGCAGAGTGGGGGTCGAACTCCTAACCTCACGCCCGCCAACCGACCATCTAACCATCTCTCCTACAGGGTGTTGCTTACCCTATACATTCTCCGCCCAAATTTAAATTAATATGGGCTGATAATTGGGGGTTGGAGGGGGCCAGCCCCACAGGCTAGCCCCCTCCCCATGTGGCCGTAGACGCAAAACCAGGTTCCAATCCAAAACGAACCGATAGAAATTATTCGTGATTAATTAATGTCTAAAAAGTGGTTAACCCACGATAAGATGTCATTAGTTCATAAAACACGCTTATCCATAAATCGTGCTTATTTGCCCTTAATTACTACTTAATGATAACTAATCCCAAATATTAATTTGGCGGAATTTTCGGAGGCATGCCAATTTTGGCAGGGTTTCTAATTTTAGAAAGTTAACTAGTAGAACTCCTCTAGTTTTATAGGAGAAATTGGGGCAAAATTGGTTTTGGTCATAACTCACTCAATTTTCGACCAAATTGAGCTCAGTAAAATTCATTTTTAGCTAATTGGTATGCTGGGAACTCAATGAAGTAGGTTGCAGAGGTAGAAAAGGTCATCTAGAGATGTTTTTGTGCATTTTAATATTTTTGAAGGTTAGGGCCACTAGGTGTTGGGTTCATTGCCAAAGCGTCCAGTGTCCAAATTTAGCAAAAAAAATAGTCATTTTTGGGATATTATGATGTTTTAAACTCATTGGAAAAAGTTCCAAGAGGTTCTGAAGCTTTTAACAACAATTTGAGAACACTTGAATCTAATACAAAGGTCACACTATGAAGCTAGACCAAGGAGATGTAGCCTAGAAGGGGTGAATTCCTTTATCAAAATTCTTTGTGTTAAGCTCTCTTATGTGTGTTTTTTGTTTTTAATATTGCTTATGTTCTGTCATTTAAAATTATGATTTTTAAGCTTATGACAAACTCACAATTCCACTAAGGACACTCTTTGAAAATCACATGCTCATAAACAAACTCATGAAGGATAAGTAAAACAAAGAAAATAAAAGTTTATATCTAAAATGAAACTAGCACATAAATAACTAGAATTCATTTTTAGATCATTCAGTGGTTGATTTCATAGAACCTAGCGAATTTGACAATGTGTGACTAGAATTATTTTGAGAATTCCATCCAGGGGGGTTCTCATGTTATTGGAAGTGTTCCTGTTGGGTATTTACCACTCCTTGATGGGGGAAGGGATCCTACATTACTGCAGTTTGTTATTTTTTCCCTCCCTATCCCCTATTATCCTGAATCCTTTTCAACTCAGGGAGTTGAGGACAATGGTGAGTATAGTGATTGTATTCTTGGCAGATGGCGCAAGAATGATTTTTCCTAAGATTTGTGCTCTTGTTTTTCCTTTGTGAGTTATTGTTGGTTTGTTATTGGTTCCAATTTCTGTTAGGGTTGCCCCCATCTAGAATTCACTAGGGGCGTTCCCGATTGTTTCCCCCTAGCCAGGTTCTCCCTTTGGTTTTCTATTTGGATATTTATTAGAAACATTAGGTATATTTGTTGTATTCACCTGGTCAAATTACGGTTTTTGTTGAGCATGGGATGGTTGCACTAAATCAACCTGTGTGTTATTTTTCACTGGTGGGTTTTGTTGTTGTGCAGGGAAAGCAAAATATTTTTTTCCTTTTCCATTATTGGTATATGGATTCTATGAAGAGGACGTTACGTTTGTATTCCTAGGGGATTATTGATTTCCCTGTAGGGGATGGTATGTTCCTACCTGTGGGGACTAATACTGGTTAACCCTGCTAACCATATTCTATATCTGTGCGGGTTGACTGGGGTAGTATTTTGTATGTGTTGTGTTTTGCATAGCATAAAATGATTGGCTACTGAGCGAGTATCCAGGATATTGGTAGGTGTTTTTGGGTTGAGTTTGGGTTATGGACCCTATCAATCTGTCAACAGCATTAGATGCACCTAGTGTTTATTTATAAGTCTGTAGGCATGAGGATTCTAGAAGAACATGATAGATATATCCCAACTGAGTGTATATAAGCTCTAACTATTGAAATTTGATAATAACTTATTCCTCTTTATGTGGGGATGAGTTTTCCATGTCTTTTTAAATTTCCGATGTGAGGGATTTCAAAAATAATTCCATGATGACTCTGTCTTCAAATTGTGCTTTACACAAGATACGAAATTTCTTCCACTCATGGATATTATCTTATATGTGTGTATTAGGTGTTTGTTTGAAGTGGGTGAGGAGTTCTAGGCATGATTCATGACGAGTCAGGAGCTAGAAGAATGTGAGGAATGTTGTAGCTAGAGAACTAAAGCCTCCATGTGACACATAGGGTTGTTCAATGTACCATTTCGTTGTTGGCCTAGTAAGGGTGCATTGAAACAATCATAGTAGAATAGTGTTATCAGTAATATTATTCAATGAACACCACAAGTGAAAATTCATGGCATGGTTTCATGGGTCTTCCCCTTACTTTCCTTCAAATTTTGGAATGTCAAAAGGGATCTTGGTGGGAATAGATGGCCAATGTTTTGCATGCGTAATTGGGTCATTGGTTAGCTTACTTAAATCTGGTAGGTTTAAAGAAGCTAATAATGGTATTTGGTAGTTATCTGCCATCGTGAAATGATTTTGAACACATATATGAAAATGGGTCCTCTGTGGGGAAGTATGAGGAGAACTACCTTGGTGGATGCTACTTGGACTATCCAGAGGAGTGGTATGTGGGCTCCCCAAAGGAGTAGCGATTGGTGACCCTTGTGGGTTCGTGAAAAGTGTATTTTGATGGTAGGTGTCCCTAGAAAAATTGCACGTATAAAGGAAGATCCTATAATGATGGAAGTGTAATGTCCTCTATGCCTAAATGGCGAGAGGCTTGGAACACCTCCTGGTAATGGGGGGAGGTTTAAAAAAAATCTAGATCGACAAGGAGTCATAGGGTCCCCTATGGTTTCGAGTAGCGTGCATGTTACCTTGGAGGTTTGAGGGAAGGGTATATATATCAATGCAATAAAATCACATACATAAAACAAAGTGAAAATGGAAAGGTTATTTTCCTTTTAGAATTAATCTATGTGATCAATAAATAAAAAAAGGTTTATGTTTGTTGTGTATGATGAAAAATCCTATGTAGGCCTAATCATCCTTGCCACTCTCAAAATAATTGGGCCTTGTGGAGATATCTCCGGATGGGTCCTGGGGAAACATTATGAAATAAATCGTGATGCTTTCCAACAGCCGAAGAATCAACCAAGGTAATGGAAATTAGGATCAAAAGTTGCCCGCGTCATCACCTATAGGAAAAGGATGCCCTATATTTTAGCCACAAAAGTACCTTTATCCCACATAAGCATTCGATTCTTTAGCTTCTTGGTAGTCAATTACCAGTACCAAGTACTAGATGGGTCGGGTAGCCCCAAAGTGTCTCGTACACATTATACCTAAGCCAAATCCCCTCTGAATTAGGTCTTTTTTATGCTCAGGTATTTTTTTCCATGGGATGATTGAAGGATTTTAAGCACCCTAAATTTCAACTTTGTAGGAATTTACAGGGTAAGTTCCTTAGATCAAACACCAAAGGTCACCACTCATAGACAAATCACAAATCAATACACCAGTATTTGACATGGTTACAACCCTCAAACTGGGAAATGATCCACGACCTCTACCAACATGACCACTTCACACAATTTATTAATATAAAGAAATAAAATTTACATAAGCTTCTCTCATAAATGGTTACAGGACAAATGACCATCCATGCTCTTTAAATAGAGATCATGGACCAATCGGGTGTTAAGCCACGGATCAGGTGTCGGTAATAACAAGGAGAGAGTGAATCATCGGATCAATACATATCGTGACCATCGAATTATAAGTTACAAATGTACATAGTAAATAAGACCAGGGCAACCTATGGGATTCCTACTCCCAATCATCCTAACCTGAACTATTAATTCTTTTATGATCCCTGTGGGGAGAGTTAGTTGGCTCAAGTTATGGTTTCTTTTAGGTGTTTTAATTTTCTTAGGGTGTGAGATGGTAAACAAAAGTAAGCTAAGTACAAAAATCTCCATGAAACGGATTCCTTCTTATACGAGGCTTAAAAATGCTTAGTGTGTGGAAAAATGAACATACAAAGTGTGATACGATGCAGATATAATACTTCACTATATCCTTGTAATTACATTGAGTTTTGATTGTTCCTTGCATGAAAAGATAAATTATGTGTGGATAGTGGTTCACTTACTCTTTTTTCCTATTACACTATGTGGAACTAAAGGGAGATGCGAAACTCAAGTGCTTTAAGGAAGTGTTCATATTCAAACCCAGGTTCGCCTAAAGGCGCAAGGGAAGCAAAGATTACTTTATTTCTGTACTAACTCTTGGCCCTAGTCCCAAAAATAATGAAAAGGAAAATATATTCATTTAGTAACAAGATTTGTGGATGATGGGCCATTTAATCCTTTACTATTTAAACTATGTGATTTGTAGAAAACTTTTAGAAAAATAGTTTGAAAAACATATGTGGAATTTGGCTACTTACTTTTCTCCCTAATTAAGATATGTGTAATGCAAATACAAATAATCAATAATAATAATAAGTGTAACTAAAGTTATAATTTAGTTAAATTTTATGACGTTTTTAATATGTATAATGTGAGATGTACATTGGATTCAGTGTTTTAAAGTTTATCATAGATTAATGTCTATCAGGGCTTACCAACCCATATTAAATATGAATAAATTACATGTATTCCTCATATTAAAAATTAAATTAAATTTATTTTATTTTCAATTATTTTATTTTTTTTAATATAAAATTGATGTAAAATTAAGGTGGAAATTGAAATATTTTTTTTGGCTAACAACTTTGTTAATTATGTTTTTTTAATGTAAATATGATTTTATTATTTTTAAATGTAATGTTATCTAACATCTCCTCCACACTAAATTGTAGAATGTCTTCCAACCAAAAAAAACTACTCATAAATATAAAATTAACAATAATTAATATAACGAATTTTTTCACTATATCGTTCATGGTTGCACGAGCTACACGAGCTAAAGTGACAAAGATGAGGACATCGATATGGTCCCTTCGAACCCTCAAGAACCAACCCTAATGTTAATGTAACATTAAGGTAAGGATCCCAAAGAAAAAGAAACAAGGAAGAAAGATTGTAAGTAACAATGAAGGAAGATTGTATTCTAAATAATTAGATGTTGTATCAATGCTTGTAGAAGTAAAGGTAAGATACTAATTTCAATATTGTTTAAAAAAAAATATGATCTCTATTTATTATAATTTATATATATGTTATATATAGTTAGTTAGTTTAAATAACTTTATTTATTTTCTATTTATTAATGTAGTTAGGTTTATAGAAAAGTTTTTTTTGAAATAAGTTTTTTTTTTTAATCCAATTTGGGTTATCTTATGTGGTAAGGTAAATTATCTTTTTCATTTAGTTTCAATTTTTTTTAAATGATATGATGATGAAAAATATTGTTGCAATGGCTATGTGCCTATGAATATTGGTGTATTGATCCCCACTCTAGAGAAAATGATTTCCCTCGAAAAAAAAATTTCCAAATTTTTAATTTGTTTACTAATAGTTAGTATATGAATTATAATAATTTAACCTCCAAAGAATATTTTAAAATATTTTTAATAATAGCTACAAATCAAAAATTAAGATTTATATCAAAAAAAACTTCATGTTATTTTTGTCTTTTTAATTAAATTGATTAATTAAACAAAATTTCATATGAACAAGTGCCTTATGAAATGAGTTATGGTTTTTTGTATATGTGGTATGACTTATGGTATTTTGAAAAAGTCTATTTACAAAAAAATTCATATGAGAGTGCCATATGAAATGATCTATGATTTTTTGGACATCTCGTATTGATAAGTCATAGTATTGGCTAGGGAAAATTTTAAGGATGGAAAATAATCTTAAAGTTTAAAAAATTGGCAAATCTCACTAGTCCCGAATATGAAAACTATAAAAATTTTATTTATGTATTTGTAAAATTATTCAAATTATAATGATATTATATATATTGTCTATATAATGTTGGTGATTTTTAACCTAAAATAATTTTATATTGTAAAATTTGGGTGAATCATTTTTATAAAAAAATGGAAATTGACGAATCTTATTTTTGGAAAAGCCATGGAACATTAGCTCACCTACGAATATTAGCCCCTAAAATTTTCCATGGTATTGGCCTATGGTATAGTAAAAAATGTATATTTACAAATTTAGAGTCTCCATGGTGAATATTTGTGTTATATATATATATATATATATATATATATATATATAACTCATATTAATATTTTTTTATAATTAATAATAATAATAATAATATTTTTTTTTTAGAATCAACAATTTCCATTAGTTAAATTCAAAGATAAAACGTAAGGAGGTACATATCACAAAACGATGGGCCCTATTCCAACCAGAATTGTTGGCCCGGAGATAGAAGTAAAACCAGATTACAAAAAAACCAAGAGAACTACATAACTAGAAGTTGATAATCCAGAAAGACCAAAACTCCCCTGAACATGGAAATAACCAATTTTCATCACCGATCAGGAGAAAGGGCCACATTTGGGCCTTCTTTCCCATTTACAGGAGGCGAAGGTGGGAAAAAAACATCGTGAACATGAGCTTCCATATGCTCCATTTAGATTTCCAGTCATGCTATACTATCTTAAATCATTTTTATCAGAGACACAATGAAGCCATCATATCCATAATGTGCCACTGGTTCTATTGCAGATCATCCATAAACCCGATGATCATGTTCCTATATTCGTAGCTAACCTTAGCCATATGATCCAAAATCACTAAAATATGTTGAAGGTGTTCATCTAGAGAGTCGAAGGGAGGAGGCATCTCAATTCTAATGGGAGAGTGTGCAACAGGTTCATCAACCCCCTCCCCCAAGTAAAGATCCACTTCCCGATGAACAACCTTGTGGCCCCTTGGACCTAAACCTCGACCATATCTACCAAGTTTCCACAACATTGAGCTAAGGAATCCTCAATTACACCTGCTACCCAAAAAATTTCGCACCTAGTGCACCTCCGACACAACTACAAAAACTATATTCCCAACTCTCCCCAATTCATGCACCTAGGGGAAATATTGAAATTCCTTTACCTCACTTTCTATTGTCATAGGGCAAGAAACTTTCCAGAAGAAGCTTTCAGCTCTCCCTACCACAGGAAGCATCACAAGGAAAACCAACCTCCAAACAAAAAAACACACCACACCCCAGTTTTGTCGCCCAAATTCTTGATTAGGGAGCTAAACCCCCAAGACCCTCACCACTTCTCAACATGAAGCTTCCTGGTAAAGACCTGGGGAGACTTAACCTTGCAACCTAACAGATGGACATTCGAACACAAAATAAAAAATAAAAAATTGTATCTTGAATGCATGGTTTTTATAACTTACCAAAATAGAATAAATCATAAAATATCCCCAATTTATCGACCTACCACCTTCCCCCAGCCTTTGGCAGTCCACCCAAGAAAATAAAATACCACCGTTCTTAAGAGGTCACCACCTTAGGCTTGTATCCCACGGCTTCTCACATTGTTCATCCCAATTGGCATTATCAATTACTTCAACACTGACTAAGATCCCTCAACCATTTTTCTCAGCTTGGTGGGCAAGGAATAACATGACTGGAATTCCACTCTGTAATAAATAACACTTAATAACTACCACCGAAACAAGCCCCATAACCCTAAAAAAACAACATAACACAATGTCAAACACTCTCATTGATATAACCCTCCAGTTTTCTAGAAACATCGTCATAGCCATTGTTGAAGTTTACAACAATAAATAGTGAAATTGGCATCCATAATCAACATGGCAACACCTACAGTAGTGTGGAACATAGGTCATGTAGTGATGGTTCCTAACGATACATTAATGTTAAATTCAATTTATTTGATAAATTGGAAATGTGTCAAATTTAATTATCCCTTAATTAAATTTGACAATAAATTGTAATCTTATCTCATAAACACTTGTAATAGTTAACTGAGTGTGATAGAATCAGTTAGCTCATGAATTGCGAGTTGAGGGTGGTTGGTGAGGCATGTAGAGTGATTCTATTTGTTTTAGAGTCCAAGTTGCAGTTAGTGTATTAGTTTAATGCATGAGAAACCAGTTAACTCAATTAAGTGAGTTAAAGTGAGTTGAACTAGTTGTAATTGTTTATTGCACTAGTGAGAGATCAAGTGAATTAAATCAGATTTAATTGACATGCAGTGATCTGCCATGCAACTGATGATTTACTATTAATATCTGCATGCATGTAAGTTCCAATGGAGACCTAGTTGAGACAAAGGTTAAAGGGAAGTTAACTATCAATTGTGATATTAGCAGGCTACCCAGATGCAGTTAAAAAACCATAGGATTCCCATGATAATCAATGCAGTTGAGGAAGGATGAAATTCCTAAATAATAGGGATTGCATTCATCAAGAATTGCGTGAGCAAGGCAGGCTGAAGACAGGCTGAGAATTGGCTAATTTTTGGCCTGATTTTGTCTCGATCAGTGTGAGACAATAGGCAGATTGTTGGAGACTTGTAATTGTTTCATGATTCCTTGTGGAATATACAATATATGATAGAGGGGTTTTTAGCAGTAATTTTTCCCCGGGAAATTATCTATGTTGTGGTTTGATTTAATTCTTTCTTTAATTGTTGTGATTGGTGATTATGTTTAATTTCCGCAATTGATTTGTAGAAGGATTTAGTATCTAGCTTTAGTAAATTGCTTGATCGGATTGAATCCATTGATATACATATGTTTGTATAATTTCTACATGGTATCAGAGAACAAGAAATCACAATAGTGGAGGATAATTTGAGTTTGTGACTGAATAGAATTCGAATTTTTAGAAGACTTTCTTGGCGCTACAGGTGATTTGGGATCGAAATGACTTTCAATGGCTTGAGATTGGAGTATGCACTCGAGGGAAGCTATAACTATATTGCTTGGAAAGACGGGATGGAGGCAGTACTGGAGGACAATGGATTGAAGGAATTCATTGACAATGATGTTCCCAAACCCGCTGTGACAGATGCTGAAAATCTTGATGCATGGCAAAATAAAGTTGCAAGAGAGAGGAGGATCTTACTGGAGGGTGTATGATACCACATTGTCTCAAGTCTCCATGTCAAATTGACACCATATGCAATGTGGAAAGCTTTGAAAGATCCATTTTAGAGCAACAATTATCATAGGAAATTGGGATTGAAAGATAAACTTAGGAAGTTCAAAATGGAGAAAAATGACATTATTCTGGTATACTTAACAAAAATTTTCCAATGTTAGGATGAGCTTGGGAGTGTAGGAATTACTGTCGCAGATGAGGACTTGGTGAGCCTAGCTCTTCTAGGACTTCCCAAGAGTTGGCATAGTTATAAGGACTCTGTCAATGGGAGGGAGAAGCTACTAGATTGGGAAAAAATTTGGTTAGATTTGGTGCAAGAAGAATGAATTAGGAGGGATACCAGGGATGGATCTTGATCTAAGGAAGATGATGAACAAAATTGTGCCTTGGTTGGTAAGGTGAAGAAGGGGAAGGGAAAGAAATCCTATTCCAAATCTAACACTAGCAAAGAAGGCAAGGAGCATGACATGTCCAGAGCAAAGTGTTTTCACTGCCACGAGCATGGACATTATGCCACTAATTGTCCACAAAAGAAGAAGAACAAGAAGGATTCAAGATCTAAAGTTGGTGAGGCTTTGGCCTCTCAATTTGAGCTTGACTTCTCATTCATTGCATGCATGGTGTCAAGGGAAATGGGATCAGTGTGGTACTTAGAAAGTGGTGCATCCTTTCACATGAAGGGAGACAAAGAAATTTTCAGTACCTTGGAGGAGAAGGACCTCCAAATGCATATCAAAATGGGTGATGATGGGCAATATAGTTCTACTAGGATTGGTACAGTTACCTTCTAGAGATAGTGAGGTAAACCATTTCAATTAAAATATGTAATGCATGTACTAGGCTTAAAGAAAAATTTAGTTTTAAGCAATGTTAAAGGATAGAGGCTATGATGTTTTTTCAGTGAAGGAAAAGCTTTCCTTCAACACAAAGAAATAGGACAAGCCAAGAATATTGGGATTCGTGTGAAGAATCTCTATAAACTTGATGTAGATGGTTGCACAACATTGATGGATAAAGAAGACAAAGTGGTGAGCCAGGATGAGGGTGAGTTACACCAAAGAGCTTTGAAGGTCATGCATCAAATTTCTATGGGGCTTCCAAAGGGTACTATTGCACAGATAGACACATGTAGGGGATGTACCATGCGGAAGTGAGAGAAATCCTTCTGATTGTCCCTTCAGAGGGAGTTGGATTTGCATGTAGATGACGAACTCTTGGTTCCAAAGCATGAACCTCAAGATGTGGAGTAGCCACATGCAGAGGATCATGGAGTGGCAGAAACCACTCAAACAGAGAAATTTTGAGCCAGATGGGCAGAGGGAGTACATGCAGCTATAGCACCAGGTGTGAGGTGGGGCGATGTGCAAAATTAATCCCACGAAGAAATTCAGGCAGGGTCTTAGAGATGGTACGTCTCATGGATCGAACTTGGCTAAGAGAAACCCACAATACAATAGTAGTAGGATCAATTATATTGATGCAGTCATATGTCAGGAGGACAGAAATTGGAGTGACATGTGTCAGATACTAGAGCACAGATCAGAATTGGCAGTAGTGCAGTGTGCATGGATGCAGATGTCAACAACGCAGAGATTCCAATAGACATGTGTAGTAGCTAGCAGTAGTTAGAAGACTCTGATGACAGATGCATCATACTGATTTAGTTGTTTGGAGGCTATTCAGTTTCAAAAGTTTGCATGTGCGAGAAACACTAGCGAAGTGTTGCATGTGTGAGAAACACTAGAGAAGTGTTGCATGCAAAAGTTGCATGTCGCATGAAATGGCATTCCTTTATTTTTGAGAGGGAGTGTTGAAGTTTGCAACAAGAAACAGTGAAATTGGCATCCAGAAGAAACATGACAACACCTACACTAGTGTGGGACCACAGGTCATGTAGTGATGGTTCCTAGCGATATGTTAGTGTGACATTCAATTTATTTGATAAATTGGAAATGTGTCAGATTTAATTATCCCTTAATTAAATTGGACAATAAATTGTAATATTATCTCATAAACACTTGTAATAGTTAACTGATTATGATAGAATCAGTTAGCTCATGAATTTCGAGTTGAGCGTGGTTGGTGAGGCATGTAGAGTGATTCTATTTGTTTTAGATTCGAAGTTGCAGTTACTGTATCAGTTTAATGCATGAGAAATCAGTTAACTCAATTAAGTGAGTTAAAGTCAGTTGAGCTAGTTGTAACTGTTTGTTTCACTAGTGAGAGATCAAGTGAATTAAATAAGATTTAATTCACATGCAGTGATCTTCCATGAAACTAATTATTTACTATTAATAGCTGCATGCATGTCAGTTCCAGTGGAGACCTGGTTGAGACAAAGGTTAAAGGGAAGTTAACTATCAATTGTGATATTAGCAGGCTACCCAGATGCAATTAAAACACCACAGGATGCCCATGATATTCACTGCAGTTGAGGAAGGTTGAAATTCCTAAATAATAGGGATTGCATTCATCATGAATTACATGAGCAAGGAAGGCTAAAGAGAGGTTGAGAATTGGCTAAGTGTTGGCCCGATTTTGTCTAGATGAATGTGAGACAATAGACAGATTGTAGGAGACTCTTTTGAGAAGAGTGCATTGTAATTGTTTCATGGTTCCTTGTGGAATATACAATATATGATAGAGGGGATTTGAGCAATAATTTTTCCCTGAGAAATTATTTGTGTTGTGTTTTGATTTGATTCTTTCTTTACTTGTTGTGATTGGCGATTGTGTTTAATTTGCGTGATTGATTTGTAGAAGGATTCAGTATCTATCTTTCGTAAATTGCTTGATCATATTGAATCCATTGATATACATATGTTTGTATAATTTCTACAACCATGAAAAGTGAGGCATGCATGTCATGTTTCATTAAACCAAATGGTACGTGGTTGAAGGTGACAAAGCCCCCACTGATGTCATCCTGCAGCTAGTTGTCACCACCATCGGGGATTTCTTATCAATATCTATAATGCATGAGATTTGATCTAAGTCTTCCTAGTTCATAGGGGGTTTCCACAAGGATGCTAAATCTGTGTATCTCCTTGATCCCCTAGTTATCCAACCATTTTTTCACCTTTTTCCCTAATTTCCTCATGTGGGATGTGATAGCATAAGGGAAAGAGAGTAGCAGATCCCATCCTCATGTGACCAAGAGCTTTAATCATTATTTGTTGAAAAATATTGCCACAAGAGTATCGTTGATAAGTCTTTAGACAACAGTGACCACCATTTGTGAATCTCCCACGATTTAGATGTTAGAGATGCCTAGTATTTGTGTGAACCCTGACCCCTTCTTCACATCCACAAATTCAGAAACCTTATTAGTAGTATGACCATAAGAAATAGCAAAAAAACCTAAATATTTATGCTTATCATCCCTAAATAGTCCCCCAAATCCGGTTACCCTTGGAAGCCCCATAAAAGATCAATTTAACAAATCCAGCTAGGGGAAAGACAAATTCAAATATTGATGACAATGGATCTTTAATATGCACCTTCACCTAGGGTCCCTTCATTTCTTTTGATATACCCAACTTATTTAGGATTAAAACCTCCTCCCCTCCAACTTTCCACTCCTTTGTGTACCATTTATTTGCGAGGATTGACACCCTTACATTTTGTATGTAGGCTTGCCATACCATATGAGGTGAAGATGTTTGATTTTTAAAAATAATCATGTTTATTTCTTTCTATAAATTCCACAGCACAAATCCCACTACAAGGAGTGAAGCTCGATTTACCACGAGGTTTCTGAATATAGAGCCTCTCCAAGATTCAACGGTCTCCCAAAGACTATTAGGCATACAATCCAAATAGCCAAATGCAATCTTAACTTGGTTCCATAACACCTTTGCTACTTCAAAAGTATTCATTAAATGCTTTGTGTCCTCTTCATGATGTTGACATAAAGGGCACCATGATGGTCTAGTGAGACCTTTCTGCTGGAGATGATCCCAAGTTAAGATCCTTCTACACCTAATGAGCCAAATAAAATGAGAGATATTTTGCCATAGTTTGGACTACAAAACCTTCCTCCAAAAGGGATCTTTTGGGATCATTGAATGGCCAAAAATTAACCGATAGTCATTCTTTATTGTGAATATAACCCAAGGTTTGTATTCTCATCTCAATATGTCATTATCTTTGATTACATATAACAATAATAATAATTTAAAATAAAATTATATTTTTGTTAATTTTAATGAATTGTTTTTAATCCCTAGTGATGTGATATGTATCATGAAGTAATTGTTTTAATGCTTATCATGAATTGATGTTTATCAATGTTTAGTGTTTATCGACAAGTTGATTTATATTCCATTCTGCTAGTTATGCCTATAAGAATATATATTTTACAATAGTGACTTCCATAATTTTAATTTTTTTTATCAATTTTTATTAGGTGGTTGGTAGATTTTAACCTTCATGAAATATTCTAGAATATTCTTAGTAGTAGTCATAGATCAAAAGTTATTATATCATTTTTCCCTTTTAGTTAAAATAGTTAATTAAAAAAAAGGTCATATGAAGTGTCATATGAAATGATTTATGGTTTTTTGGGCATGTGGTATCCATAAGCCATTGTATTGGCCCATGGTATTGTACCAAAGCCTATTTACAAATTAAGTATATCCATGGTTAAGATTTGTATTAAATAGTTTTTAAATGTGTATATGTTTAACTCATATATTAATTTTTAATAATTAATAATAATAACAATAATTTTTCCCACAGGGCGTAGTGAAGACGATGAGATGACAAGGTGTTCTCTTAAGGCACTTCATGGTGTAAAGGTCATCAGTTCAAAACTTCGTGGGAAAAAAATCTAGCCATGCTAAGGGCTGGTGTGGCCCAGGCTAAGTATGATCCCCAAAGGATTTTGTTTGCTTATATGCCCCTTGATTGTGGCTACTCAAGCCACAAGTTGGTCATGTGAGTCATATCAAGAGTCACATAAAGCTAACAAATAACAACAACAACAACAATAATAATAATAACTTTTTAAAATAAATCTCTTTTTCCTTAACGAGAAAGAGTATTTGTATTGCCTAATTATGTGTCTCGTTCACACCAAATACATCAAGCATTACATAGCTAATTCATTAAACTTTTCCAATTTTTTTCTCCATTACAATAGGAATACACAATTTTTCTAAAGAGAATACATCTAAGCAACAAAAAGACGGGTTTTGTAGTTGAATACCTTACAAATTTTCCTCAACAAAACATAAAAAAACTAAACAAATAATGTTATTCATTGATTATGACATATTTCATGTTGGATTATCTGGATGCATCTATTTCATCGGGGTTGCTATTACGGAATTATAGCATCCATGATTTTTCCGTTCATATTTAATTAACCTATTTTCAATTTACACCCCTCATTAGCATAATTGTCTTTTTCTCTAATGAAGTCCCTCAGGACATGAAAATATGCTTTGGATGGGGAAAATATTTGTGTATATTTGTTTTATGTTCTTTCCATTGTTTATTTTTCCGTTTTAGAATTCGTTTGCAGATAAAATTTTGTATAGTGTTAAAACCTACACTCAGGGGCATAGAGTACCCCTCCCGCTCATGCCACCCCTTTAAAATAAAGTTATACTTTCGAATTTTTTTATGAATTTTTTATATCTTTGGCAACATGAAATGTATAATAGTGTCCGTTTTGATATATCATGAATTGATGTCTGTTGGAATTTATAAATCATTTAATTTATATGGCTCTACTAGTTATGATTATAATTATATATATCTTTAAGATATACATCACTTAATTTCTATGAATTTTATCAAATTCAAATTTCATGAGAGAGATTAGTAAAAATTATTTATGAGGATAAAATTGTTTCATAAAACATCTAAACTTGATCGAACTTACTTAATAAGTGAGAAATTCATTCTTCCATTAAAAATTGGGACTTCCCCTTACATATTCCGATCCAAAAAAACTACTTAAACAATAAAAGTCAAAATCATTACAAGAAATACACAGTCAACATATTATTTCAACATGTGTAGGATAAATAACAAAATATATATAAATATATATATATATATATATATAATTTAATTTAATTATTAAAATTAAATTAATCATATTAAATTTTTAATATAAAAAATTGTGATTTAATCAAAATATTTAAAACGTTATTCTCATAAAGTTGCTTTAATTCGTGTCTATATATAATAAGTAGTTGTAAGATGATAAATATGTTGCTAATTTCGACGGGAAAAGCAAAGCGTTGCCAACTTTGATCTATGAAAAAGGAGAGGATTTGGTGGATCCCATGTTGAACGTGGGTTTCAACTTTTTTGGATTATATAGAGAGAGCATATATCTTTGTCTAATATAGTTTTAAATATTTTTGGAAAATGATTATATCAGCAATCAGTGGATGTTATGGTGGATCCCATGTTGAATGTGGGTTTCAGCATTTTTGGAATATACATAGAGAGTATTTCTTTGGTCTAATATAGTTTTTAATATTTTCGGATAGTTTTTAATATTTTTGGAAATTGTTTTTATCAAGCAATGAATTGATGCGTTATATATATATATATATATATATATATATATATTCAATTATATGCAGGCTTAAGCTGTATGTGAAGTTGAATCCTGAATCCAATCACATCTCTTTGATTTTTCATTTCTAGCACATCTATATTTCCTTTTTTTTCTCTGATTTATTTATTTGAACAATATGTATCAAGAATTGGGTTATATCTATGTTGATTTTCAACACATTTGCGGACTTTCGTTAATGTAAAACAAATTTTGTTGAATTAAAATAGCAAGGATCTGCTTCGTTGCATGATTGAGTCTTAGGTGTTTATGCAAAGGTCATGCCTATGGATACTTGAATAAAACCTTACCAAACTATAAAAGTTTGGTAGAGATATTACGGGTGAATTAGAGATTTGTTAAGACTATGGTACGTTGAAAGTGCTATATTTGACTTTTGCTTGCACTCATGATTACCCATGAATAGTGTTATGTTGTGTTAGGTTACGTGTTATATTCGATTGGCTTTACGAAATGTTTGCGTACTCCCTCCTCCGTATTTGGAGGAAAATGAACTAATGTTTTAATAATTTTTTTCTTCATGTTCACATTTACATTTCAAAATATAATTGATTTACATTTGATAATTGAAGTATATTATATAAACTAAATATTTTTGATAAATATTATAATTAAATTAGCTTATTTGGTCTGGAATAAACAATGATCGGGTGTATTGTTAAGGCACTTTGTGATGTTATTTTATGGGTAAAAATCTAGCCATGCTAAGGGTTGGTGTGGCCTAAGCTAGGTGCGATCCCTAGTGAATTTGACGGCTTAGATGCCTTGGTCATGGTTTCTCAAGCCAAAGGTTAAGCGTGGAACCATCTCAAGACTCACACAACTTAGCAAACAAAAAAATTATTATTAATTAAATTAATATAGATAATATTAGCATGTCTTTGTATAAGAATGACATATATAAATGAAGAAATAATTTATTTTTTTCATTTAAGAGAGAGGTTAAATTACAATAAGTATGGAGTTAAGGTTAGATGCTACTCATAAACATATGGCCCTAGTGAAAGTAACATCATCAATGACTACAATGGATATTCACATATATGTGGATACTATTTCGGGTAAATGTAATAGCCCCATAATCCACCTATATAAATTTATGCAAAGAAGTTCATAAATTTTGGTGAGAAGTAACATCTAATAGCTTTTCCTTTTTACTTTATTACTCTTACCAATCTTTGTGCTAAGAAATGTATAAGCTTTGGTGGGTAGTAATAATACTCACCTATTTTGGGTGCAAAGATAAGTGCTTAAATTAGGATGGGGAGAGAATCCCTGAAATTGTGTTTATTTACATTAGTATGATTAATTATGTTTGATTCTTCAACAATATAAGTTATTATGTATATGGAGTGCTTTTTGCATAAATTTCAGGGTTAGTAAAGCCCAATAAGAAATTGTGTTTACTTAAGTAAATATGCTCAGTTATAGTAATAACCCATTCTAAGAGAGAAATTTTCTTCAATCCATTGCATATATGAGAATATTTGTATGCATATAAATTTAGAATGGATCACTGAGTTGATGAAGCACAAGTAGCATACGGCTATGGTTTCCTAACCGTCGTTGATTCTCCCTGAGAATATGCAATTTTGAGAAGTATGCCATGAGAATAGTTTGTTGTCATTTTTATGTTTCTACAAATTTGGAGTTTCAATGATTTGATTTGTTCCATTTTTTAGATCTAGTGGTGTTTGTTGCCTTTTTCCTGATTAAAAAAATAGGTTGTTGAGTTCATTATTGGTATAATGGGTGCTCTATCCAACCCCAACTTGTTGAGTTCATTATTGGTATAATGGGTGCTCTATCCAACCCCAACGTGGATGGTCATGGCTCTTTTCCCCACAGTAAATTTGTAAAAAGGACATATACTATTCCTCCTTTGGATCTACAATTTGTTTCTTTTGCGAAAAAAATGTTAACTCCATTGAGGAAAGATGGTTGACTGGTAAGTTTTCCAGATTTGGCTCTATTATAGCTCTGTTTATAATGGATCTATATCCATTGAAAAAATCATGAGCCCATTAGTACGTTATATTATGGATATGATTATTTTCTTTTGTTTTCCAAGCAATGAGTACAAGGATATGAACTATATATCATGACCCTATTTCATGGGCTCTAGGGGAATGTTTCTTAGTCACTAGACCCTAGATTTAAATCCTTCCAAGTGAATATCTCTTGCTCTTGTCTCAATTAGATTTTCGTATCTTCCCCTTTTTTGCTGAAGGGATGGTAATTCAAGGCCATATGTGACAAATGGGGCCACTACATTTCTATCTCTAAAAGAAAGGATAATAAATTCTCTTATGCCAAAATTTGTGTTCAAATGGATTTTTTAGAATGACTCCCTAAGGTGATTTAGCTTGATTTAGAGGGTAGGTTTTATCTTCAGGATCTTTATTATGATCAGGTCCCTTTTAAATTCAAATTTGTTTATGAGTATGGATACTTTGCAAAATATCTTCCAAAATCTATAGCATCTCAGTCCTTCTATCTTACCATCTTCTCAAATTAATGATGAGCAAGAAGCATTCAAAAAATATTTAAGGAAGCACAAGAATCATGTGTAATAATACTCACCTATTTTGGGTGCAAAGATAAGTGCTTAAATTAGGATGGGGAGAGAATCCCTGAAATTGTGTTTATTTACATTAGTATGATTAATTATGTTTGATTCTTCAACAATATAAGTTATTATGTATATGGAGTGCTTTTTGCATAAATTTCAGGGTTAGTAAAGCCCAGTAAGAAATTGTGTTTACTTAAGTAAATATGCTCAGTTATAGTAATAACCCATTCTAAGAGAGAAATTTTCTTCAATCCATTGCATATATGAGAATATTTGTATGCATATAAATTTAGAATGGATCACTGAGTTGATGAAGCACAAGTAGCATGTGGCTATGGTCTACTAACTGGCTGTTGATTTCCTTGGAGGTTGCAATTTTGAGAAGATGCCATGAGAATAGCGTCTGCAGAAGTTGTTTGGCTTTTTATGTTTCTCACAAATTTGAGTTTCAATGATTTGATTTGTGCCATTTTTTAGATCCAGTAGTGTTTTTTGCATTTTTCCTAATTAAAAAAAGCAGGTTGTTGAGTTCATTATTGGTGTAATGGGTGGTCTATCCAACCCCAACGTGGATGGTCATGACTCTTTGCCCCGCAGTAGATTTGTAAAAAGGACATATATTATTCCTCCTTTAGATCTATGATTTGTTTCTTTTGCGAAAAAAAATGTTAATTCCTTTGAGGAAAGATGCTTGATTGGTAAGTTTTCCATAATTTGGTTCGATTATAACTCTTTTTTATAATGGATATATATCAATTGATAAAATCATGAGCCCATTAGTACTTTCTATTATGGATACAATTATTTTCTTTTGTTTTAAAATCAAGAAGTCAAGGATATGATCTATATATCATGGCCCTATTTCATGGGCTCTAGGGGAATGTTTCTTAGTCAGTATATCCTAGATTTAAATCCTTTCAAGGGAATATCTTCTGCTCTTGTCTCGATTAGATTATTGTATCTTCCCCTTGTTTTCTACAGGGATGGTAATTCAAAGCCATAGGTGACAAATGGGGCCACTACATCTCTAGCTCTAAAATAAAGGATAATAAATTCTCTTATGTGAAAATTTCTGTTGAAATGGATTTTTTAAAATGACTCTATAAGGTGATTTAGCTTGATTTAGAGGGTTGGAATTATCTTCGGGATCTAGATTATGATCAGGTCCCTTTTAAATGCAAATTTTTTGATGAGTATGGATACTTTGGAAAAATATATTTCAAAATCTATAGCATCTCAGTATCCTTCTATCCATTTATCTTCTCAAATTAATGATGAGCAAGAAGCATTCAAAAAATATTTAAGGAAGCATAAGAATCATGTGTAATAACACTTATAAATTTTAAAAGATAAGTGCTTAAATTAGGATGGGGAGAGAATCCCTGAAATTGTGTTTATTTACATTAGTATGATTAATTATGTTTGATTCTTCAACAATATAAGTTATTATGTATATGGAGTGCTTTTTGCATAAATTTCAGGGTTAGTAAAGCCCAGTAAGAAATTGTGTTTACTTAAGTAAATATGCTCAGTTATAGTAATAACCCATTCTAAGAGAGAAATTTTCTTCAATCCATTGCATATATGAGAATATTTGTATGCATATAAATTTAGAATGGATCACTGAGTTGATGAAGCACAAGTAGCATACGGCTATGGTTTCCTAATCGTCGTTGATTCTCCCTGAGAATATGCAATTTTGAGAAGTATGCCATGAGAATAGTTTGTTGTCATTTTTATGTTTCTACAAATTTGGAGTTTCAATGATTTGATTTGTTCCATTTTTTAGATCTAGTGGTGTTTGTTGCCTTTTTCCTGATTAAAAAAATAGGTTGTTGAGTTCATTATTGGTATAATGGGTGCTCTATCCAACCCCAACATGGATGGTCATGGCTCTTTTCCCCACAGTAAATTTGTAAAAAGGACATATACTATTCCTCCTTTGGATCTACAATTTGTTTCTTTTGCGAAAAAAATGTTAACTCCATTGAGGAAAGATGGTTGACTGGTAAGTTTTCCAGATTTGGCTCTATTATAGCTCTGTTTATAATGGATCTATATCCATTGAAAAAATCATGAGCCCATTAGTACGTTATATTATGGATATGATTATTTTCTTTTGTTTTCCAAGCAATGAGTACAAGGATATGAACTATATATCATGACCCTATTTCATGGGCTCTAGGGGAATGTTTCTTAGTCACTAGACCCTAGATTTAAATCCTTCCAAGTGAATATCTCCTGCTCTTGTCTCAATTAGATTTTCGTATCTTCCCCTTTTTTGTTGAAGGGATGGTAATTCAAGGCCATATGTGACAAATGGGGCCACTACATTTCTATCTCTAAAAGAAAGGATAATAAATTCTCTTATGCCAAAATTTGTGTTCAAATGGATTTTTTAGAATGACTCCCTAAGGTGATTTAGCTTGATTTAGAGGGTAGGTTTTATCTTCAGGATCTTTATTATGATCAGGTCCCTTTTAAATTCAAATTTGTTTATGAGTATGGATACTTTGCAAAATATCTTCCAAAATCTATAGCATCTCAGTCCTTCTATCTTACCATCTTCTCAAATTAATGATGAGCAAGAAGCATTCAAAAAATATTTAAGGAAGCACAAGAATCATGTGTTTAAAAGGCCTCGTTCTAGCAAGTGTGCATCTAATTAGCTTCCTCCCCCTAGTAATAGATATGAAGCTTTGAATTCCTCAAAGTCAAAATTCATAGTTGAAGAATATCAACTATATTAAGATAAAGTGATTTCTAATAACATTATTTCACCCACTAAGGAAGAGATTACGACTAAGGGTATTGAAAAAATCCCTCCTTCAGATAAAAGGGAGAAGCCGCTAGTTCAAAGGAAGAGAACACGAACAATCTCTCATCTTCTTCCCCTTCATATTAAAATTTTTTTAAAACAAAACAACACTTTTCCCCTCCATTAATAAGAAGTAAAAAGACTAAAGTAAGAAATATCCAAAGTTTGATGCCCATCATTCTTTAGCCTCTTTTGTTTCTATTGGGGGGTTAGTTTTGATTTAATATTAGAAATTTTTTACTTTTGAACCATTTTTTGCAACCAATTGGTAAGAATCTACCCTTATTCTCAAGAAGTAGTAGGCTCAAGGCTTACAAGTTCTAATATTGGATACCCCACCTCTTTTTCTTTTGATGGGAAGAGGATGGTTTTTTGCTCCCCTCCTTTTAGAAACATGGAAGAATGTTTCAATGTCATATTCATCTTGATATAATTCATCTACCTATTCCAGCCACAAGTTTTTTCTTAATACAAATTTATTGATCCTATATATATATATATATATATACTTAAATTCATGAAGTTCTCATATATGAGGAAAAAGGGAATTATTGGGTAGATTTTTTACCCAATATACAACCATTTGAGCTCAATGTAGAGAATGTTGATTGTAATTTTGAAAAAATTATTTAATATAATTAATCCTCTTCAATGTCTAATGCAAATTCACTTAGATTTTTTGTAGATATTTCTAAACTACTCCATCAGAGGTTGGGAGAATTTGTGAGGTTTTTACCAAGGGTTTGGTGGATTTGATAAAGTTTCTAAGCTACATGTTAAATTTCTCTTCTAGTCAATGAGCTCATCGGGGGTCAAAGAAAAGTTAAGATTTTGACCCCAACAATGATGGGAAAAATGTTCTGAGTTTCACATTGGTAATATTTTGAATTTCGTTAATGGCTAATGAAATTGATCCGTAATTTTTTGTGGATATTCCATTGGGTAGTTCGTCACAACAAATCTAATAAAATTATATTTAAAATCTGAAATCTACACCTTTACAATTTTATCTCTTTAGACTTATGGATATGTAGATTACTGTTAATTTTGTATACATGAAAATTAAAATTATGCGGAAAATAGAAAACAAAACGATAAAAATTCACAAACACATTTGACACAAGATATGGCCTAGTAAACCCTTTATGGAGAAAACCCAGCTGGAAGGTGAGGTCACTTTGCTCACTTTATCTAAATAGAAAATAGTTGTGAGTACAAAGAAGTATGGCCTGTGGCTCGTGATCTATGTCTAAAATGAAAAAATCCTCTTTGTGTGCTCTATATCCTATCCCTCTTACCTACTTTTTCTCATATATGGAAAAAATCACTTAAAATAATGAAACCACTTTTCCTCCTAGTGGCATGATTATAACACAACTCGACAACCTACCAGCAGTTAGGTTTGACTAACTGAATTCTTAACCAGAGTTACAATATGGAATTTTTTGAATATTCTTCATCATAATCACGTGGCTAGCCCCTTTTCCATGAATAATAGGGGTTGATATGGTATCCTATCCAATTATGGTGGAGAAAACAGGAAGGTCAACTTTTGAGTGGCATAAATTTTTTCATGTGAACTCTGATTGACATGATTCATGCATCAATGGAAATGTATTTTTTCCGTGGAATATGAAAAAATATGTGGCTCTAAGGCATCAAAGTTTTACCCCCCAAAAAAATCATTTTATGTCTCAAAATGTTCCCAGAAGGTTTCAGACCCCAATTTTCCAAACTAGGTCCCCATGAGTAAAAAATGGTCATGTGAATTGTTTCCTTAGTTTCTTCCACTCTAAAAGTATCGAGATGGATAAAAAAAAATATAATGATCCAACTAGATCAAAATTACTAGCTTTTGGAGGATGTTGGTCCCCAAAAGCTTATACTGAAATAGGTGAAGAATTTGTTTAACCACCTTCTCTGAGGTGTACCATTTAGCATTGCCTATAGGTTGTCCTTTCAACCCAATCTACCAAAGGTCATACTACCTGTGTATCACAGTTTTGGACCCTTTCCACAAAAGTGTAGCTTCTATCAACTCTTTATGAGCATTTGGAGCCAAATCCTCCACAAAAGGTAGGACCTATTCCTCTTCATAATCTAGCATGGAAGGCTCATAGAGTTTTAGATTCTCTACATTCACAACTGAGTAAATGCTCATGTATGGTGGTAGTCTGAGTAGGTAGGAGTTATGACCCACCTTTTCCAATACCTTAAAGGGACCATACCTCAGATCCTTGATTTTATTACTATTACCTTGTAGCCTCTCCTTGTTCAATTTTATCCATACTCATCTCCCATGTTGAACAAATTCTCTATTTTGTGTTGATCATGCATGACCTTATATTTTTCCTCTAAATGTTGTAGTGTCTCTTGTGCTTGTATATGGATCTACCTAATATTCTCTACAAATTTTTCATACCTCAAGGAATCCCTTGTAAGGTCCTCCATCACTCCTCCTTGTTTCCCATATACAATATCCAAAGGTGAAGGTGATAAATATCCAAAACAAGTTTCAAATGGAGACTTACTAGTAGAAGTGTGGACTACTCTTTTATAAGAGTGATGTATATATACCAGATTTTTGTCCTAGGTATTCAAATTCTTATGATTATAACCACTCAAAAATTGCACCAACGTATTGTTGATTGATTCCCCCCCACTATCTATCAGTAGATATAATTTTGCATACCTCTTCAACTTGGTGTCCATCTTCACCCGCAATCTAGTCCAAAATTCACTGATAAAGCTTGTGTCCCTGTCGAAAATGATGATCCTTGGTATCTCAAAGTGCACCCAGACCTATCCAAAGCACAATTTTGTTGCTTCTTTCCCACTTATGGTCTTTTTATAGGGAATCAAAACACACATAATGTTGAAATTCAACTACCACAAATAACTAGTCATGTCCCGGGGTCCGACAGTGCCTGATTCACGTGTGAGCAGAAAAGGGAGGAGGAAAGAGGCCCTTCTTGGTTGGTAAAACTCCCACAAATTCCATGGAAATTCTTTCACAAGGACGAGTGGGTATAGGAAATGAATGATATAAACCATGTTTGATATTACTATACTAGTTGATATAATGAACCATGCATCATCTTATGAACCTAACTAGTTTTTCTTGCATCTTGGCCAATACACATACCTCCGCAAGTTGGTTATTGTACTCCCTACACCAAAGTGATATACAACCTTGGAGGTGTGAGCCTCTCTAATAAGTTGCAATTTTTCACCTTTAGGAACACATAGCTTATCCATATTGTAGAGTTACCCATCCTGGAGATGGTAGTCAATGGTTCTATCACCATCGTGCATGTGACTCTGACTTTGCAACTACTCAAACACCTCCTTGAAGTCTACATCATATGAAAATTCATTTCTATATGCATCATGGGTGAATGGCTCCATGTGAATTAGAGCTCCCAAAGTTGTGACATTAGGTGGCCTTGAAAGCATGTCAACCAACTTATTTATTCTACCCTTATTTTACTTAATCATTAAATTAAATTATTGTACAAACCCCATCCACTTGTAATGCTTGTTCTATTATAGCTTACTTTGGGCCTACAATGTTTTAGTGTTCATTGATCTATGTAGATCATTGTCTCAATTCCCATCAGATAGTGCTTCCACTTCTTCACAACTTGCAACAGGGCATAAAACTCATTGTCATAGGTAGAGTAGTTAAGAACTACCCGATGAAATACTTCAGAATAGTAGCATACAATCCCTCCTCTTTGTATCAATATATCTCCCATAACTACCCACTCACATCTATTTCCACTTTGAATGGCTACTGAAATTTTAGTAATGATAGAATTGGTGCTTGAATAATAATCTTCTTTAGCTCAACAAAGGTCCTTTGTTGACCCTTTCTTAGCTGGAAACTCTTTCAAGTTGTTTTTATGGTGTGGAGCGGCATTTTTATCACTAAAAACAAGGTTGTGAAATTCCTTAAGTATAGTGATTCCCAAACAAAACTCCTAACATAAAAAAACATTAGTACGCATCAACCAGTTCATGATGGCCTCCATATTGGCAAGATCTATCTTCAGATCTCCTCCACCTATAAAATACCCTAGATACACCAAATAATATTGTACAAACTCATACTTTTTAAAATTTTCTAGCAACTAGTGCTTCTTTAATATCTCCAACACCTACGTTAAATGTGAGATGTGCTCCTCCCAGGTAGCATTGTATACTAGTATATCATCCAAACATACAATAACAAATGAATCTATAAAAGGGTGTAGTATATCATTAATTAACCTCATAAATGTAGTTGGTGCATTGCATAGGCCGAATGACATGACTAACCACTCATACAAACCTTTCTTGGTTTTGAAGGTGGTTTTTGAAGTATCTTCTTCTTTGAATCGAACCTGGTGATATTTAGACTTTAAGTTAAGCTTGTTCAAGAACTTTGCTTGTTGCAACTGATACAATAACTCACAAATCCTAGGAAATGGGTACTTGTTCCTGAGCATGATTTTGTTTAATTCTCTTTAATCAATACACAATTTCCAATTCAAATCCTTCTTTGAAAAAATGATGAAAGGTGATCCACAAGGTTATGTACTTGGTCGAATGATAACATGTTACAGTAGTTGTTGAAACTATTTATTCACCTCACTTTCTTCTATAATAGACTACCTGTATAGCTAAATATTTGGCAATGGGGAGTCTAGCAATAGTTGGATCTCGTGATCAAATTCCCTCTTGGGTGGTAACCCTTTAGGCTCCTAGAATGCATCCCTATATAATTGTAGAAACTCTTCCATTTTTTTTTTGTTTCTTAGTGCACCCTTTAAGTGATGCCTTGCCTCTTAAAACTCTTCTACAAATTATTTTTTCTCTTAAAAATAGTAAAACATACTTCTTGCTATAACTTATCAATTTATTGGCTTGGTTGGCATATACCAGTGAAATTTTTGACTGCCTTTGTATGTGTTGATGGTAAATTATTTTCCATATTTAGTGAGATGGTATTGGTTGGATATTTGCATGAAAATTGCATCTTGTATGTACATGTACATGTTGGGACTTCGAAACACCACTCCAAATGCATTAAGGGGAACCACATTTAGTTTTACTTCATTAATAAAATTGGCATTAATAGAAAATCTAATTTTTCACTATTTTGTTACCTTTAACTCTACATCCTTATTTACCCATCCCAATGGATACGGTCTTAGATGATCATGAACTTCCAATCGAAATTCATTGACAATCTTTTTTGTAATGAGATTCGCCTATGATCCTAAGTCAAATAGAGCCTCATTGTTTATTTTCTTAACATGTATATTTATGTGGAAGAGTTTGGTCATTTATTTCTCTTCATTTTTTTGAAGGCTACTAAGATTCACTTCCTTCTACATTGGCATACAAACAATCTTCTCATCCACATCTAAGGTGCTTTAAACTTGGTTTCTTGAATCAGTGGCCATGAGGTTCTTATTCTTATTGCCTTTCTTTTTGTTCTTCAGGCTAATATCTAGATGTAACTTCCAACACTTTTCCTCTGTATTTCCATCAATGTTGTAGTGGTTTATGGGATTTTTGGACCTCCAAAATGACATTATTTTTGCCACATTTTTACTTTTGGCATTCCATCCATGTTAGTGTTTTTGTGGTAATGGAGTACCCAATAACACCTCCTTAACAATTGTTTTTTCCCTGCAAGGGATCACCAAGATAGTTGGTGTTGCTAGTGGACATTAGATAAAACAAAGCATTGAAAAAACTGAAAAAAATGCATCTACAAACATAAACTAAAAAAAATATACAAATATAAAATAATTCTTCATGAAGCAACAATTCAACATAAACGGAAAAAATCTCGCTTTATTGGTTCCTGGTGGTAGAAGATGAATACAATATAATACTAAAAACACTTGAAGAGGATCCTTTAAGCTATGGTGCTCAAAATCCTTAGCAAGGAGGTCCCTTTCCTTAGTCTCTTTGCAAGCTTCTCCTCTCTCTCAAAATAAGTGTGAAGACTCTCCAAATGGTGGACTCTTCTTCTCTCACTAAGATGTTAGATTACTTAGAAGCAATATGGACAACATGTTAGTGCTCTTACTTCTTTTGCTGCAACAATACAATGTGGTGTTTCTCTGATAGAAATTTGGCTACCATAACAATGTCTCATTTTTTGGTTCTCCCATGGCTTGTTTATATAGAACCTTGAACCCATCTTCCCTCTCTTACTTCAAGAATGATAGTGAATCAAAAGTAGGACAAGATGATTCCATTGATGGTTTCATATCTTTAGGGAAACTCCAAGTCAATTTTCCTTGACTGGAAATGTCATGGAATCCTCCCCCCAAGTGTGGGAAGTGGTCCTGAATTTTTGGGTCACATTTTCCCTTGACTGTGCAACTTTCGAAGGAAAAATCGCACGGTTGCGCATTCAACCTTCTTTCCTGGTGTGTGATCAAAATTTTTCCTTAACAACCTTCAAAGAAGTTTAATTTTTGGAATTTCCATAATGTATTTAGCTAGAAAATATTCATTTGTACGTTTTACTAGACAACATTAGGTGTCTTTTATAGTGTATGATTTTCTGGTGTTAACAGTTTCCCTCTGATTTATGAGGATAAGAGAAAGTGTATAGCCAAAATACATCACGTTTTTCTATTCTGATTGAGAGTCTACGTAACGTCTTTGAGAGAGAGAGAACAAATTATCATGGAGATGAGTAGAGGAACCCCTTGACTGAGGAGAAGGGGTAACCACACTCTGAAGAAAACCTTAGTGATAAATAACAAGTGCTTATATGAGGCATACATGTCCCATGCTCGTTATGATGACTAGTTAATACAATCCAACATGTATTGGTTTTGTCAAGTAACATTGTATTAGATGACATGTTGATGGTTGGTGATGATAACTACAGACACCCTCAAGGGAGTTCCTTTGAACATATAGACTGAATCAGGTGCCCCCATGCATCGTCTAGGTGAAGCACTTTCTGACTGATGTTCTTATGGATGCATGGGTCTTTGACTTTGGCTACCTCTCTTGCATCGTGGTGTAAGCACTGTTGAATGAGGTTCTTAGTGATGCATAGGACTTCAACTAAATGGTAGATATGCAGTGGTTATAAAGCATGATCCCACCCTGACATGAAAAATGGTGTTGGTTTCAAATGGTACAGGGATCGATGACATGAATTGGAAACGTTGATTCCCATTGTGCCAGTCGAGGATGTTCCTTAAAGGGGGATTGCATCCAAGGTACAACCTCAATCCTAGAATATGAATGGTGAAGTCGACAGGAAATAAGAATCAATCATCCAAGAAGTGTTTATATGGCGAATCAGTAGATATGGTGAAGAATATTGTGACATGGTCGGTCAACAAGGCATGATAACCAAAGTTGTCTATTATAATGGATATGGAAAACTAACCTGTTAGAGCTATAATGTAAGTGGCGGTAGTAAAAATATTTTTTGTAGTACGGATAGCCCTAGATTCAGTAGGAAATCTAGGGTATGTGTAAGCAGTCTTTGACTAACGTGATGGGAATAAGTGGATAATGCACGAGCTCAGACCAAGGGTGACTAGAAATTGTCGCAGGGTATAAGACATGAAAATATGGGTGGGAACCTTTTTCCTAAAAAAAAATTGTACGTTTTCCAAAATAATGTAAAGGTGGTTTTGGATGCACATACACGGATATGGGTACCCCTTGAAAATGGTGACCTGCATGATGACACACATGGTATAATGTAATATGGGTGGATGGTAGGCCCATTGTAGCATGTTGTGGTCCATTTGGTTCACTCTGTCTATGATCAACGATGGTGGCCCAGGAGTAGGGGAGGTAAGAAAGATGAAAATCAGACAAGTATGAGGTTGATATTTGATACATTTGCATAAAATGGCTCACGGTCCTAGGGGAATGGACATGGATACCAATAGTGTGAAGGGGACTATGAAGTGGGGTCATCCATGTAGGTTGGGCTCTATAGAATGACATGGATAGTTACCATGTGCAGGTGGAAGGTGATGGTAAGTGTGGTCAAGATGGTGAACCCTATAGGTAATGTTAGAGATGTGATGGTAGGATATGCAAGGCATTGGAGGAATCCTATCCTGTTGAGTGAAGGATGATATCTTGACTATCGATTTCCGCCGAGGGAATGAGATTGTTTTGAAGGTGTTGATATCCTACAACTTCAAAAGCCAATACCCCAAGTGAAAACATACATCTATCAAAATATTCAAACCGGAAATAAGGATGTATCAAAAAACAGGAGGGCGCACTTGATGGGTTCTTTGAACGAGTGAAGCTGACATTGCTTTTTCCTAATTGGGTAAGCATCAATCCATGTGTCGGTGTGGTGCTCCATGATCGAAGGGTTGATATCAGGCATCTCAGAATATGGCCTCTCAGAAATGTCCTTATATTCTGGAGATAGGGATTTGTAGGAGGTTACCTCTTTTGGGGAGCATGTTTTCCCCAACGAGATCTCTTCAACAATGCCAATTTTGATTGAAATATCAACCTTAATGGTAGGTGATATATTTGAAATATTCCCCTCCTTGAATGCATCTAGTGTTGGGATGGAGTTTTTAGACCAATCTACCAGTCCTAGGGGTAGGAAGTCCTTTGTTTATGTTGTGCATATGTTGTGATTTGGTGCCTCAGTAGGTGAGAATGTTTTCTCTAGTAAGAGGAAATAATGGTGATGCATGGCATCCCAGGGGGAATATGGTTTTGTCATGGTCACTAAAATATATTCGTCTAAGTGAAAAGGATTATATAATGTTGAATTGGATTGTGTGAGGCCGCGAGGGTGGGGTTCATGCCTAGCTTCCCTAGTCGACAAGCAAGAATATGATTAATTGGTTGATTTCGTAGAACCTAGAAAATTTGACAATGTGTGATTAGAATTATTTTTATAATACCCTCCAGTGGGGTTCTGATGTTTTTGGGACTGTTCCTGTTGCGTATCTACCAATCCTTGACGGGGAAAGGGATCCTACATTACTGCAGTTTGTTAGTTTTTACCTCCCTATCCCCTATTATCCTGAATCCTTTTCAACTCAGGGAGCTGAGGATAATGGTGAGTATAGTGACCGTATTCCTTGCAGATGGCACAAGAATGATTTTTCCTAAGACTTGTGTTATTTTTTTCCCTTTGTGAGTTATTGTTGTTTTTTCCCTGGTTTTGATTTCATTGGTGTTGCCCCCATCTTGCATTCACGGGGGGTGTTGCTGATTGCTGCCCCCTGGCAAGTTCTCCCTTTAGTTTTCCATTTGGATTTTTATTAGCAACACTAGGTGGATTTGTTGTCTTCACCTAGTCAAATTATGTTTGTTTTTTAGCATAAGATGGTTTCACTAAATTAACCCCTGGGTTATTTTGCATTGGTGGGTTATTTCATTGTTGTGAAGGGAAAGGATAATATTTTTTTCCTTGTCCCTTATTGGTATATGGATTCTATGAAGAGGAAATTACATTTGTATTCCTAGAGGATTATTGGTTTCCCTATGGGTGAGGGTATGGTCCTCCCTATGGGGGCTTATATTAGTTAACCCTTCTAACTGTATTCTATATTGGTGCGGGTTGACTAGAGTAGTATTTTGTATGTGTTGTGTTTTTCGTAGCATCAAATGATTATTTACTGAACGAGTATCCAAGATATTGGTAGATGTTGTTGGGTTGAGCTTGGGTTATGGACCCTATAAATCCATCAACAACATTAGATGCACTTGGTGTTTATTTATAAGTCTGCAGGCGTGGGGTGTCTAGAATAACATGATAGGTATATCCAAAAAAAGTGTATATAAGCTCTAACTGCTGATATTTTCTAATGCCTTATTCCTCGTTATGTGGGGATGAGTTTTCCATGTATTTTGAATTTCCGATGTGAGGGATCTCAAAAATAAAGCCAAGAGGACTCTGTCTTCAAATTGTGCTTTACACAAGCTATGACATTTCCTCCACTCATGGATATTATCTTATATGTGTGTAGCAAGTGTTTGTTTGAAGTGGGTGAGGAGTTACAAGCCTTATTCATGAAAAATTGAGAGCTGGAATAATGTGAGGAATGTTGTAGCTAGAGAACTAAAGCCTCCATGTGACGCATACGGTTGGTCAATGTACGATTTCATTGTTGGTTGGTAAGGGTGTGTTGAAACAGTCATATCTCAATAGTGCCATAATTAATACTATTCGACGAACACCACAAGTGAAAATTCATGACATGGTTTCTTGGGTCTTCCCCTTACTTTCCTTCAAATTTTGGAAAGTCAGAAGGGAGCTTTGTGGGCACAGATGGATAAATTTTTCCATGCGTAATTGGTTCATTGGTTTGCTTACTTAAATATGGTAGATTTAAAGAAGCTAAAAATGGTATTTGTGAGTTATATACCATCGTGAAACTATTTCGAACAAGTATATGCAAATGGGTCCGCTCTGGGGAAGTGTTGGCTCGAGGGGTCCTGACCCAGGTTTGGATGTTCAAGGTTTTCGAACAAACCCCTATACTACTGGCCCTTTCGGCAGTGACCTGCTTGTGCAGGCCAAAAGTCTCACCCAAAGTAGTATGGGTGGGTGCTGGAACCAGGTTTTTGCACCCTGGAAGAGGGTAGGTAAGTCAATCCGAGCTGCGTTCAGTCTTATAGTGACCAGATCTTATATTACAGAGCCTAGATCTACAGATTCCTTTCGCATTCACGGGATCAATAGCAATGATATTCATAGTAATCAACAAATCATGAACTTATATAAAGATAACATAGCTATTCCAGATCTTCTTGTAGAAATGTAATAGAACAGACCCAGATCGTAGCATAAACAAGTAACACAAATATATATGCAGCTTAAATCAATAATGCATCAACATATATTAATCAACCAAACATCACAGATTAATTCCAATAGATTCAAGTATCCCACAATACTTCCGCATTCATTAATCCTTCAGATCTACTTATAATACCTAAACCCAACCTGTGCAAACAGCAACAGGGTCCACACATAGCAGGACAGAGAATCTCCGTGCACACAACAACAGGATTCCTTCCCCAACAACCCTAACTAGATCTATCAATTTTCACTTAGCATCAATATCTTATCATTCTTAGTCTGTCCTACAACTCAAAAAGGTTCAACTACTTATACTATTTTAGCCTACGCATCCAATGGTCTGCAAACCGTGGTTTGTGGACTCTTGGTCTACCCTTGACCCATTTACAATGCCTTAGGGACTTTGACCCACCTCAAAACCCCCACGTTAGACTAAATATAATAAAAAATGTACAAAATGGACCAGTTTCGCAGCTTGCAGGGGACCCTGTTCCAATAGTCCCCCAACACAATCTTGTGACTCGTTTCGAGTCACTGCGATGGTAGGCTCTCCACCTGCACGCGTAGTGCAGTGAGGGCGAAGATTAGTGGAGGAAACACCTCTTGACTCCGGGCCGTGGTGCTCTGCACGAGGTCCACAAGCTTTTGGGATGTTGGCCCTTCGGTTGCTGTAGTGACAATTTCCAAGGTTTGGTTTAGTTGCATGACCACACCATCTGCATCTTGTGAGAGCTGGAGGGATGTGGCAACCCATGGCTTTAATCATTCATCGATGACATGATTCTTGCACCGGAGTTTCTCAATCGTGTCCTAGAGAGTGCTATTAGTCCGCAAATGTGCTAACTGTTGTGCAGGAACCAAGGTAGGTAATGTAGCCTTGACCTATGCAAAAGCTTCTTCCTGCTGTCGTAAGTCCTGATTGACCTTTCGAAGAATCGAGTTGAACTGGACCATGGTCCAGAGTTGCATGGCTGATTCTAGCAACTAGGTGCCCTGAGAAATCTGCTCTATGATGGTGTTTGTAGCTTCGGCCAACAACGTAGTGCGTTGGGCTTGGCCCCCATCGACATGGTAGGCTCCAATGTGGCCTGTAAGTCGAAGATTTTCTTATCCAATTATGCCTTGATGGTCTGCATTTCCATCCGAGACGCTTTTATTGCTGCGACCATACTTTCTACCTTAGCCCGAGGTGTAGCTGCGACTAGGATTCTGTCCAGAACCTCTATGCAGAGCTGGTGGATCACTATTTCAAGGTCCACTTGCTACGATATAGCAAGGGAATTTTCTGCGTCTTTCCGCGTGAGGGCCTGCTTGGCCATTCCGAGCTGCTGGTGCACCTCCAGGTCTCACCGGTGGGTTTCTCGGATCACAGCGGTGTGGAGACCCTTTAATGCTTCGTTGGGAAACTTAGCCAGATCCAAGTGTAGCCCTGTATCTATTTGGGCTTGGGTTCCTACCAGGGTAGTGCTAGGCAAAGAACAGAGATGGATTTTCTTCTGTGCTAGCACGGTACTGCTGACTGCCAAGGGAGCCCGTCTCCGAATTACGCTGGTCTGCAACGCATCTGCCTTCCACTGGAGGGCACAGAGCTCGGTCTAAAAGGTGTCAATTTCAACCTTCTATTGTTCTGCTATGGCTACCCATCTATCCTCTATGGCTAGTGTAATTGCATCCGTGATTTGTTCGAGGTCATTGTCAGTGAGCATGACCGTCACATCATATTCCTGGTGTTGGGCATGCTTCTTTTTTCGGGGCCCTTTTTCAATCTCTCTTGGCCACTTTATAGCCTAGAGGGAGGTGGTATCTTGGTTATTCATCCTTTGCATGCTCAGTGCCAGCTGCGGACCGGCCCTGACGTCCTTATCGACGATCTGTGGCAGCTGCAAGTCCCTTTCGGCTGGTGCATCCGATCCCCTCTCGCTTGGTCCTATGGTTTTTGTGGGGTCGATAGTTGCGCAGGTCACTTCGGTGCTCTATTCGCCAAGGATGAAGCCACTCCTCCACCCAGGGAGCCAAAGTGCAATTATCCTATCGATTTCCTCGTTCCCTGACCCAATCATGACTTCCTCTTGTTTGGGCTCTGTAGGTATTGAAGCTTCCACAGAACTAGGAGCTTGCATTTTAGTGGGAACAGGGATGCATGATTCTGGGGGCCTGTCAGTAGTGGGAGTGGGTTTCTTTTCCATGAACAAGATGCTACAGGCCCAGAAAATCATTAAGCATAGAAAAACTACATACAGGTTATGGAAGTAATACGGAATTGCTGTCTGAGCTAGCCATCCTACTTTATAGTGCCTATGGTCATCCAATGGTAGGGTGAATGTCAATCGGAGCTTACCATCAAGTAAACGGTAAAAAATCTCAAGGAATCGCACCATTAATTGCCAGTCGCCCACTCCATTCAACGGTAACTTCTCCTCTCTGCTTGATTTTACTGTTTCAACTGTCACTTTCCGCTCCCTATGTGCATTCTGCATACCTGTTGAGCTTGGACTAAACACCCGCACTTCTTGTGCATCCTCCCCCAACATAGGCTTGTTCCTAAGGTACTTCTCAGCTAAAGACATGCTTTTCCGTCAGGTGTCATCCCAACCGGACCGGATCCCCTATGTAAACAAGTCTCTCATAGGTGTTGTAAGTAGCATATATTCCCAAAAAAACTTTCTTTAATATCCTACATGGCTGAGGAGTGACCACAGTTGTTTCCTTGTTGTGAGAGTCGCCGAATATATGATATCTCTGCCTTCTGTATCTGCACCCCTATTCTTAGCCAACATAGGGTGCATCCCATTACTACCCATTCGTAGCCTGAGCAGCTCAGTAGTCCTGCGCACCCCTTCCAATTTTGAGTTAGACGCAGCTCCCGGATCATCCTTACCCTCCGTTGGGGCTAGGCTACTGTATTTGACCATGCTTGGTATCTGTGTTTCCCATGTGGGTAATTATGGTGTGATAAACAGGTGTGATACACCCCACACCCTAGTTTCAATGTCTCGTAGGACTGCGTCAAGTGCCCTGGTCCTGCATACTAACCCAAATGTTCCCAAGAAATCTTCCTTCAACGTCTCCTAGTGGCAGGTGCACTAATGTAGCTCAACATCTAAGTACCATGCAGATGGAAGCGGCCCTAGGTCATGAATCAGCAGATGAACCCACTCCTTATTCGTCCTGTCACACAACTATTCTTCCCATGCAAACAGATATTGGCATGGATCTTCCGATCCAAGGAATGTTTTGACCCACATGTCAGTTGGGGCTTCAAATCACAAGATCATCATATCCTGACATTCCACCCAATTCTGGACTGCCTCCTTATGCGTCTCCCACCAGCACGCAGGTGTTCCACACATGGCTAGCTTAAGGGCCCATAGCCTTCGTTACTTGGAAACCTCTGCTTTGAATGCTCGCAAAAATTCCTTAACACTAACAGAACCATCAAAATAGGGTAGGTCTCTTACCTTTGAGGAAATGCAGCGGAAGTCCCTTGTGACTCAAAGACACTGCAATGCCGAGACATCGTGCAATCGGTTTTGCCAATTCTCCATCTCCCCCTTAGAGTCAGAGAAGCATTCACTATCCTTTTCCTAGTAGAGTACTCCTTCTGCCGTGGGGTTGATCCCATCTTCGTCTTGCACAGTCAACTTATAAATGTGATCCACCTCTTCTTCATCACACACTGGCTCTGTGTATCGTTTGCCTTCCACAGGATCTAATGGTACTATCACCCTTGTACCGTTATTCTCAAACATCATGCTTCTCTTTTTGAGGTTGATGATACCACCCATATCTATGGCCCAGTCCAGCCCTAAGAGTGTAGGGTAGGAGTCTACATCTTCTATGATTTCAATTACTTCAAATTCAGCTCGGGCCTTTACTCCTGCGATATCCACCGCAATTTTAGACAACCTTCCTAGTGGGGTGATTTTCTGTTGATTTTCCATGCATAGTTGAATAGTGGACCATTCTAGCTTTGGCTCTCCCATTCATTGCCAAGTCTGTTTAGGTAACACATTAGCATCTAACCCCAAGTCCAAAATAACCTGACTCATCTCCTAGTCACCAATCTATGCAGACAATTGCATTTCTCTTCTGGTATGTTTCTTATACCTGTATAGCTTATGCACATCCTTGACCTCTGGAGGTAGATTGGGTCGCACTACGCAGCTATCTGTTAATGCCTGAAGACTCTCCATAGCCTTTGGGTTACACAATAGCTTCATACATGCCTACAAAAAGGGCTCAACCTCCTCATCTTCCTTGAGGTTCATAAGTGGCTGAGTAGTAGCTGCTTCTACATTAGCAAAGTCCTTGCAAGCTATGACAAATGTTTCTTTCCCCTTTTCTAGGTGCAAACCTTCTTTCTTTCTAACAGCTTGTCGGATCAGAGGTTCCTTTGAAGCCTCCTCCTCAGGTCCCCTGGTGGCCTTCCCATTGCGTGTCACCACATTCACACTTGGATCTTTGTCTCGCAGCTCAGCCTTAACTCTCTGCACATTCTGCATAGGTGTCGACTGATTTTCTTGCATTTTTTATATCAAGATTGGGAAATCTTAGATCACATGGTCCAACTGTCTGCAATATCGGTAGGATTTCCCAGTGGAGTTTGGGAAATCTATTTCAAAGTGCCCTACTTCTCCAGAGTTATAATAGATCAATTGTCCTCGGCCTCTACTTGCACTTCCACCTCGATCGCCTCCCCTGCCCCTAGCCAGGGAGCCGCCTATGCCTGCCAGAGACTTTGGTGATGTAGGATCCGTTTGAAACCTATATAATTTTCCTCGATATATCATCAGATCATACGTTTGACAATTCTTCTCATCATGTCCTACTGACCGAAAAAACCCGCACCATTGTTTTTTTAATTCTGGGATGTACACACCTAGGCGAGGGCAATGGTTCGTATCATGTAGGCCAGCTACACAACAATCCTCACACCATAACACAGGTCTATTGGAGCTTGGATGTAACAGACTAAGTCCTCTGCTTGATCCTGGATGTAGCGGACTAGGTCCTCCTGCCTGCATATAGTCTGTTAGTAAAGGGCAGTTATCTTTGGTGTGACCATTCACCCTGCATTGTACGCACCACCTTTTAGGACTAGCTTCTGCTCCTCGCTCTTGTCGTAGGTTCTAGATATCCATGTGCATTGCCTCTAGCTACCCTTGGATCTGTTGGATGCCCAGTTGGGTCTCATCTCGAGGCGCAACTTCTAATTTCATTGCAACTTCCAAGGCTTTATCCTATGAGTCGAAAGTTTGGTGACCCATAGGTGTGCATAGGTGAGGCAGTAACATGGCGATGAACCATTATGTATGTTGTCTATCATCATATTGAAATCCTCCTTCTCTAATCACTTTCTTCAGTCGTTGATCGACCTCCCACACAGAGTCAAAGGGCCCTTGCTTGAAATCTTTGACATCAACCACTATTTGCGAGTAGAACTTAGGCTTCTTAAATTGCTGCTTCAAAGCATTATTAACCTCCTCAATTGTTGTGTTTGCATGTTGTCTGATGTATCCCATGTACCAATCCAACGCTCTTCCTTCAAAGGCAAGGGATAGTTGTTCCCACACTCATTGCATCACTATCTACGTTCTGCGTAGTCCATACCGATTCTGTGACAAACCAGAACTGATCCATGTCTTCATCTCCTACACCCTTAAAGGTGGGTAGCTTCATATGTGTGGCCATGTCGTCTTCTGGTGGCGGCGGAGGTGTAGGTGAATTCTTACCCCTATGCTGGTTTGAAAGTGGTGTGCCGGGAGGATTCTGCGTAGCCACTTCTCTTACCGGGCTGTAGACAGATCTATATCCTTCTAGGTTGGTCTGATAGTATTTTCTGCTTTGCGTCGAACTTCCATATGGATCAGTGGTCATTCACTTTGTGTGACTACACAAGATACTCTTTTCACATAGTAATATCTTAATCAGCAATGGTAAGGTCTTCAGAAACTTACCCCGGAAACCCTTGAAGAATATTTGCTTTGATTTAGTGTAGGATACGAACTAATCGATGGCGAATTCCATCACAAATCCTCCTAGTACACTGTCCACCCAGTGTTCCACCATGCGAGTGATGGTGTTATCAGTCTTTCTCTAATTATTGGATCAATTTGGCGGTCCACTGCATGACCCGTTCATCCCTCCAAAACTTTTAAAATTCAACCAAGCTTGCGAGCCACTCCTGGAGCTCAATCACAATTGTCACAAAGAAGATCTCATAGATCTCTGTGAAAATATACTTATTTTTCCACTCCTTGGTGGTCAACCTCTTACTGTGGTTTTCTGTTACTTCGAATTCCTGAACTTGATGTTTGAACCATTCATCAATTTCCTCCTTTCAGGTTTCCAATACAACCTTGGAATTACCCGATCCCTCTATAAAAATGATCCCGGTCCCAACAATGGAACCATTTGTTGGCTTGAGGGGTCCTGACCCAGGTTCGGATGTTCAAGGTTTGCCAACAAACCCCTATACTACTGGCCCTTTCGGTAGTGACCTGCTTGCGCAGGACAAAATCTCACCTGAAGTAGTATGGGTGGGTGTTGGAATGAGGTTTCCGCACCCTAGGAGAGGATAGGTAAGTCAAGCCAAGCTACATTCAGTCTTATAGTGACTAGATCTTATATTATAGAGCCTAGATCTACAGATTCCTTTCACATCCACATGCTCAATAGCAATGATATTCAGAGTAATCAACAAATCATGAATTTATATAAAGATAACACAGCTATTCTAGATCTTCTTGCAGAAATGTAACAAAACAGACCCAGATCGCAGAATAAACAAGTAACACAAATATATTCATAGCTTAAATCAATAATGCATCAGCATATATTAATCAACCAAACATCACAGAGTAATTCCAACAGATTCAGGTATCCCACAATACTTCCACATTCATTAATCCTTCAAATCAACTTAGAGTACGTAAACCCAACCTGTGCACACAGTAGCAGGGTCCGCACATAGCAGGATAGAGAATCTCCGTGCACGTAGTAGTAGGAGTCCTTCCCCAACAACCATAACTAGATTTATCAATTCACACTTCACATCAATCTCTTATCATTCTTAGTCTGTCCTACAACTCAAAAAGGTTCAACTACTTATACTATTTTAGCCTACACATCCAATGGTCTGTAAACCGTGGTTCGTGGACTCTTGGTCTACTCTTGACTCATTTACAATGATTTAGGGGCTTTGACCCACCCCAAAACCCCTGCGTTAGACTAAATATAATAAAAAATGTACAAAATGGACCATTTTCGCAGCTTACAGGGGACCCTTTTCCAACAAGAAGTCTAAAGAGAACTACCCTAGTGGGTGCTCCTTGGACTATCTAGAGGAGTGGTATGTGGGCTCCCCAAAGGAGTAGCATTTGGTGACCCTTGTGGGGTCGTGAAAGGTTTATTTTGATGGGAGGTGTCCTGAGAAAAGTTTCACCGATAAAGAAATATCCTATAATGGTGGATGTGTGACGTCCTCTATGCATGAATGACGGGAGGCCTTGAACACCTCTCGGTAATGGGGGGAGGTTTAAAAAATATATATATCTATGGGGAGTCGTGGGGTCCCCTATGGTGTCGAGTAGCATTCATGTTACCTTGTAGGTTTGAGGGAATGAGATATATACCAATGAAATAAAATCATATACATAAAACAAAATGAAAATGTAAATTTTATTTTCCTCTTAGAATTAATCTATGTGATCAATAGAACAAAAAAAATGGTTTCTTTTTTTTGTGTATGATAAAAAATCCTATGTAGACCTAATCATCCTTGCCACTCTCAAAGTAATTGGGCCTTGCGGAGATATATTTTTATGGGTCCTGGGGAAACATCCTGAAATAAATCGTGATTCCTTCTAGCAACCGAACAATCAACCAAGGTAATGGAAATGAGGATCAAGTGTTTCGTGCATCGTCACCTGTCGGGAAAGGATGCCCTAGATTTTGGCCACTAAATTACCTTCATCCCACATGATCATTTAAGTCTTCAGCTTCTTGGTAGTTAGTTACTAGTACTAATCACTAGATGGGTCAGGTAGCCCCAAAGAGTACTGCGCACACTAGACCTAAGCCGAACCCCCTCTGAATTAGGTCTCTTTTATGCTTGGGTATTCCTTTCCATGGGATGATTGAAGGATTTTAATCACCCTAAAAGTAAATTTTTATGCTTCATAGGAGTAACATGACCATGGCGGCTTATGGGATGCCTACCCCCGATTGTCCTCTCTAGAAGTAATAATTATTTTACAACCCCTGTGGCGAGAGTTAGTTGGTTCAAGTTATGGTTGTTTATAGGTGTTTGAATTTTCTTAGGGTGTGAGATGGTAAACAAAAGTAAGCTAAGTACAAAAAGCTCCATGAAATGGATGCCTTCTTATATGAGGCTTAAAAATTCTTAGTGTGTGGAAAAGTGAACATACAAAGTGTGATAAGATGTAGATATGATACTTTACTATATCCTTCTAATTACACTAAGTTTTGATTGTTCCTTGCATGAAAAGAGAAATGTTGTGTTGATAGTGGGTCTCTTACTCTTTTTTCCTATTACACTATGTGTAACAAAAGGGAGATGGGAAACTCAAGTTATTTAAGAAAGTGTTCATATTCAAACTCAGGTTCGCCTAATGGTGCAAGGGAAGCAAAGATTACTTCATTTCTATACTAACACTTGGCCCTATTCCCAAAACTAATGAAAAGGAAAATATCTTCGTTTAGCAACAAGATTTTTGGATGATGGGCCAATTAATCATTTACTAATTAAACTATGTGATTTGCAGAAAACATTTAGCAAAATAGATGTGGAATTTGGCCACTTACTTTTCTCCCTAATTAAGCTATGTGTATTGAAAATAAAAATGAAAAAATAGTCCAATTTATCCACTAATTGAGGTTAGTAAAGCAACCAAGAAAACTAAACAAATGATAAAAAATTCATAGGTGAAGAAAATTCATTAAAGGCTTCCAATCACCTGAGAAGAGAGAAAATACAAGGCTCTTTTTGACTTTCTGGCAATCACGTGGTATTAGCCACACAGAGATGCATGTGCACATATGTCAAAAAAAAAGTTTTGCAGGAGAGAAAAAAAATGAAAAATCAATTCCTTGGGCTCAGAACAATTCCCATAGGTCCTTCAAAAATTCCAAAGAGATGTTGAACACCTTGTAGAGTATTTATGCAGAGAGGAGGTCCTACAAAACAAGCATTAGAATAAATAAAATAAACCAGTGGATTCGCCAATTCTGTCTTAGTGTCTTTTTGGCAATGGAGTACCAAATAACACCTCCTTAACAGTTGGTTGTTCCTTGCAAAGGATCACAGAGATAGTTGTTTTTGTTAGTGAACAGACATAGATAAAACAAAACATTGAAAACAATGAAAAAAATGCATATGCAAACATAAACTAAACAAAATAGACAAATAAAAAATAATGATCAATGAAGAACAAGTCAACATAATAATGGAAAAAGACTCCCTTTATTGATTGTTGGTGGTAGAAGATGAATACAATAGAATACTAAAAACACTTGAAGAGGATACTTTGAGCTATGGTGCTCAAAATCCTCAACAAGGAAGTCCCTTTCCTCAGTATATTTGCAAGCTTCTCCTCTCTCTCAAAAGAAAACATAGTTACCGATGAAATAGGTAACCTGACCTCAAAACGGGAACTCTAGCCCAAAAACTCTCAAAAAACATGAAAAAACACCCCCCAAAAAAAAAGTGTCTTCCAGAACGCACTTGTTTTTTTTTTAAGGTCAAATTTCAACATTTTCTAAAATTATGCTAAAAACAAAATTGTTTGTTGAAAAAATGATTGAAAAAACACCCCCCAAAAAAAAGTGTGTCTTCCAGAACGCACTTCGTTTTTTTTTAAGGTCAAATTTCAACATTTTATAAAATTATGGTAAAAACAAAATTGTTTCTTGGAAAAAAGATTGAAAAAACACCCTCAAAACGAAATTAGTTGATGCTGGAATAACAAAAAAAAAAATTGTGTCATACTTTTGGCATTTTTAAAAATAGAAGTAACATTTTTTAATTTTTAAAATTCAAACATTAAAAAAAAACCTAAAATTTAAGAAAAAAAATAAATTTAAAAAATCAAAACATTTAAAAGCTTAAAATTTAAAAATATATGAAGATAAAAAAAATTAAAATAAAAACAAAGTAAAAATTTTAATTCAATCATTTAAAAAAACCTAAAATTCAAGGAAATTTTTTTTAAAAAATAAACCAAAAAAAATTAAGATTAAAATTTCAAAAAATATAGAAATTAAAAAATAAAAATAAAAACAAAATAAAAATATTAAATTAAAAAAAAAAACAAGTTAAAAAAAAGAAGGAAAATATAAAAAATAAAATATAGAAATTAAATTTAAAAAGAAAAAGAAAATGCTTATTAAATTTAAAAAAAGAATTTAAAACAAATAATTAAATTTAAAGAAATATATTAAATTTTAATAAATTTACAAATTTAAAATTAAAAAAAAAACACTATTCAAATTATAAAGAAAAATAAAAATATTAATTAAAAATAAAAATAAAAATAAAATACAATGAAAATATTAAATTTAAAACAAAATATATTAAAAAAAACAAATAAACTATAAAAAAATAAATTAAATTTAAATTATAAAAATTAAAATATATATATGAACTTAAATTAAAATAGGTATATACATCAAATTTTATTAAATTAATAAAAAAAGGTTAATATTAAAATAACAAATTAAATTTAAAAACAAAAATATTAAATTTTAATAAATAAATGAATAAATAAATAAATTTTGAAAGAAAAAATAAATTTTAAATATAAAAGAAAAAAAATATATTATTAAATGAAAAACTTTAAAAACTTTAAAAATCAATTAAAAATGGAAAATTGAAAAAAAAGAAAAAAAATATTAAATAAAAAAAAATTTTAAAAAATTTAGTTTCATTAAAAAAAAAATCTAATTTTAAATACACAATTTTAATTGAAATAAAAAAATATAAAATTTTTATGTAATTAACAAAAAAAAAATAAAAATAAAAAAGTAAAACATTTAAAAAAAATATTAAATCCAAATAAATTAAAAAAATATATATATAATTTATTGAATTTTATAAAATTATATTAAAAAACTAAACCTAAAATATATAAAATTATGAAATTTAAAAAAAAAAAATCAATTAAATAAAAAAAATGGCAAAATTTAATATAAATTATTAACCAAAAAAAAAAATAATAAATTTAAAACAAAAAATAATAAAATTAAAAAAAATTGAAACAAAATGAAATTTATTTTAAATAATTAAAAAAAAATAATATTTTGAAATTAAAAAAAAAAAATTAAAAAAAAAACAAATTAAAAAAAATTAATTAAAAAAAAAAAAATTTAAAAAATAAAATGTGGTGGTGGTTGTTACGGGGCGGCCCGCCCGCTGGGCGGCGATGGCCGGCCGGGCGGCGCCACTGGGGCGGCCCAGCCGGCCTCCCCGCCCCCGACGGGCGGAGGGGTGATTCCCGACGAAGCGGCTGTTCATGTGTGACCACTTTCTATTTGAGCGCGAGGCGGCGGGCGACGCCCGCGGGCGGCCCGACCCGACCTCCCGGGTCCGACGGGCGGAGGGGCGATTCCGAATCGCCCCTCGCGTCGGCCGGGGAGGGAGCAGCTGGGCGCCCCAAGCAGCCGCCACGAGACGAGCTGATATTCGCGCACGGCCGCCGGCCCCAACGCGTGCGGCGGTGGCGCGCCGGGCGGCCCGGCGGCCTCCGGGCACCCGACGGGCGGAGGGCGATTCGGGAATCGCCCTCCGCCCGTCCCGGCCGGGCCCGGCGAGGGCGCTGCCGAGCGTCGCCGGCAGCGAAGCGGCGGCGGCGCCACGGGCGGCCGGTAGGCCTCCGACCTCGACGGAGGGGCGATTCCGGGAATCGCCCCTCCGCCCGTCGGGGGCCGGGAGGCCGGCTGGGCCGCCCCCGGTGGCGCCGCCCGGCCGGCCACCGCCGCCCAGCGGGCGGGCCGCCCCATAACAACCACCACCACATTTTTTTTTTAAAATTTTTTTTTTTAAATTAATTTTTTTTAATTTTTTTTTTTTTAATTGATTTTTTTATTTTATTTTTTTTAATTTCAAAAAATAATTTTTTTTTTCAAAAAATTAATTTTTTTTTTAATTTAATATTTTTATTTAAAATAAAATTCTTTTTTTTTTATAATTTTAATATATATATATATATACAACTATTTTTTATTTGATTTGATTTTTTTTTAATTTTTTTTTTTAATTTTTAACATTTTTATTTTAATTGATTTTTTTTTTTTTAAATTTGAATTTCAAAATATCTAAAATTATTTTTTTAATTCAATTTTTTTATTTTAAATTCAATTTGTTTAATTTCTTTTATATTTAATATTATAGAATAATCATTTTTTTAAATTTAAAATTTAAAAATTATTTATTAAAATTTTTAAATTTTAATTTAATTTAATTGTTTTTCTTAATTTTTTCGTTTATTTAGTTTTTCATTTTAAAAATTTATAAATGGTTTCATTAAAAAAAAAAAAAAACACTAAATTTATGTATATTTGTTTTTTAATTATTTGCACTAGTTTTTTTTCATTTTTTTTGTTTTTTAATGATAGGTTTTTTTTGTTTTTTTTAATTTTTTAATTTTCTTTATCTTTTTCAATTTTAATTGGTTTTTTTTTTAATTTGTTTTTTTTTGTAAATTTTAAAATTTGTATTTTTTTCCTTATTATTATTATTTTTTTTAATTTAAATTTTTAAATTTAATTTCTTTTTTTTAAAAATTTTTTTTTTCTAAATTTTAATTTTGTAATTTTAATTTTTTAATTTTTTTTTTTTAAATATATATATATATTTTAATATATTGTTTTTTTTAATAAGTTAGAAAAAAATGTTTTTGATTTTTTTTTTTTTAATTTTTTGGTCAATTTTTGTTTTTTTTCTTAAAATTTTGTGTTTTTTTTCTTCAAATTTTGTCATTTCCTTTGATATAATTTTCAAATATTTTTGTTTTTTTTAATTTATTTTTGTTTAAATTTTTTATTTTTATTAGCTATTTTTGTTTTTTTTACATTTTTATTGGTTTTTTTATTGTTTTTATATATATTTTTTTTATCTAAGTTTTGTGTTTTATTACCAACATGAAAATCACCACTCTTAAAAAAAAAGGTTGATGCAGCATCAATACGTTTCAAAATTAGCATGAAAATCACTGCTCTAAAAAAAAAAGGTTGATGCAGCATCAATACGTTTCAAAATTAGCATGAAAATCACTGCTCTAAAAAAAAAAGGTTGATGCAACATCAATACGTTTCAAAATTAGCATGAAAATCACCGCTCTAAAAAAAAAAAAAACCAAACACTGCAACAACACAAGTTGTGTGCCAATTTGGAGAAGTGCACTTTTGGCATGACCTAGGTTCAGTATCTGGGATACATTATTGCTAAGAGGGCGGTGCATGTGGATCCAGCGAAGATCCAAGTCATTCGATATTGGTGAGCCCCAACCACTCTAACAAATCACCACAACTTTCTTGGTCTTGCGAATTTGTACTGCAAGTTCGTGTTGGGATTCTCTGAGTCAAGTCACCAAGGGTGGAGTGAAAGAAAAATTCCTTTGGTCTGAATCTCAACAGAAGGAATTATAAGAGTTGAAACATCGCCTCTGTGGTGCCCCAGTGCTCACACTAACAGACTTGAAACAACCATTTGAGATCGAGACAAATGCCTCTGACTATGCTATTGGGGCAGTTCTTACTCAATAGGGGCATCCAGTGGCATATCACAGTGAAAAACTCTCCGACACAGTACGAAAGTATCCCACTCATGACAAAGAGGCGTATTTCATTGTGTAGGCTTGCCGAAAATGGAAGCATTACATTTTGGGGAAGAAAATGATCATCCACACAAACCATCGACTCCTGTAGTTCATACGGACACAAGGGAAGTTGCAGAATGATCACCATTAGAAATGGTCCACATATCTGCAACAGTTTAATTTAAACATCAAGTACAAGAAGGGCAGCACCAATAATGTTGTAGACTTCCTCAGCTGACCACCGATTGTAGAGATAAGCATCGTGCTCAACTCTTGTGGGCACGATACTTCTAAATCTGATTAGCAGCTTCACTACAAGAGCGATCCAAAATTCAGCCACACATAGAAGGTGCTCTTGGAGGGTAACCCAATTCCAAATTTTCACCTACATGATGCACTGCTATGTCACATGGGACACCTTTGTGTTCCTTCAAGCAAGTGTGCCAAGATGATTTGAGAAGTACACTACAGTCGGGTCGCTGGGCATTTCGGGGTTGAGAAAACAGTGGCAGTACTGCAGAAGTATTTCTATTTGCCAAACCTTCGACAGGATGTCAGGAAGTACATCATATCCTACACTACCTGTGCCATTGCCAAACCGACCATTAAGAATAAATTCCTCTAGACTTCGCTGCCTACCCCTAGTCAACCTTGGGAATCCATCTCCATGGATTACATTTCGGGCCTTCCTTCTACTAAGCATGGCAATGAATATTTTTTCGTGGCTGTCGACAGATTCTCGAAGATGGCCATTATGATGGCCTCTGAGAAGAATATCACAGCAAAAGCCACTACTATAATCTTCTTTGAACAAGTGTGGATACACTTTGAGATCCCAAAGTCTATCATCTCAGATCAGGACAACAGGTTCCTCAATACATTTTGGTCTAGCCTCTGGTCAATGCTGGACACCAAGCTCACCAAGTCCACAACTTTCCATCCTGAAACTGATGGCTAGACAGAGGTCGTCAATGGGATGATCGTACACATTCTGCGCATGTACGAATCAAATAATCCACGCACATGGGATGAGAGCCTCCCCTATGTACAACATAGCTATAACTAGGCCCTCCACATCTCCTTTCAGGTTGGCTTGGGATTCCAGCCACTATGTCCCATTGACGTATCCATGCCATTTGCAGCTACTCAGGCCGATTCGGCTCATGTCCAGTCTGAAGCTGCCAAGACGAACAAGTTCATTAAATGCATTCAGCGCATCCCCCAACAAGTTCATGACATATTGGACAGAGCCAATTCTAAGTACAAGCAACGACATGATCAACATCAAGTGCCACACAACTTCCAGGTGGGCGACAAAGTGTGGCTACATTTGTAGAAGGAGAGCCTCGTTGGACTCCACTGCAAGCTTCACCTGCTCCGATATGGGCCATACACCATCACCAAGGATGTAGGGAACAATTCTTCGAGCTCAGTATTCCACCATTCCTTGGTCTGCACCCAGTGTTCAATGTGGACTTCCTTCTACCCTACTTTCCACATCTACTAGACACATCTAACATAGTATAACAACTCACACCAACAGTGTTAAACCCATACTGCATTGAGCAAGCCACAACTGATCGAATTATGGAAACACAGATAAAGAACACCCGCGAGCAGAGGATCCAGCTATATCGAGTTGTTTTGGATCATGTGGCTCACCAAGGACCAAGTTCAACAAAGGTTTCCTCATCTCATGGAGGAACTCAATGGAATTTCCTTAATTGTAGCACAATTTACTATTTTTGGCAGTTTTTCAAGTCCTGAACTTTCGTAGCCGTTTTGAGGCCCTAAACAATGTTTTTTGGGCATGAAAGGTCTGACGAATATGAGTCTTTCAGACTCAATATTTGTTGTCAGTAGTTTTAGTCCTCGGATAGATGTTTCTAACAATGTATCATGTGCATGAAACAGAGATAGTATGCCAAAGTTACGACCCCGAGAAATTGATGTACCAATTTACCTCAACGGGGCCCATAGTCTAGTGTTTCGTCTCCTAGGGTTAGGTTTCTGGATGTTTATGGTTTTCCATTGTTTCTCAATAATAAATAGGTCTTCAAGCCTCATTGTAACACAGTTCAAAGGCAGGTAGCCGCCACATCTCTTTTCAGAGATAAGCTACCAGCGCCCTAGCTAGTTTATTTCCATTATGTCTGTAAGCATATTTAATTTATGAGATATCTATCTTATTTTTGATGCATCTCTGTGTTTATGTGAATTTTTTTATTTTCTTGCATTCTTGCATAAGTCTAGATCACCCTCTATTCATACGAAAACAATGCACTGTTAGTCAGCAGAAAGTCTAAAAGTTTAGGTGATAAAATAAATTGTTGTCTGCAGAATTCACTATTGAATCTCCGACACACTCCTGAATAAATTCCTGTGTTTGCAATGCAATGCGGAAGCTCATGCTGAATGAGTCTTCAAGTTTGATAAAATAAATGTCTATTGGCGAAATTCACTGTTGGCGGAATTCACTATTGAATCTCTAGCATAATCTTGTATATGTGTTTGCTATGAATTTATCAAGCTCATTTTTAGTGAGTCTTCATGTTTGTAAAAGAATAATGACCACAACATTGAATGTCCAAAAGTTTTCAATTTTAATTTTAATTGACCATAGAAGAAGCTTTCTAATTTGAAGTGAGCATCTTCGCAACCTTACAGAAAGGAATGGGCATATCTGGTTTCGTTTTTCAAGTCGTTTTTATCGGTAGCGTGAGGGATATCTATTTTGAAAACGTTGTTCCAGTTAGACATTAGCAATAGCATGAGGGTTTAGTTTATTATATATATAAAATACATTCTGAATTACAAAGTGAAGCGTGGGCACGACTCTTTTTATTTCAGAAGGCCTTCTCTTACAAAATATTCTATTTGCCTATCATCTTGCCTTTCTCTTTTGAAAAGGAATTATTTTACATGAAGAGATTTAATGCATCTGATTTTATTTCATGTTTCTTTCTTTCTCTAAATAAGAGTATGGTATAAAATTGTATTTTTTATTTATTTTTAATAATAATATGTTATAATATAATTGTATTTAGGTTCAAGAGTTATATCTTTAATTTTAATTTTATTACATTTAATATTAACAATTAAAGAATTATAATTAATTTCAAAATTTTGTTTCACGGTTTCATTTATTTTGAAGGAGTATGGTACAATTAATAAACGAGTTATTCTCTTATTTTGAGATATTCTTAATTAATTTTATTTATGCTCAATGTAAGGAATTATAATTAATGGAGATATATATATAATAATTATGTTATATTTTTTAATTTTTTATTAAAAAATAGTCAATTGGGATTATCTTGGATGCTTAGGTAAAACACATTAACTATTAGGTAGTCTTGCACAAAGAGGATGGAACTATAGGCATTTCCATGCTTGAAAATAAGTTCTAATGCTAATATTTCATTTTCAAAAATTTATAAGTGAGGGAAGTTTTGCATAGTTATAGATTTATGTAATAAGAAACAATACATTTATGGGTAGTGTGCATGTTAGTAATGTGTGCTTGTTCTTGTACATTAAGAAAAAAATGGTGAGAACCTTTGGATTGAGTTTGAGAATGACGCTTTGGATTGAGTTTGAGAATGAAAAAATTGATAGTTCATACAACATAAATGAAAACACATGTATTCAGTTAAGTCAGGTAGTTGCTGACACAGGGTTAAGTTGGGGCTAAGTTAATGGACTAGTTGTTATGTACAAATGTTAACATTTTAGAAATATGCACTAGAACGAAGAAAAACATTTCATCTTTTCCAATCCAAATACTTCTTCATAATACATCTCACATTGCTAAGATTAAAAATTCTTACAAGGTAGCTAAATTATAACTTTGTTTTAAATAATAATAATAATTATTATTATTATTATTAAAATAATTAATATGTAAGTTAAACATGCCATATTTCAAAATAAACATACTTATTTATGTAATTACTATTTTGTACCAATTTTCCATTACAATTAAATCCAATACTAACATTATATAAAACAATCTATTATTTATATTAAAATTTAAATAACACAACTCAAACACTCTAATGACATTGCAATTTACAAAAATATATATTCAAAATATATTTAATTATTATTATTATTAAAATAATTAATATACGAGTTAAACATACTCTATTTCAAAATATACATGCATATTTATGTAATTACTATTTCTTACCAATTTTCCATTAAAATTAAATCCAATACTAACATTATATAGAACAATATATTATTTATAATAAAATTTAAATAATACAACTCAAACACTCTAATAATAGTGCAATTTACAAAATATATATATATTTATATTCAAAATATATTACTACTGAGACTCATAAGAACCACGAATTTCCATGCTATATATGTTACTCCCAAAAAAAAATTGACCCAAAATTGCTAGATTTCCCATAAACGTTTCTATTAAAATGATAAAATTTAAAGAATACAACTCAAGTACTTTGATAATATTACGATTTACCAAATATATACTCAATTCATGTCCCTATCCACAAAGAATTGGATTTCTTCTTTTCCCCACATATTCGGACTATATAAATTAGTTCCTGTCAATTTCTTACCGAAATTTTCTAGACTTTCCATAACTTTTTCTATGCTACCGATAGACTTTGCCACTGCCTTTATTTTATTTTTGTAATATCCCCAACTAATTGAGCCAGTTAGACTCAGTTAAAAAAAAAGATTATATTAATAAATAAATAAGTGGAGTAGATCACATAGTTTTGGTTTTCAGGTAACTTTCAATTCAGGTAAGCAATTGAGCTTTAAAAGGGGCATAGGAGGAACGAGAGCGGGCATGGAATTTTGAATCTTCTTTATTGGCATTTTGATTGAGAGTTCAATTGATTTTTCAAGTGAGGATTTCAGGTGAGATCTTCAGTTTTTTTTCGGTAGGATTTGATCTCACTCTATTTGGAAACCCAATTTTGGTGGTATTGATTATCATCTTAACTGGTCAATTTATTTCTTTTTTTTGTAAAGTGTCTTTCGATCGATAGTTTCCAGGGTTTATTCAAGCGCAGTCGTTCTTGTGAAGGGAATACATTTTTGTTATCGTGTGAAGGCCAACATTTGGAGCACATCAGTGGTTGTGAGGCTTGACACCTTGAGTGTTGGAACGAGTCTTGCAGGTGCAATGATTGGGTGAGTCGTTCAGGTAAACAATGAGGAGTTGTGAACTATCGGTGGGTGCATCTGTCAATCGCATTGGGCCATGGGAATAGTAAGCAACCATGCATAGGATTGGGCCAACAACGGTGGGAACCGGTGTGGAAATTATGAGTTGACCATTAACTGTGGATCAAGACAGGTTGATGGTTGACTTGAGCCAACGACTGCAGCAAAGGGTCTCGCATCGAGCTGAGGTATGAGGAGCGTCATCAGTAACCATCTTCAGGGGAGCATAGGAGGGCGTAGTCTCAAATTGTGAATTTGTGAAGGAGAAACGCAACATAAAATATAGGGAGTATCGATCCCAGGGTTGGTACGTGTCTTCATAGACGACAAGGGGTTGGCGTAATCACTAGACATCGAGTTTATCTAGAACGGAGGTGTAGTATCATCAATCACATGCATAGGATAAATCACATATCAACACTAAGTACTCGGGTCATCGATGTTGACCATTGGGTGCAAGTTATAAATATTTAGTGGGGTTAGCAATTTGGGTATAAGCTCTCATTGTATTGGTATTCATAATGAATGGTGGGCTTTCATTAATACTAAACCCTCCATCACATTGGTATGGTGTGCATTGAATCTATGGGAATATATATATATTGAATTTAAGATTAGCACTTCCTATATATATTGGGTTTATCTACTCAGTTAAATAAGGCACCTTGGTTATGTTTGGAGTGGGATGTGCATATAGTTTCAATCTTCTCTCACTTTATATTGAGAATATTAAAGTGGTATTAGAGCAACAATCTTGGCTAGCTGTGAGATTCCAAGAAAAGAAAAAGAAAAGGGAATTGCTATCAATTGGAAATGGAAAAAGGCTATATGTTAAGGAGCGAAAAACAAAGAGATCAACACTAAGGACCAGGGAGAGTCAGAAGAGTTAGACGAAATGATGGGTGATCACGAAAGTACGAAGCTTGAAGATGCATTACAAAATATTGTCGCCACTAAATACACAATTTTGGAACTTCTCAAATTGCAGATTAGGCAAGCTAAATTGCAGAGAAATAACGAGGAAGGTGGCTCTCATTTAGGCAAGGATGGTCCATGACATGAACATGCCAAAAATAGGACCATTCCTTTCAGCAGAACAACTATGCCTCCATTCTAAGATGATTCCACGAGAGTGCAAGACTCTCCTTCACCAATTGCAGAGGCAGTTACAGGTTGGATGAAGGAATATCATGTGTTGACCTCCAACGTGAAAGAAATCTCAAGCATCAATAATTATTACTTCATGAGCAGAAAAAAGCAAAGGAAGGAAACAATATATGGGGGCCCTCAGTCAAACTCGGATTTGAAAAAGGTTGCAGGTAAAGTAACTATTACTTACTTTAATGGATCAACAAAGTGTTTTTCAAGATCGTGGGTGCAGAAGTTGGATACATATTTCTAGCTCAATCTCGTGCATGAGAGGGATTCCATTAAATATTCTACAATGAATCTTGATGGAGAAGCACAAGAATGGTGGAAACATGGGATGGTCACTCTAGGACATGAAAACATAATCTCTTATACAAAATTCACGGAAAGATTGATAGAGATATTTGACAGGAAGGACCCTGGGTTGTACTTCTAGGATCTAACCCAACTCCACCAAACAAGAAGTGTTGTATCTTATACTGTAGAATTATGGAGGCTTGTAGCAATGGTCACCAACCTCTCAATCACTTAGATGGTCATGTTTTTCATAGAAGGGTTGTCAGAACCATTGTCTGGTTGGTTCAAAGCCTACTATCCCGTGACCTTGCAAGACGAAACTAGAAAAGGAAGGGATATGCAATATGCGGTACCCCATGCTCGATACCTAACCAAACCAACTATTCCACAAAGGGAAAAAGAAGTGAACAACAACAAAGGGAGTCATCATGGAAGAGAAATTTGGATGATGAAACTAGGAAAAAAGCTCATGAAAAGAAGGTTATTATTCTCTTGTCATGAACCTTGGGCTCCAGGGCATCAGTGTACTAAAGGAAAGGCCCACTATATTGAATTATTTTCTGAGAGAAAATATGAAGAAGAGCAACGAGAGCTAGATTAGGTAGAATCACATGGTATGTGGGCAATAGAGGAGGAGACCCAAGAGGGAATTATTGCTTCTCTTACAGGGGTCCCAAGATACCACACTCTTCGGGTTAAGGGCACCATACAAGGACAAACAGTGATCACGCTGATTGATGGTGGGACCTCCCACAACTTCATTGATGCATAATTTGAATCTAGAAGAGGATTGACAATTGAAGAATTTGGAGGATTTACAATTTTGATTCCTAAGAAGAAGGAGAACAACCACATTCCATGCACTAAAATAGTCCCCAATATAAGTCTAACAGTGGGAAACTACACAGTTATAGATAAATTCTTTGTTGTGGATTGTCGAGACTCCCATGTAGTATTGTGGGTTCAATGATTTATTCAATTGGGACTCATACAGTGAATTAGCAAGACTTGGAATTTGCATTTATAGGTCCAGATGGTAGGACGGTGATGTTAAGAGGAATGCGTATATACATAGCCAATATTGTGACATCCAATAGGATGGAGGCATATCTTTGACATGGGGATATTGTATGGGTTGTGGAGTATTGAACCATTGAGAAGAAACCAATAGAACAACATAAGGAGTATCCCCCTGACATCAATGAATTACTGCAAAAGCACCAAAAGGTTTTTGGAGATATACCACTAGGACGACCACCAGATAGGGGATTTGAGCACATCATTAAACTAGATCAAGGGCTATAAGTTGTCACCACTACCCCTTACCGAAATCTCAAAGAATATAAGGATGAGATAGAGAAGGTAATCGAGGAGTTGTTGGCTTTAGGACACATTCGACCAAGCTCAATCCCTTTCTCTCCATCTGTGGTTTTGGTCAAGAAGAAGGATGGGTCCCTAAGGATGTGCATAGACTATCGGGCACTAAACAAAAAGACCATAAAAAATCGATATCCTATCCCCAGGATCGACAAGCTGATGGATGAGCTGAAGGGGTCCATGTACTTCTCAAAGATTGACCTCCGCTCAGATTATCACCAGATCAAAGTTCGATATCAAGCTTTGGTTTTGAGCTTCATAATGACAACTTGGTAGTTCATACCACATCAACAAAATCATGTCCAATGTAGTGGGTTAGTCAAGTAGTTAAGTGTTGTGATTTACAGGCAACAGGTCACATGACTAAGTCCATAAACTAATTACTATTTACAATTGTTAAAATTTTGGAAATATACATTATAATTTAGAAGCACATTCCAATTTTCCACAAATAAAACTTACATATTATAAAAGCTAATTAAATTTCTTCTAATTAAAGTTAACTATATCATACTCTATTTTATTTTTTTTGTAAATTCGGTGGGTCCATTCCATTTTCTATTTATATTTGAAAGCAGTTTACATAATATAAAAGTTAAACTGTGGCCTCAACCTGCCCGCAGGAAACCAGGTCTGTTGGCCATCTAAATGCATGATAAGCAGTCCAAAACTGGAATTGTTTCATACGCCTAAACTTCTCCTGAGCTGTCTGTTCTATGATTCCTATATTTGCTTTCCTAGAGCATTTTGCAGATTGATTTCTAAACAGTAATATCATCAAAATTTAAAACAACACTAACTTCACTGTTTCTAAAAGACATAACTATTATGCTTCTGAAGAAGAGACTAGGGATGGGTCCTTGGCACTGGTGCCAGGCATGTCTGCTTGTTGTATCTGATGTAAGATCTGTTGAAGGATTTTTTCCATCCTTCCCACTTTATCATCCAGTCTACTTACTCTGTCAACAGTCTGATATTGAGTTATCTTTATGTGCTGAAGCTGGTCCTGGATTTCTAGAATTTGAGCCTGTAGGCTTGTCCCCTGCTTTCCTGTTTCTGCCTGGGTGTGCACTGGATGAAAGCTCTGAATGGCTTTCGCTATTAAGCATTTCACTATCCAATATGTGTGGACAGTCTGATTGAACAAGGTGAGGCGGCCCCTCGTGTTACCTGGATCTTGGATAAAATCCAAAATATCTGCTTCTGTCTCATTATCCTCAGGATCAGTTTGGATATCCCTCTCCCATCCTCGAATGACTTGCCTTGTGTTAGAAGAATTACCTATAACATAGGTAGCAGCTAACGTTTCCAAATGTTCCTGGTTGGTCTTGCGTCCTCTTTTCTTCGGGGCTGGTTCAGATTGCTCTGGCTGTTTTCCTTTAGCAGCCTCAGTTCTTGCTCGGCGTTTTCCCATGTTTGCTGAGCACCTATATGCATGCATCGATACATCAACAGGAACAACAACAAAATAAAGAGTTATATGGCTGTGGTCTGTGCGCCACCTTTGGGCTTTCAGCTCATGGTTGTCATACAAACTATGAGACTTAACCCGAAAGATTAAACTCTGTAATTTGTCTGACAGAACTTCAGTATGGGCCTTGGGACTCTGGGTCGGATAATAGAGGCTATTTCTCGACTTAAGGTTCCAGAGAACATTAAAATAAGTTAGTTGATTGACTCTGTGGGCGACATCATTGTATATATGGTTGCGGCCAATATGCTTAATAGGGTGCAGATGAGGGATAAAAAGTCTAGGATTCAGGTCTTGAAGGAGACAGGGCCTCAAGCGCTCATCGAAAATAGGGCAGAGCTGAATAATATAGTCCCCTTGCACTATGCATTTCCTAATATCTACCTTAATCCCCGACTGGTCTTGGCTATACTAGTTTCTAGAGCAGATGGTATACTTTCGGGTATGTAAGAAGTTTCTTGTAACATGACACCCTTGTAACTGGAAGCCTTGATTCTGATGGCTGTTCCCAGAGGGCT